>JAEAOA010001042.1:730000-909241 GCA_016746295.1 Potamilus streckersoni | reverse complement strand
CTTGCACATTGCTACACTGTTGACAAGTGTCCAGTACCGTGACGTCATGCTACCTGGGACCATTTCTCTTGACGCTATACAGTCCCAGAGTGTGCTAATACAAAATTCCCATTGACGCTATAAAGGCTCGGCTGTGCCATTTGTCGCCAAAAATCTTGTCGCCAAAGTACAAAACACCCTATTTTAATAACTCCCATTGTCGCTATCTTCCTTCGGCTGTGCCATTTGTCGCCAAAAATCTTGTCGCCAAAGTACACAACACCCTATTTTAATGATAACTCCCATTGTCGCTATAGTATCCCCCTTCACTACTGATGCTGTTCCAATTAGTGATCACGTTGCTCCGTCTTATGACTGCCATCATGTGATCTAAACTCGCGGATTAAAAACAGACATTTTGTAGAGATTTTGTCAGTCGTATTTTTACACATTTAGAGCTCAAGGTGTTTTTCGTTATGTTGCCAATTTGTTTTAAAGTTCTTCTATTTTGTTTGGGGTTGGGGGATTTAAGAATTTATATATCTTGGAAACATACATAAGTACTCTTTTTCATAAAATTCTTGAACAAAGACATTCAGTGGAAATTATTTAGAATTTTAAAGCCAACGTCCTCCATATTTGATCTTCATTTGGATTCGAACTTGGATTCATTTAGAACTTTGTAGTGATAGTACTTATATTTTTTAATTCCAGGATTAATTTTTGGATTATATTCACAAACTGAATCCTTGTTCAAATTTTTACCCTTTTACCCTTTTTCAGGTAAATAATTTTTTTTTGCTAAAATTTACAAAGCTTCTTGGCTTCATTCATTTCTTTTTTTTTTTTTGAACGGGCCTACAAGGTAACATTAAGTCAAACCGACGAGAGAGAGAGAGAGAGAGAGAGAGAGAGAGAGAGAGAGAGAGAGAGAGAGAGAGAGAGAGAGAGAGAGAGAGAGAGAGAGAGAGAGAGAGAGAGTTTTACTGGTCGGTAGTTATGTCAAATAAATCATAATAATGACTTAGATCACCTTCAAATATATTAAAATATTTTGAGTACCTCCTGTTGGTTGCGCTTAGATTCTATGTCAGGCTAATTTTCTTGCGCATGTACGTCAATGCATTGATGAGGGTTCAGTATTAAAGATTATTAAATGCTCATTTTTATTCTCCGTTAACTTTACATTGTTAGAATCGTTTAATATTCCCCGATAATGAACACCTTCATATTGTGCCCCACGCGCAAAGTAACTATTTTCTAACGTGAGCATTTTTTTTTTATGAATGAACTAAAGCAGACATTTCATGGACGGCCACATACCAGCAAATGTTCCATAAATTGACACATACAAACTGCTTTGGCACACACTGCGTTTACATTTTTTAATCCATGTTTTATATTTAACTAGATATAGACGCTATACAGGGTCCTCACAATAATACGCAAGTTATGCCCATAAACTGTCTTCTTTAGCTGGTACTTACAATTTTACATAATGAATTTCCTCAAAAATATACTTTCATAGATCTGTAAATCTGAATTAGATGAGCCATGTCATGAGTTCTCAAGGTTGATTACACATTTTGAAATTGTACTGTAATTTCGAGTATATTCCAAGTGCAGTTACATCCTCCTTACTGCACTCAAATGAAATAAACTTTAAATTCAACAGCATCTTTTCGATAATTGGAATAGAAAGGTTTCATAATTTTACTACATTATGATCTGAATCATTCAATGACAGAAAAGAAACATCCATGCCGATGTCAACACACTTCAAAACGATTTAATTGGCAGACGCTGCTGGAATCCGATGCAAGTCACTTCATGTAGATAAATCCAGACCATACTCAAAAGACTGCGTTGAATCGACAAAAATACCTAAACGTATTCATTCGAGATCAAATGGAAAAGTTGTTGCAATGCGTATTCATTAACAATATAACTCCAAAATTCAATTTTAAGTAGAGCAAACGCTATTTTCTTTCGAAACTTAGTCTAGCGCGCGACCAACTTCATATTTATCTCTGGGCGGAGTTATGCGCTCATTAATAATGTTGTGTAATAATAATAATCAACGCTTATGTATTTAATTTGGAATACGGCATGCATTTAGTTACTGTGTTTGTTGTAGTGTATTTTTGGGAAGAATAAGAAATGAGCATATAATTATAGGTTACTGTATTTGTATGGAAAATACGAACTCGTTTCGTCTGAAGGATATACTGCACTCCCAAGGTTGTGCGGTATATCCATCCGAAAAACTCGTTCATATTTTTCCATACAAATGCACTAACCTATAAATCTATATGTCTGTAGGCCTAGTGCTCTAATTTTTCATTATAACCATCTTTCACGTATAAATCATACGAGTAACTTATATTGATTTAATCGAAGTGAATAAAAATAAAAACTAAAAACTAAATATATATATTGCTGAATCTCCACAAGAACTTCTATGTACTCTCTATATTATATTATATTGGACCAAATGTGCCTAATCCGGTTGACAGTGGGCCGACACAGCGCTGAACTGACTTTGGGCCGAAACTACTCGTCGACGTACTTGTCTTAGTATTGATAAATACATTATGTTTAAGTGAGCAAACGTGATGACAAAAACAAGCACCGTTGACTAAGCAGAGTGATTTCCCTTGGCCACAGGATCTGCAAGATAGTTTTGACAGCAGTCATTTACTGTCGGCCTCTCATATGATGATGTTTCAGGTGTTTCTATAATCGTTTTGTAAGTGGCTATTCAGTATTTAGTCATTAGTAACGTTTCTTTAAAGCCGATAAATGTGTGAAACAGCATACCCGTGTAATGGCTTTGACACATATTTTCGGTATGTGCATCACATTATGAGTGATTTCTTTGCTCCAACAAATCATTAGACTTGCATGACAATCAAAGATTCGGGAGACATTGATCAGGGTTAATTTTTGATGATTGTATCATTTTAGTTATAATATTTAATTCAAGAATCGTGTCATTTGATTTTATTTTCTTTCAAACTCGTATGATTTATCGAAAATTGATACCCGGTCGACATTTGATATCCACATCAGAAAGACAAAAGTTACGTATGATGTAGGAATGTGTGGAATAATATTCAGAAATAGCCATGCATTTTCTGGACATTCCCAGTAAATGAACTCTGTCTAAAATAGCCACTTATTTGCTGGACATGCCCAATAAATGAGCTCTGCTGACATAGTACTACTATTAGAACCCTTTGTCATACCTTATGGACAGGGACACCATATGACATGATATGGCATCAGTTCCTAGCCTCAACCACAACAAACCAAGTTGAGGCTACGATATCGTAGCTAGACCTGACATAGCCACGTATTTGCTGGACATGCCCAACAAATTAACTCTGTCTGAAATAATCACGTATTTAATGGACATACCCAATTAATGAATTAAAATGACTGATTGCAGACTTGGTGAACCAGATGTTTGAATTGTGATTTCTGTACTTATCCCATGCATTTGTATGGTCATTATATTTTACCAATAGTTTTAAGGACTTTTGTTGTTGTTGGGGGGCTTAATGCCATTTTTCAGCACACAATAGTCTATTCATGGCGGCCAGTATTAATGGTGGAGTAAGAAACAGGGATATCCCTGGAAAAAACCACTGACTTACAAGAAGCTACTGGCAAGCTTTCTCACAAATCTACATTCGATGAATCTTAGACTGGAACCCACACAGACAATGAGATGGCAGTGATCTGTGCTTCTTTAAAGGACTCTTTTGTATAAGACAATGAGTGAAGATGTGCAAAATTGTTTACTGACCTCCTTAATTATCAAATACTATTTATTTCCACAGATTTTGTTACAATAATTATTTATTGGTCTTGTTATGGGTGATGTGACACTGCTAGATATCACATTTCCAGTCAAAATCAGTGGCTACATCAGCTAAAAATATAAACTTTGCCTTCTGTTATAAAAGCAAAAATGACTTCGCCCTGTGATTTCTGCTTCAGAAACATTATTCCCCTATCACATTAATGTTAGGAATATAAATATTACTACCTCATTAATCCTACCATCCTAAAGACCAAACTCAATTTTTTTATGTTTATCATGTATGTATGTATGTATGTATGTATATATATATATATATATATATATATATATATATATATATATATATATATATATATATATATATATATAGAGAGAGAGAGAGAGAGAGAGAGAGAGAGAGAGAGAGAGAGAGAGAGAGAGGGCAATTATTTCCCCTGTTGCCTACAGGTGATGATTGTTTAAAGCCATGTGGAATATGTAAAAGGATACTACCTGTTATGAGTCTATGCTCTTAAAATAAATAACAGAAAAGAGTGAAGACAACAAGCTTTGTAAAATTTGACAATTTATTTCTCATGAATACAAAGTGAAAAATTATGTAAAAAAGCTTACGGTTTTATAAATTAAATCCCAAAGTAATCAATGCATCGAAAATAGAAGTCCTAGTAATAAAATGTCCTGAATGAAACTGAGTTCGAGTTCTGATGAAATATGAAATTGAAGATGATGACATCTGTTGTGGTCAGCAAAGTGCTGCTGTGTCAACAGTCTCATGTTGAATCACAGGAAATATTATTCCAATTTTGAATTTAGTATAAATTTCAACAAATGTCTTCATTCAAGAATTTTATCAGAGCACTTTTGTATTTCCTGGGAAAAGAATCATTTGAATTCATCAAATTGAAGAAAATAAAAATGTAGCCCAAACTGGTCACAACATAATACAGCTTAATGTATCAAATATTTTAAGCCCAACTAATAAACCTGTATCAAGACATGAGCTATGTGACTAATTAAGATGCAAAACAGATTCTTGGATAATGGTCAAAAGTACATTCTACTTGTCAAGTAGTCCAGGTATGACTTTGACTCAATGATTCTTACTCTGAGAAAGATAATTAAAAAAAAAAGTTGTTTACCAAAACTCACTTATTTTGGAATAAGGTCAAGAACTAGATACGTTTTGATTATTAGTTGTTTATAAAAATAAAAAAAAATATTTTCTTTACAAATCAGGTTGACTGTACATGCCAACTGACTGCATCGACAGTATATCTCTGATAGAAACATTGTCATCACATTGCTTTACAGAGGTTTTCATGCAACAACTCTCTACAGTCGATAAGTCAGAGTATGACATACACATTGCCTGCTTCAGCCATGATGAGAGGGCTTGAGGGGTTATGTCTTCTTTCCCAGGTTTAAAGAGGCATCATCAAGCCCCATGTATTGGCTCAGTACATTTCAGATCAAGTTTGAGCACACTTACTGGATCCTGTTTGAAAGCCTCTTGGGATATGATATGTCAGTACAGGAGAGAGAATGTATGATAACTTTTTGATTGTCCACTGACAGTAGCCTGTTCTTAGAGATTAAAGCAGCGTGTATATTGTAAGGACTACCTGGCCATCTGCTCTTCATTAGATTGTTTTTTTCATCTATGTGCAAATAAATTAAGGAAAATACAATTTTTTATAGAAGGCTATAGTCTAAATATTATTTGATACAGGATTTAGCCTAAAATATAATTTTATAGGTTAGAAGCATTTGGGACAAAATTATAGAGTTCAAGAAGCACTGGAAAGTCATGTTTGTTTTCAGACATAGTGAAGATGGGAAAAAGCAGTGAGGCAAATAATTCCTAATATACAATGTTGCTACAAGTGTGTGGACAGATGCTGCAAGCATGCAGACAAATGCTACAAGTGTGTGGACAGATGCTACAAGCATGTGGACAGATGCTACAAATATACCGACAAATGCTAAAACCATTAATTTGGTAGTTGGTTTAACATTGTTACCAATTTGCAATTACAGAACTGTAATCCAGGTACCCGTGTTAAAATTATCAATAAAATATAGTTTCTGCTTTTTTAAAGTTGTATGGCCAAAATACAAAGCATACAAATATGATCCATTTGTACACTTACAAAATTTGTTTTATATGGTCGGTGTGTGCCATTTACTTGCAGACCTGGGTTTTACAATTTTGGGGTATTTTTATGTTCAAACTTTCTTTTAAACTTGCTCATCCCAATTTTTTCATTTCAGACAGGCAGTTATCCTAGTTAAGAAATATAGTTCCAATAATAGAAACAAAGCACACACACTCACTCACATATATGAGTGGGTGGGATTTTTGCTTTTCAAAATGAGCAGTCACTTCATCCTAAAAATTCAGGTTTAATTTGACCCCTGCACTGCATACAAGATCTTTAAAAAATTTTATATGAAGCTTTGTTTCAGATTAAAATTGTATATTCAGAAATTATATCAAAAAACATATCTTCATTATTATCTTCCAACACTTTTTTTGAATACCTAATCAGTTTGTGCTTTAAATACCAATGGACTGTATTTTTATAATTACAAGTTGACAAACAAAAGTGTAAATTATTTAAAGTCCATTGGGTTTCTATCGTGGGCACCTGCAGCATGGGTCAAAGGTGTCATGTGATACCCTCCACCCAAAATCATACTGCATATATATATATATATATATATATATATATATATATATATATATATATATATATATATATACTGACAAGTTTAATCATGCAAATGAAGCAGAAAATATGTCACAAGATTATGTTCAAAACGCTCAATAAATATTAGCCTTAGTTTCGGACGGCTTCTTATATTAACTCTCCCATCTGTGACTGACTGACACCTTTCCCCTGAAAAAATCCTGACTCCCCCTGCAGAAAGTCCATGGTTGCTATAAATATAATTTCATATATAAATAATTTCATAAAAGGTGAATAATTACAAATTGGTGCTGAAATTCAAGTCACAGGAAATTTTGATCGTGAAAAAACATTTTTTTTTATATAACTAGCAATGTGAACAGGCTAGTGTGTCATTTCACCATGTCACTAGTTAGAAAACAAAATGTTTCACTTTGTAATTTTATCCTACTGATTCGGTACTCAACATGTGGGGCATTGGTCATTGTTAACGATTTTCATTTCCAGTCAACTGGTTAATAAAAATGTAGGATACTCTGAGGTTACTCCTGATTTGGAGGCATTTTAAAGAGACTGTCCTATATATACCACAATGTTTGAGAAATACAGTGACGATTGTTAGTATGGTGCAAAAGTAAAAATGAAACAAATTATGGAAATGTTATTGAAAGGCAACACATTTATTAAATCTTCAAAATTAATTCATATATATAAGTAGGTTACTTGTATATCTGAGTTGTAGTAGATATATTTATGATGTATGACATTCTTACATGGCATATTTGTTGTTAACACCAACCTCTATAAACTTGTAGGTCACATATCTTAGTAAGCATCCTATGAAGGGAAGAAAGGATTGATTAACTTGGCTTGTTATTATTGACTAGGAGCCTACACTAAATTGAAACTCAAACATTTGACAATTGCTCCCACAAGTTTGACAATGCACCCTTAACTGGCCCCCACAAGTTCAACAATGCATCCTAATTGGCCCCCACAAGTTCGACAATGCATCCTTAATTGGTCCCCACAAGTTTGACAATACACCCTTAACTGGCCCCCACAAGTTTGACATTGCATCCTTAATTGGCCACCAAAAGTTTGACAGTGCATACTTAATTGACCCCCACAAGTTTGACAATGCATTCTTAATTGAAACCCAACATTTTTGACTATGCACCCCTAATTGGCCTGCACAAATTTGATAATACATCCTTAATTGGCCCCCACAAGTTTGAAGATGCATCCTTAATTGGCTCCCACAAGTTTGACAATGCATCCTTAATTGGCCCCCACAAGCTTGACAATGCACCCTTAATTGGCCCCTACAACTTTGACAATGCATCCTTATTTGCCCCCCCCCCCCGCACAAGTTTTTCAATGCACCCTTAATTGGCCCCCACAAGTTTGACAATGCCTCCTTAATTGGCCCCTACAAGTTTGACAATGCACCATAATTGGCTCCTACAAGTTTGACAATGCATCCTTCATTGGCTTCCCACAATTTTGACAATAAACTCTTAATTGGTCCCCACAAATTTGTTAATGCATCCTTAATTGGCCCTCACAATTTTGACAATGCACCCTTAATTGGCCTCCACAAGTTTGACCATGCATCCTTATTTGGCCCCCACACATTTGACAATGCATCCTTAATTGGTCCCCACAAGTTTGACAATGCATCCTTAATTGGCTTCACAAGTTTGACAATGCACCCTTAATTGTCCCCCACAAGTTTGACAATGCATCCTTAATTGGTCTCCACATGTTTGACAATGCATCCTTTATTGGCCCCCACAAGTTAGACAATGCATCCTTAATTGAACCCCACATATTTGACAATGCACCCCTAATTGGCCTCCACAAGTTTGACAATGCATCTTTAATTGGCTCTCACAAGTTTGACAATGCACCCCTAATTGGCCTCCACAAGTTTGACAATGCCTCCTTAATTGGCCCCTACAAGTTTGACAATGCACCATAATTGGCTCCTACAAGTTTGACAATGCATCCTTCATTGGCTTCCCACAATTTTGACAATAAACTCTTAATTGGTCCCCACAAATTTGTTAATGCATCCTTAATTGGCCCTCACAATTTTGACAATGCATCCTTAATTGGCCTCCACAAGTTTGACCATGCATCCTTATTTGGCCCCCACACATTTGACAATGCATCCTTAATTGGTCCCCACAAGTTTGACAATGCATCCTTAATTGGCTTCACAAGTTTGACAATGCACCCTTAATTGTCCCCCACAAGTTTGACAATGCATCCTTAATCGGATCCCACATGTTTGACAATGCATCCTTTATTGGCCCCCACAAGTTAGACAATGCATCCTTAATTGAACCCCACATATTTGACAATGCACCCCTAATTGGCCTCCACAAGTTTGACAATGCATCTTTAATTGGCTCTCACAAGTTTGACAATGCACCCCTAATTGGCCTCCACAACTTTGACAATGCATCTTTAATTGGCTCTCACAAGTTAGACAATGCATCCTTAATTGAACCCCACATATTTGACAATGCACCCCTAATTGGCCTCCACAAGTTTGACAATGCATCTTTAATTGGCTCTCACAAGTTTGACAATGCAGGCTTAATTGGCTCTCACAAGTTTGACAATGCATACTTATCCCCACAAGTTTGACAATTCATACTTATCCCCACAAGTTTGACAATGCATCCTTAATTGGTACTCACAAGTTTGACAATGCACCCTTAATTGGCCTCCACAAGTTTGACAATGCATCCTTAATTGACCCCCACAAGTTTGACATTGCATCCTTAATTGGATCCCTCAAGTTTGACAATGCACCCTTAATTGGCCCCCACAAGTTTGACAATGCATCCTTAATTGGCCCCCACAAGTTTCACAATGCACTTGTAATTGGCCCCCACAAGTTTAACAATAGACCCTTAATTGACCCCCACAAGTATGACAATGCACCTTTAATTGGCTCCTGCAAGTTTTACAATGAGACCTTGATTGCCCCCCCCCAAGTTTGACAATGCATCCTTAATTGGCCTCCCACAATTTTGACAATGCACCCTTAATTGGTCCCCACAATTTTGTTAATGCATCCTTAATTGGCCCTCACAAGTTTGACAATGCACCTTTAATTAGCCTCCACAAGTTTGACAATTCACCCTTAATTTGTCCCCACAAGTTTGTTACTGCATCCTTAATTGGCATCCCACAAGTTTGACAATGCACCCTTAATTGGTCCCACAAGTTCAACAATGCATCTTTAATTGGCCCTCACAAGTTTGACAATGCACCTGTAATTGGTCCCCTCCACAAGTTTGACAATGCACCCTTAATTGTCCCCCACAAGTTTTGCAATGTGCCCTTAATTGGCCCCAACAAGTTTGACAATGCATCTTTAATTGGCTCCCCCACAAGTTTGACAATGCACCCTTAATTGGTCCCCACAAGTTTAACAATGCATCCTTAATTGGCCCCTACAAGTTCCACAATGCACCCTTAATTGGCCTCAACAAGTTTGACAATGCATCCTAAATTGGTCCCCACAAGTTTGACAATGCATCCTTAATTGGCTCCCACAAGTTTGACAATGCACCCTTAATTGGCCCCCACAAGTTTGACAATGTATCCTTAATTGGTCCCCACAAGTTTGACAATGCATCCTTAATTGGCTCCCACAAGTTTGACAATGCATCCTTAATTGGCTCCCACAAGTTTGACAATACATCCTTTATTGGCCCACAAGTTGGATAAAAAGGTTTGTGATCTTGCATCATTTCAGTTCAGTTTTGCTTGTAATGTTTTTATGTAGACACTGCTCAGCATGATTTTATGAAGGAAATGTGCAAAAAGATAATGGATATTGATATGGTACAATTGGGATTTGATAACTTACTTAGGGGTGTGCTTGTAAAGGAAATGTACAGTTTTTGTAGCTGTGTGAGCTTGTTTTTACAAATGGGCTTTTCAGATCTAACACATGATGACTATGAATCTTGGAGTATATGTTTAGATATATATCATTTAGATGTGAAGCATTCTGATGGCAGTTTTCAGAAATTTTCAAATAACATTTTAGTTGGCATGATATGGTTGTGGTATATTTCAGTGTATAAATTATAATTTACCATAACTACCTAATGCAATCAAGGTATTCATATTAAATTTCACAAATGTCTAACTGCTATCTTAATATTTCAGCACAAATTCTGCAGCACAGGCCATAAAAAATGTGATACTCTTCAGGTGGAGTAAATATCCATTAATAAAAATTGCATACATATGTGTAAAGGTTTACATGTATATGTATAAGATAAGGGTTTACATGTATATGTATAAGATAAGGGTTATACATGTATATGTATAAGATAAGGGTTTACGTGTATATGTATAAGATAAGGGTTTACGTGTATATGTATAAGATAAGGGTTTACATGTATAAGATAAGGTTTTACATGTATATGTATAAGATAAGGGTTTACATGTATATGTATAAGATAAGGTTTTACATGTTTATGTATAAGATAAGGGTTATACATGTATATGTATAAGATAAGGTTTTACATGTATATGTAACAGATAAGGGTTTACATGTATATGTGTAAGATAAGGGTTTACATGTATATGTATAAGATAAGGGTTTACATGTATATGTATAAGATAAGGGTTTACATGTATATGTATAAGATATGGGTTTACATGTATATGTATAAGATAAGGGTTTACATGTATAAGATAAGGTTTTACATGTATATGTATAAGATAAGGGTTTACATGTATATGTATAAGATAAGGTTTTACATGTTTATGTATAAGATAAGGGTTATACATGTATATGTATAAGATAAGGTTTTACATGTATATGTATAAGATAAGGGTTTACATGTATATGTATAAGATAAGGGTTTACATGTATGTGTATAAGATAAGGGTTTACATGTATATGTATAAGATAAGGGTTTACATATATATGTATAAGATAAGGGTTCACATGTATATGTATAAGATAAGAGTTTACATGTATGTGTATAAGATAAGGGTTTACATGTATATGTATAAGATAAGGGTTTACATGTATATGTATAAGATAAGGGTTTACATGTATATGTGTAAGATAAGGGTTTACATGTATATGTATAAGATAGGGGTTTACATGTATAGGATAAGGGTTTACATGTATAAGATAAGAGTTTACATGTATATGTATAAGATAAGGGTTTACCTGTATGTGTACAAGATAAGGGTTTACATGTATATGTATAAGATAAGGGTTTACATGTATAAGATAAGGGTTTACATGTATATGTATAAGATAAGGGTTTACATGTATGTGTATAAGATAAGGGTTTACATGTATATGTATAAGATAAGGGTTTACATATATATGTATAAGATAAGGGTTCACATGTATATGTATAAGATAAGAGTTTACATGTATGTGTATAAGATAAGGGTTTACATGTATATGTATAAGATAAGGGTTTACATGTATATGTATAAGATAAGGGTTTACATGTATATGTATAAGATTAGGGTTTACATGTATATGTAACAGATAAGGGTTTACATGTATATGTATAAGATAAGGGTTTACATGTATATGTATAAGATAAGGTTTTACATGTATATGTATAAGATAAGGGTTTACATATATATGTATAAGATAAGGGTTCACATGTATATATATAAGATAAGGGTTTATATGTATATGTATAAGATAAGGGTTTACATGTATATGTATAAGATAAGGGTTTACATGTATATGTATAAGATTAGGGTTTACATGTATATGTATAAGATAAGGGTTTACATGTATATGTATAAGATAAGGGTTTACATGTAATTGAGATAGTATCATAAAATGTGTTGCCTTGATGTAACTGACAATTTCAGCCTTGAGGAATAAATATTTTTCTTAATTTACTATACTAAAATAATATGTTTGCCTTTATTTTTAGGATTGGGATAATATGTTTAGAAAATGAGGTTTCCCCCTTTACCATCCCCTCGAGATGTTGTGCACCTGTACAAATTGCAGGCGAGGAAACAGTTGGCTCAGAACTTTCTGTTAGATATGAATCTCAATCGGAAGATTGTAAATAAAGCAGGGAAACTTGCTGGAAGTTATGTGTGCGAGGTGGGACCTGGGCCTGGAGGTATCACTAGAGCCATTTTAGAACAAGGTGTAGAGGAGTTGATTGTCATCGAAAAAGATCCACGCTTCATGCCAGGACTTCAGGTAATTAGTAGTCAAATTTAAAATTAAAACATTTAAACACAGTGTTTCAGATACTAAGGTTCCTATCAAAACTAACAAATGAGTCAGGGGTCATGCAGAATGATTATTTGTGTGGAAACATTTCCCTCATCCATAGAATTTCACTTCATCACACGATAGAAGTGCAGTCAGCGTATTTTGTCATTATGAATTGCTGTGAAGGACAATCTTGTGAATACAACTAGTCATAAAAATATTTTTGATGGACTGTCATAATGTTTTTGGTGGACTGTTATAAAAATCTTTTTGATGGACTCTCATAAAATTCTTCTTCATGTAATGTTCATCATTTGAAAATGTGCATATGAATAAGTAACTTTGCTCTTATAATGTTTGTTACGGTTATTGCTGTCGATAACATGCAGATGTTTAAGATATAATCTTGTGTATGCAGCTTATTTTGCAGTTTTTTATTGCTGACTGTACAGCTTAATAAATATTGAGGTCATCATTAAAAAATGCACATATTAATAAATCTTTGTACTTCTATGTTGCTCATTTTGACATACAGCTGGTTGCATTGTATTTTGTAATGCCGCTTCTCTTGCAACTTTTAGTTCCTATAAGTACATAAGTCAGGAATTTATCCTGTGACCTGTCATCTGCCCATTACTTTAACTATTTGGGGAATTGCCATAAAACTTTACAAACATTCATCCCATGGTCAAGTTTGCCCTAAATGAAAATGGTGTTGCTTTGTTATGACCACATTAATGGGGATGGCTACCTTTAAAATCTTGCTAATGCTACTGTGCCCAGAATGGATGTTCATTTCAGAATGGTGTTTTCATTATTGATGACATCTAGTTGGTCATTGTGACATCCATTATAGCCAGTACAGTAGTCATCTTAAAAATTTGGCTATGAATGGATGGGCACATTGATATTTACTTTTCACCAGAATACTTCTTTTGATGTTTGGATCAGAGAATGATGCCAACATGAACTCCCAAAATGTGAACAACCTCATATCATCATTTTTTTTAAACTGATGTTCACACTTGCACAAGAAATTAGCAACACTCTTGTCTTACAGTGTGTAAGTATTCCTCCAGTATGGTTGCCTTGGTGACAATCTTGAAAATCTTGATAAGGTCATATGGGTATATACATATATACACACTAAAGAATATAATACTAGGAATAGAATCAAATATCTGGGATATAATTTGTGTTACATAAATATACACAAATTAATAGATGTCGCTATGGATACTAGATTTCTAGGTAAATACAAATATTTCTCAGTATCCGCAACAAGTCTATATAGGCTGGTTGAAACATAATGCATCTATAGGTTTATTATATATAGAAACAGCCATGTAGTTTTACTAACACGTTTTTATTTTTTATTTGTTTCCTTTGTCTATGCTTTGTATATGCCTTTTGAAAAAGACTCATTAAGAGTCGAAAGTGCTCAGGCTAGTTAGATCCTAGTTTTGCACTGCTCATCTTCAGTTTATTGCATTTATCTCAATCAAACCCTGACACACATGATTCTTGCTGGATCCAGTGCGCTTGAAAGGGCTGTTATTTAAAATTAAAGTACTAGTATATAGATAGTTCTAAATGAAATGGTGACCTTTTTGTTTTACTACAGACTCATCTTCATCATGGAATAGGAATGCCAGGGTAAATTTACATCAGCTAATTTTTCACCGTTCTTCTTATTCTTAATATACACCATCAATAGTTATTTTCTTTTCTTTTGTGAAATAGTTTTATATAGGTATGATTTGAAAACATGGAACAGACATTAATATTGTGTAATAGGCTACATTAATTCAATGTGTGGTAGCTCAGAGCTTATAAAACCCTGACCTGTCTCAGGCAGCTGGGCTACTTAAAGTCAACATGTGGCAATTCAGATTGTGCAGTTTGGTAGCCCCCAATCTTTAGACACAAGATTTGCTAGATCCTGATATGTGTTAGACGTTTATGAATGCTACACAAATATAATACATGCTTGCTTAGACTCATTGTATTAGCCCTAACCTTTGTACACAAGATTTATCAGACTCTGACATGTCTCAGGCAAGTGGGCTACTTAAATTCACATATGATAACCCTGCAGTTTATAGTCCTCTAGTCTTCAGACACAAGATTTGTCATACCATGAAATGCTATTCAGCAGCAGGGAGGGTGAACCCTACAAATTTTTGCGACAAAATCGATTAAAGCCTCAGAATGCCAAATAGAGCCTTCCTACGAAATCTCATATTTTAACCAAAAAAAAATTAAAGACCCCATTTTACAAATGGAGCCTTAGCGATTTTGTCGCAAATACATTGTCATAACCACCCTCAAATTGCTGCCATCTACGTCGCAAATATGTTGTCATTTCACCCTCCCTGCTGCTGATTAATACAAATTATTTAACCAAATATTTGATCAAGTCCAATACGATATCGTGACCGAGGGTCGTGTAAATTTATTGTTATAAATCCATATGGGACTGACTGAGCATGACCAAAGTAATTTTTAAATCCATTGAAGTCCATATCGGAACACCATGTCTGCCAAATATTTCGTAGCGTATGTGTATCAACGCCATTGAATACAGCAAGAATATTGCAGTTATCGCGAATCACTTTTAGAATTTGAGTATATCGTTGAGTGACATATATCACGTCAGTGTTTTTATGCCTACCTCGGGAAAATACTCTAGCAGGGTTCTTTTGATTATCTAACATTACATCATCGTACACTACAAGATTGTTTATGTCTCCATTGAGGTCATCTACGCATGGTGCATCATTAATATCTGTTATAAAGTCAATTACACTTTCACCTTTAATTTCTGATGCATTTTCATTATAATCTTTTAGCACTTCATAGCACCGTTGATCATCTACGGATGGGGCAACTAAATATAATTTATCCCACTTCATAAATCGCATTATCAAATTAAGCAGCAATTGTGTTTTGCCCGATCCAGATGGTCCGATTATAATGGCACGGACAGAATTCGGAAGCGCTGCGTGGTGTTTTACCAGTTCTCTTCTTTTAGTCGCTGAAAAATCAATTATATTCATAACGCTATATATAAATTATGGATCTATATTGTGTTAAGTGTAAACAGCGTACTGATACAACCGATCAGACAACCATTACAACTAAAAACAATAGACTAGCGCTTACTGGTAAGTGTGTAACATGTGGTACAAAAAAATTTCGATTTTTAAAGAAAAGCAACTCAGAGGTGATATTGCCGCAAAACTTGGAAAACTCCCCGGAACCCCATGGGCAAAATACCCCGGAGAAAAACACCTTCCAGGATATAGCTACTGTGGTCCCGGAACGAGATTAGATATCAGACTTGATGATCAAAATCAGCCCCGGCCTGGTGAGTATCCGATAAATGCTATTGATAAGGCATGTCATGCTCATGATGTTGCATATAAAAGCAATAATTTGCAACAAAGACATATCGCGGATGTAAAATTAATTCATGCGTTAAATGCTATTCCCGATAAATCCTTCAAAGAAAAATTGGCTTCATGGTTGGTCAAATCAGCTATGAAAGGCAAATTGGTGTTAGGTGCTGGTAATTAAAAATACCAGTGTTTTTTATAGTATGGAATCTATTTATTATTCTCCGAAAGGATACTGGAGGGGTAAAGCAGCAATTAGTAAACTCGCTAACGCTGCAAAAGTGAAAAAATCCACTGCAAAAGATTGGTTATCCAAACAAGCTATATGGCAAATTTATCTACCACCGCCTAAACAAATTAATTATTCTCATTTTGATGTTACCGTACCCAATGAAGTTCATCAGGCTGATTTATTGTTTTTACCACATGACCATGGTTACAAATACGCGCTAACTGTAGTTGATATTGCGAGTCGATTTAAACAAGCAGAACCATTGAAAACAAAGTCAGCTTCTGAAGTCGCTTCTGCATTTGAAAGGATTTATCGACGAGGTCCTCTAAGATGGCCAAATCTATTACAAGTTGATCCTGGCAAAGAGTTTCAAGGTGCTGTTCTATCAACAATGAAAACTCATAGTGTTACAATACGACGGGGACATACTGCGTTACATCGTGATCAGGCAATTGTAGAACGATTTAATCGAACTCTTGCAGAACGGTTATTTGGATATCAATATGCAAAAGAATTCATCCAAGAAAAACGATCTCGTGAATGGGTCCAAAGATTACCGAGTGTAGTTGCAGCGTTAAATAACGAGATTACTCGAACTATTAATATGAAACCAAATATTGCAATAAAAAAAGAATATATTCCCGAACAACCACAGCGGGTTAGCACTCAGCCACTTCTCGGTGATGTTACTGTGAGATATTTATACGAACCAGGAGAGCTTGAAGGTGGTAAAAGAAGAGCTACTGATCCTATATGGAGTGTTACTACGCATAAAATTTCAACCATAACGCGATCAACTGGTAGACCTCCAATCTACAGATTGGATTCAACTGCACCTCAGCGTGGTTTTACACGCGAACAACTACAAGTTATTCCGGACGATACTCAATTACCGCCACATGGTCTTAACTAGCTCCGTTACGTCTATTACACTCAAGACAGGTCAACATCACATTGTTTCTGACATGACCAAGACTGTTATTTTTTCTGTCTACGGTGAATTGTCGAGGGTCTTTATCCGAATACTGCCAGTGCATTATACAATTGCAACTGGCGCAGTGATTATTCTGTTGTTCTTTTAATGCGATTATTACTTCAGCATCAATATCAAATTCTCGTTGTTTTTTTTTTGTCCTGCTGTTTGTAACCAGAGAGTTTTTTATTAATGATGCTAATATCAGTGTTATCATCGTTTGCATTAAAATCATCATCGAAAACAATCCTTCGTAGTTGATTTATTCGTCGTACTCTGGACACTGCGAGATAGACTAAATTTGACCATTCAATGCGATTATCAACTATCCAGACAATTGTATCCGTGATGGTTAATCCTTGTGACGAGTGTATTGTTGTTACATAACCAAGCCTCCATGGTGATTTATCAGCGCATAATGCATCTTCTACAGTATTGATATCAACTAGCACAATATCATTTAACACTAGAATCTGTTTCTCCGTCTGGCCTGGAATTTCAACTTCAATATTCTGCTTTCGTGTATCCAATGGTCTATAACACAACGGCACTGGAAACGTTGGGAATTTTTTCTTGTGTAGCTCAAACAACTTTTTCTGAAGTGCGTCTCTGACTATCTTTCTACTTGCTACTACAAAATCATTTGGTTTCCATGTTTCCCAAAAATCATTCAAAGGTGTTTCAGAAATTATTTCACGCGCTACTTCACATTGAATTCTATCAGGTTGTAATCTAATTAGTTTTTTAAACTCACGTAACTGCTCATCGAGTGCTCTATAGTCAGTATCAATTTCTTCGTAATAATCAACAAATCCTTTTAACCAATTATGTGGACTTCTACCAACAAATGGTGGTGGTTGACCATGATCGCCGCACAATATAATTTTTGTATTATTTTGCAATAACCAATCAAGAAACATTTTTAATACATCTTCTGAAACAGTACATGCTTCATCCCAAATAATAACCGCTGGAATAAATTTCTCGCCCATTCGCTCAGGAGTCCAAGCATCGCCCTTGTATCGAAAAAAACTATGATACGTGCAAGCTTCAACATTTCGTTGTTTGATCTCTCTCGCTAGTCTATGAGTTGGTGTGAGTACAATCATGGACGTTCTCTCTCGATATAATTCTATCGCACGTGTTGTCTTTCCAGATCCACCACAACCGTTTAAATAAACTGTTTTATATCTACAAATTGGATCTGATATCGGTGGTGCTTTAGACATAGAAAATCCTTCGGATTTTTCACTGATAGAATTATCGTTCTTCAGGTAACTGCTTTTAATCTCAAGGTCTGCTGATTCAGAATAATTGCATTGTATTTCATGTTTAATTCGCCATGTTCCCCAAGTCTCTTCGCTATTAGTAAATTTAGTTATCTCTTTGATATATTTTTTATCGACATACATTGAATCAATTGCAACTCTGACTGCTATACTAGGAAATCTATTTATCATTGCAAATAAATTGATAGATGCATAACCCAGCATAGAAGCTCTCAAATGTAGATATGCAGAGCTTTCTCCATCACTGTAAGTAACAATTCTACCTAACTTTGTTTTATTGGACAAAAAGGCTGTTTTACAATTTGCGTATCTATTTTTCTCTACTGCATCTTTAATAACGAAGTCGTATTCGGCATCATCTATAATCAATCGTGAGGATTGTCTTTTAAAGTTAAATTTTTTTCCACCTTGTGTAAATTTACCGATTATTCTTCGGCCGAGATCCTTTGCTTCACTATTTCGTTGATTAAATATCTTTTTTGACCATTCAATGATGTACTCCTCGTCAGCATCAATATGTTTTCTAGACTTATCGATTATACTATCAAGACATTCTGGTTCTTGTAACCAGACATTGGTTTGTTTTTGATATGAGATAATCGCTTCGCTGACAATCAACGAAACTAACATTTTACAATCAATCATATATCGCAATAACACTATTGGTAACCACATCCTTTCAGCCATGTGTCTACCAATCCAAACATAACAACACGGATGAAGTCCTTCAGCGAATTCAAATGATACTACGCAAGCAAAACCGGTCAAATCAAAATCAGGCAGTGGTCCATTAATAGCAACGCGAGTCATTTCATGTGTGGGATGTCCAAACCGTTTAAAATACTCACCAGCGAATCCATATCCTAGAAAACTTCCTGGATAACAAGCAACGATATCAACTGATATCATACTTTCACGATTGTATTTAACGTTCCATAGACCGCCATGATAATATTCCAGACAGCTGGATTGAACATCCTGTAAAAACTCTTTTCGTGTTGATTTCCAATTATTTTTCTTTCTTGCAAAATGAGCTGCAACCGATGGAATTGTAAAACAATTTGTAAGTAATTGTTCGTAATCTTCGGATTTTCCATTAAAAACGCCATTAAAAACGCTAGCGTTTTCACTGAGACTTATTGCTAGATTTTTCATCCTATTATGTAGACTTTCACTGCGATATAATTCACCGTTAGGTTTCACAAATTGATTGAATTGACATTCTTCATCTTCAAAACTATGAAGTAGCCATACTGATACAGGGTCGTTTTTACACAAACTAGCAATAGCATCGAATAATCTTTCTTCAGTGAGAATGCCATCCTTGGTGAATTCTTCTGGGATATACTTCACTGTTCTGTCTCACGGGAATATTGTAACCGCGGATGTCCATGCGTGTTTGTTATGATCAATAATTTTGATTGGAGCTCCGTTTTTATTGTATTTCGATTCGTATAATACTTCGCCAGTTATCGTTGAAACGGTTATCGGAAATCTCAACGACGTTTCCAATCTAGCTATATCGGAAATAGTTGCTCCGTTCTCTTTCACTGTTAGCTCCCATTGATCTATTTTTTTATGTCTTAGATCGGTTAATTTATTCCCACGGAGTGCATTTGTAAAGTGTTCTAAGACTCGTTGTGCCACACAGTTGAGTGGCTTTTCCACTGACGTTGACTGTTCCATTGGTGCTAGTTTTCCAATGTCAGGTTTATTTAACGGATACATCCCATAAACGACTGCTGTTTCTGGATACGCTTTTTCATAGTATGGTTTATCAATTCCAGTTAACAGCCCTGGTCTGGAATCACGGCTAACAATGACTGTTGTCCTATCTTTGAGAATTGGTTCAAACTTGTCTCTTATAACCCATTCGCCCGATTCTAAATTGATAATGAATTTCACTCTGAGAAAATACCGTTTATTGCCAAGTTGTGATAGTATTATAGCTGCTGTTTCATCATTCATTCTAGCATCAACAACACCATCAATTCTAAATGTTGACCAGGTGTGTGATGCACCGTCCTGTTTAAACTCTTGAACACAATCTCGTATTTTTCTAATCAGACTTCTATTATTTATTCTCTCTTTTGGTACATCTTCGAGAGTTCTATCAAGATTGAATTTAATATTTTTCCAAGGCTCGATTGCCGATAATCTCTTGAATTCTTCATTCATATAAATAAGACAAGTATTTAAATAGAAAAGTTTGTTTATATATAATGAATCACTGCAAATGGCTTATGATCGGATCAGTAACCCCATGCAATAAATCTTGTAGAGGTGAATTCTGTGGATATCACTTACAGAGTGTCAGAAATAATTCGACAGGCCCGTCCCCATGCATAAATTGTGGGGTGGGTGTGAGAGGAAAATCACAATTATGTATCAATTGTGGGGGTAAGCGGTTTAGAGAATTAAAACGTTATTATGATAAACGAATAAAAAACGCTATCATTGACCCTAACCATGACTCTGTCAAAGACAAAATCATAAAAACCCCTCAAGACTACATTAATAGATTTATAATTAAAGCAAATGATGAATTAGACAAATAGTATTATTATATATAAATGGAGCAAGAATTCAGACCACATCCAATACTTGTTAATTATGAAATATCTCGTAATGGTGTTGTTAGACACTGTAGACTGAAAAAACCAATTGGTTTTGTTAATAATCAGGGATGCTTGCAATTTACTGCTGGAAGAAAGGGATATCTCTGTCATAGGGCAGTCTTTGAGTGTTATATGGGACCGATTAAAGATGGCTGTGTTATTGATCACATTGATTCTAATATTCAAAATAATTCTCTTGAAAATTTACAATGTATTTCTCAAAGAGAGAATACAAAAAGAGGAAAGACAGGGAAATACTCAAAACGACGCAGGGGAGTTAAATCATTTGATACAGCGACGAATGAAGAAAGAGTTTTTCATTCAATGAATGCTGCGGGAAAATATTTTGGAATATGTATGCCTTCAGTACAAAGAGTTGCTGAAGGGATTTATCAAACAGCTATCTCAAAGAAAAATGGACATAGAATAAAGTTTTTCTATTTACAAGATAACTCTCAATAATTACTATTAATAAAATATATTTTTTTATTTTTTTAATTTTGTTCCGTATTTCCCCTCATTACTACTGATCGTCACGTGACTATCCTACTTTCGATATTGATTCCCGGATATGTAATTCGTGCGAGAACACATGTGAAATTGGATTGAATTAATGATGTGTGTGATCTCATGTACGTATTTAATGGTTAACTCGGTATACGGATTTTGATTTTGTGTTATTGTTTCTTGTTTCTAAAGACTGTATTGAGAACAGCAGTTAGGGTTTTGTTGGAAAAACCTGTACAGGGTAGACAATTTGACAGAGTTATGTATGGCCGTGTGAATCCAAATTATTATTACGGTTATTATAAAAGGTCAAGGTTCTATTAATAGATTTTTTAAAAATCCCAATTACAAAGACACGTTAACAGCGCTGTTTAGATTTTGTATGAAAATGAAATTACTTTGTAATTACAAATTAAAATAGATTGTATGTGAGGTCAAGGTAGTAAAACGCGCTACATGTAGTTTAGTTTTTTTTAGTGTGGCTACATGTAATAAAATTCAGAAAAATATCATTCTCGATTCAAGAAATAGCAGGTCCTGAATTGACAGGGATCCCCATGACAGAGTTATCTCGTCATGTAAATCCATTATTACTACGATTATTTAATCGTAATATTATAGAAATTAATAAAAAAAATTGCTATTATTTAACAGTTGTATTTCTTGTTTTAATGTTTTATTTAAATACTTAGCTTCCATTGAAATTACTACACAATATTCATTATGAAATGCTAGGAAAATAAATACACACCTACACATTGACACTGCAGTATTAGTCACCTTATATATAATATGAGCCGTAATAAATTTGGGGCTTTAAAACGAAGCCCAATTTACCAATCAAACCTCCTGTACTGTCCCTATCATACCATCCTATCATTTCATTGTATATATAACCATCCTATCATTTCATTGTATATATAACCATCCTATCATTTCATTGTATATATACCATCCTATATAATCGCATTGTATATATAACCATCCTATATGTAATGTACTGTCCCTAGTATATATAATATCATCCTATCATTTCATTGTATATACCATCCTATATAATCTCATTGTATATATAATCATGTTATATGTTCAATGTTTGTAAAGAAATCACTTGGATTTCAAGTCTAATACCCATATAACCTGCCCTTGCCCTTGAACTCGATTGGGGAGTTTGGGTATTGTATAAGTCTTTAATGTATGTGCCTCCCTTGCCTCGGAACTCGAATGAGGAAGGGATAGGCATTGTATATGTTTTTGTTTGGTTTTTTTTTGTATATGAATATTTTTCCGATAAAAATATTTTAAAGATAAGAAAATACATTAGTAATAATATTCAATAAATGGAATTTCAAGATATTACATCTATCATCACAGAAATATCAAATTTAAGAAATCAAGGAATCGTACTTTCTGAATTTTTGAATGAAGACAGACTTTTGAATGAATTTGAACAAATTGATATACAATTGAAACGTGGAAGATATGTTCTACCTAAAATGTATTCACTGATAAAAAGAATCCAAAAAGCGGTTAATGCTTCTTTGTATAACAATGATATTAATTTATTCATTCGGCTATTTAGTATAGTTGAAGCCATTAGAAAGAAACTCGGGGAACAGTACCAAGTTCGGTCAGAGATTGCTTTGAAAGTGAAATCTATAAGACGTTTGATTGATGCAAGTATTGAAACCCACAATTGAAAAAACGTTAGCATTTCCAATAATGACATCAGAAGCATTAACTACCAGACTAGCCCGTGAGAGGTTAGCATTACTGAAAAAGTTTATACCAATTCGAGATGACGTGCGAGATAAACTACAACTTAGACAGCAAGCGCAGACTGACTTTTCTATTGGAAGCGAACAACTTTTTGCCCCTGTAACTAAAGCCACTAAAGATATGAAACTTGCAACAGAACGTGCTATATACGGCGACATCCCTAAAGAGGGAGCAGTACCTATTATTGATGTATTAGGAAAGATTGCTACAGAAACTGAAAAAACTCACGAGGGAATAAAACAGCTTTCAGGTGAGTTACAAACTCAGCGAGAAATACAACAAATGGGTAATATTGATATTGATGATAACCCCGTTGAAGATGCTAGTGATTCTATTGAAAAAGGTTCCACTAAAAAAAGTGTTCCTTTTAACGAGAAATTCACCGATGAAGCTATAGAAAGAATCAGACAAATTCAATTGCTGAAACCTGAAGACTATGTGCCATTTGGTAAATTCGCTGCCGAACGTTATTATAACAGAGAAGAATTTTTAAAAGACGAGTATAAAAAAAACACAATAAACAAAGATCAATGGGTGGATTGGTTATTTAAAATTAATCAAGAAATCCCCGGCAATTTAAAAAAGGATACATTGAATTACAGAGCTTTTAAAATGGGAGTTGATGCGTATGGTATAGAACAACAACAACAACAACAACGAAAAGAACAACAACAAGGTCGAGGTCGAGGTCGAGGTCAAGGTCGACAATCTCCAGAAATTCAAAACGTTTCCGAACCAGCTCTAGAAATTCAAAACGTTTCCGAACCAGAAAGTTCTTCAGGAGAGGGTTATGGAAGTTCTCATCATGATTCTCATATGTGTCCTAGAAATATCATTAATGATATATCACGACTTGAGGTTCTTATGGGAGGTAAGCGAGCTGGGAATAACTCAGTCGAAATAACTAATGAAGCATTTGATATTTGCAGACGATTATTCCAAAGTGGGATAATTGATATTCATACGTATCGAGAACTCTTGGATGAGTTAATGGACGGAATTCCAGGGGAATTTAGTGGTTATTATAGCGATTGAAATTTCTAATTGCTCTCATTTAGAAATTACAAAGTCATTTCAAATAAGATGATAGTACACTATAATCACAATAAACCAACAAACGTGTATGTAGTAAACTCAAGATTGCCCGTTTATAAGGCATACTATGGAGACGGCCTTGGAAATACCATAGCGGGTTTATTCACAAGAATAGCCCCAAAAGTAGCACCAATTGCTAAACAATTAGCGATGAAAGCCATTGATGTTATTCGTAATAAGGGAATTAATGCTGTTGGAGATCTTGCAGGAACGGCTTTTTCTACCGCAAAGAATAGAATAACGTCATTGGTGAAATCTAGATTCGGACGAAAACCACCACAAATAGTTTCAACACCGCTACCTTCAACAACAATGATGCCTGCAAATGTCAGTAAAGTGATAAATAACGCAGTGGAACAAAAACTAGCATCATTAGCAATGACTTCACCAGATAGTAGTAATATTGCAAGTATGATAGCGGGAAGCGGTCTTGGAGGAAATCGTAAAAATGTCAGACGAAAAAGAAAATGATAGCATTACTACATTTAGAAAAACGATACGTTTTAGTATAAATGGCATTTAAAAAAGTTGCTGATCCAGCGTTTGATATGGCAGCACCGGTGAATAAATATGATTCTAAAATTAACTATCAGTATTATGCCTATCCTGCAAGAGAGCCTAATCAATGAGGGAGAGTTGAACTTCAAGTTCAAGATACAAGTAGATACTTTTTGCCGTGTGAGGCATTTATTGAAGTAGAAGGAGAGCTTGTAACAAATGTTGCAGCTGATACACCATATGGGGATAACCCAAATATCCGAGTTGGTTTCGTAAATAATGGCATTATGGCGCTATTTAACAGTGCAAGATATATCATTGATGGAAAAGAAATTGAATCAATAGAACAAAATATTGATATTGCAACAACAATAATCGGACTTGCGAGATATTCTGATGATTATACAAGGTCGGCCGGTCCGTCTATGATGTTTGCTAAGGATACTTCTGATCATCCGAACCATTATCAATTTGTTAAAGTACGAACTGCAAGAGATACTGCATTGGCTGAACAACAACTCGCAGCTAATCCAGACCGTGAAATTAGACCAGACGCTGAATTTGAAATTTTAAAAAGGGTCAATGATAATTTCAATCTAGGATTTGCAACACGAAAAGGAGCATTAAAAGGACAACATCGACGGTTTTCATGTGCAATTCCGTTACATCATATATTCGGATTCTGTAGAAATGTCAGAAAAGTCATCTATGGAGCAAAGCATACGGTTGTGTTAGTGCGAAAGGAGAATGACAATGATGCAATCTGGCATGCTGATGGTGTTGATGATGGGAAAGTCATGTTAAATAAATTGGTTTTATGGATACCCGTCTTGACACCAGCAGTTACAATAGAGCAACAATTACTATCGTTTATGGACACAGGTGGAAAATCATTGCTAAGTTGGCTAACAACAACGACTGATACGAAGCAGGATAATGTAAATGGCACATTTACATGGCACTTAGCATCAAAACAAGGTGTTTCAGCTCCACGTCATATCTTTATAGCGTTACAGGATGCAAATCGAGTGGGTCGACAATTATCTAGTCATATGATATTTGATAAATTAGGGGTAAGTGAAGTTTCGTTGAGAATAAACGGACAACAAGAGCCAGCAGAGATTGTACAGCTTAATTATGAAAACAACAACATAGCTCGTGTATATCATAGAATATTGTCGTATATGGGTCGTGATCAAAATGTTGATACTGGTTTGCAAATATCGCAAATTGATTTTGAAAAACACTATCCGATTTATTACTTTTCATTGGAACATCTTGACATGATGAGACAATCTGTTGTTGATATATACTTCCAAGCTCGGGTACAACGCCCTGCTGGCATAGCCGATTATAGAGCAGTTGCTGTCATTCTCAGTGATAAATCAATGTTGTTAGAAGGAGTTGGCGGACGAATGAGACTTATTGATGCACCAGTGGAAAACATGTAGTTAGGATTTTCGCAATAAGATCAATTGAAAGTGTAAATTACATTTTAGAATAGAATGACATATAGTATTGTTAATGTCCAGTTGACTGATGGTCAGGTCAAGAAATTGAAATCAAAGTCTGCTAAAGAATGTGGAACTACAATAACGCTGAAACCCACTCAAATATCCGGTGGTGCACATAAATTATCATTGACAGATCGTCAAAAAAAACATTTCAATGATGCGCTAAAGAACAAACGAGGAGTTCAAATTGATTTTTCGAAAGCAGCAATCGCCAGTATGATAAAATCAGGTGGTATATTCCCGCTGTTAGCTGCTATTCCAGCATTGATTGCAGCGGCTGCCCCAGCGGTTGCGAAGGCGGCAGCGTTAGGAGCCATTGGTACTGCTGCAGGAATGGCCCAGAAAAAAGCTACTGGGAATGGCTATAAAAAAAAAGGAAAGGGTCTAAGACTACCAGGAACCCCATACAATTGGTACAAGGGCACAGGCCTAAGAATACCAGGAACGGCTTACTAGTGGAAAAATCCCTAGGATTTTCACCAATGTCCAATTTTGATTTAATTGATGCTGTAAAATCATTATCAATAAAAAACTTTAGAGGAGTTTTCATGAGAGATCAATTACCGTCAAAACCAATGAAAAATGAAACGGGTATTATCAATCTTGATAACAGCAGCGGAAAAGGAACTCATTGGGTCGCATATGCAATTGATCCACGTGGAATTGTCTATTTTGATTCATATGGATTAGCTCCACCAAAAGAATTCATGCGATATGTATCCACAATAACAAAGTCATCTCCAATTTTTTATTCCACGCTACCAACACAACAGTTAAATGATCCACCGATATGCGGTCGTGAAGTATTAAATGTCCTTGCAGAGATATCTAAATTTCCAAGGAAACCACCACAAGTTGTTGTTAATGAATATACTAGCAGGCAATGGCAAAAACGATAGCGTTATGATTTAGAAAAACGTAGCGTTTTTGTATAATGATTGATATTTGGGGACGACCTTTATCAGAATAAAAAAAAAACAGAAACCGATAGTAAATTCGATGTGGAAAGTGTAAAAAAAATAATCGAAGATGAAATCGCCGAGACATTTAATTTGTCAAGTGTAGATCCTGGGGAAATAGTTGTATTTCAAGATCGCCAGGGCAAATTGAAATCTAGTAATGTTTCATTGGATGATGTCTTAATACGAAGACGTGACGTCGTTGAAGATACAATAGTGTTATATTCAAATGATGGAAAACTCAAACCAGGTGTACTTGTTTCTACAATCACAGATGCATTAAAAAATTTAAATGAAGAACTTGAAAAACATATAACAACATATACTTCCCTTCGTAGAAATATTATCAATAAATTTTTTGGAACACCAGCGGTAACCTCTCCATCTCTCGCTGAAATTAAATTCAATTTTGATGAAATTAAATCCAATATTAAAAATATTAATGATACTGGATTTAGTATTATTAGAGATAACATTAATAGTATTAAAAAATCTATCGAGGATATTACAAAATTTAAAACAGACAATCTTCCGCTACTTGAAAGAATAAAGATTCCTCATGAGAGGAATATCATAAATATGGTATACACAGTTCTCTCTGGATCATTAGATTGGGAACCTAAAAAGAATACAATAACTCTCACTGTGTCAAAGAAGGGTATTTATCGATTAACAATAGTGTCACTGAATCAGTTTAATATATCATCATCGACTTCATATGGATACAACAACGTGATTTCAACGACTATTGACCTGGATGAATACAAACGGTTTACAATAACAAGCACTGATCTTAATTTAAATAAGACATCATTTGTATGGTACATGGAGTTTGTAGCTGATCTAAATTAGAATTTTTAACAATTAGAAACCACTTGAGATTTTAAAATAATATGATTCCGTCATCGCAATATCGCTATGATACCATCAAAGAGTTCTTAACAAAACTCAAAACACTCATTGATGAATATGAAATAAAAATTAAAAAGTATCGCAGGAGAATTACCGTAATTGATGTTACAGTATACTCAGTATCTGGTATAATGGCCGGTGCTGGTATTATACTATCTTCAGTAACAATGGTAGCTCCGATTGCTGTCCCAATTGCTATTTCCGCGGTGACAACATTTGCTGGAATTGCAAATGCTATTACTAAAAAAATATCATCGTGTTCTCAAGAAAAACTTAACGACTATATAGTAAAACATCAAGCAGTATCTAACGGTTACTCACAATTATCCTCGTTGATGTCATCATCGATTGATGATACGATAATTACCGAAGACGAATTCTCCGCGATGATACGTATTTATGATACTACGATTAAAAACGCTAGCGTTTTTTCATCTATTGCAAAATTAGACATTGTAAATAATAATAATAATGTCGCAAGAGATTCAACTACTTCAGCGGATAGCAGAAAATACCACTCCGCGGAAAACAAGCATGATATCAATATCATCAACAAACCCTAAATTCAGTGTGAATTTTCCTTCACCTGTTTCAGTAAAGGAAATCGCGTTGGCAAAATTACGAGTGTATCATAGTTGGCCTAATATTAGATCGGTTCCATTTGGCGGTCAGAAACCTAATAATTCTCTGGTATTTGCATATAGGAATAAAAAAGATGACACTCCAGATTGGAACGTTGTTTCAATACCAACTGGGTCCTATCAAATTGAGCAAATTAATAATGAATTACAACGTAGAATAAAATCCATTACTAAAAAAGAATCAAAAATTGCGATAACAGTTCATGAACCAACACTATCATCTACAATTGAAATAGGCTCTCCTGGGTATGTTGTAGATATTTATAACAGTTCAATAAGAACAGTATTAGGATGGCCCGAAGATCCACCTAGAAGTGCTGGTAATTCCACGCCCGAGCCTGTAAAATCTGATTACGTCACTGATGAAATAGGACCTGAAAATCCATCAAAAACTTATAAATCATTCGAGGATATAAACTTCACAAAGAGATATCGACATAAGGATAAAGATAAATATGGTAAGGATGTGTGGACAATTCCATTTTATAATGATTATATCCCACAGGAAGGTGAAATTCTGGAATTACATGAAAGAAGTCCAGCAATCGTAGATATTGAATCCCATATCTTCGAAAAAATGAATCAGGATTTTAAATTGTTATTACCGTCGTTAAGATCCGGTCTTCTCACACAAGCTGAGTTCATTAGTGTAGTCGCCGCGGGTAATAAAATCATCGATGACATGGAAATATTTAATTCGAGGATTACTAATCTCTTCACTGATGAAAATAACCCGATTTCAAAAACTAGCTCAGCTCAAGATTATAAAAAAAATATAAATGAAAATCCAAATTTTAAATTACCAGGATATAATGTTCCCGAGTTAAAGAAAAAACTCAGAACTGCCATCGACGAAGGATTTAATAAAATTTATCAATCATGGAAAGATAGCCAGCCAAAGCCTATTATCCTCACTCATAATAATTCTCCCGACGGCGACGGTAGACATATCGCACCGAACAATGTGGATATTTCATCAGTGATCGCACTTAATTTAACGTGTGATGTAATCGAAGGGAGTTATCAAATTAATATGGAACAATCAAATCAAGCCTGACAAGGTTACATTCTTTATTCATTTTCACCAACAGCACCCCCCGGATTTTTAATTGTTGAAAATCCAACAAATCCAGTCTATATGCAATGTCAAAATGATTTACTAACTAGAATTAATTTTACACTCACCGATCAGTCAAATAATTTAATTGATCTACGTGGTGAAGTATTATCGATTAGTCTGTTTGTGAAAAGCTAACAAATAATTTGGTTAAATAATTTGTATTAATCAGCAGCAGGGAGGGTGAAATGACAACATATTTGCGACGTAGATGGCAGCAATTTGAGGGTGGTTTTGACAATGTATTTGTGACAAAATCGCTAAGGCTCCATTTGTAAAATGGGGTCTTTAATTTTTTTTTGGTTAAAATATGAGATATCGTAGGAAGGCTCTATTTGGCATTCTGAGGCTTTAATCGATTTTGTCGCAAAAATTTGTAGGGTTCACCCTCCCTGCTGCTTATTCTTTTCCAATATATATGAATATATATATATATATATATATATATATATATATATATATATATATATATATATATATATATAATTTTAGCTCCTTGCTGAAGCAGCCAAAGGAATTGAGAGTGGTTATGCCAACAGAATGAGGATTTTCCAAGGAGATATTCTACGATTCAACATGGAAAACCTGTTCCCTAAAGAACTTAAAAAAGATTGGAAAGATGAGCCCCCAAATATTCATATAATTGGAAATTTGCCATTTAATGTGTCCACACCTCTTATAATTAGATGGCTTGAAGCCATATCTACACAGACTGGAGCATGGAGATATGGACGGACTCCTTTGACTTTGACCTTTCAAAAGGAAGTTGCAGAGAGAATGGTGGCATCTGTTTTATCAAGAGAACGATGTCGTTTGTCCATAATGTGCCAGTATCTGTGTGATGTCAGTTTTAAGTTTGACATTCCAGGTAAGTCAAGTTAAAAATAACACGTACTGAGAGGTACTTCTTTTAGGATCTTCATGTGTTAAATGTAGGCACCAAATCATCAGAGTAAATTGCTCCTAAAATGTAACATCGGTGTTATCTGTTATTATGTTGTTATTATGGGCTGGATACTATTTGTTATGGATATTTAAATTGTAATTGCTTTAGACAACTAGGCCACACAGTGATCCATAACCTTAAGTGCTTTAGACAACTAGGCCACACAGTGATCCATAACCTTAAGTGCTTTAGACAACTAGGCCACACAGTGATCCATAACAGTAAATGCTTTAGACAACTAGGCCACACAGTGATCCATAATGGTAAATGCTTTAGACAACTAGGCCACACAGTGATCCATAATGGTAAATGCTTTAGACAACTAGGCCACACAGTGATCCAAAATGGTAAGTGCTTTAGACCATTAGGCCACACAGTGATCCATAACCTTAAGTGCTTTAGACAACTAGGCCACACAGTGATCCATAACAGTAAATGCTTTAGACAACTAGGCCACACAGTGATCCATAATGGTAAATGCTTTAGACAACTAGGCCACACAGTGATCCATAATGGTAAATGCTTTAGACAACTAGGCCACACAGTGATCCATAACTGTAAGTGCTTTAGACAACTAGGCCACATTAAATTAGTGAAAGGATAAACTAATAATGAATCGATAATACATAATGTTATATTCCATCATTCATAAAATATAATAATACATTTTATGTTGATGAGCTACATGTGAAATATGACAATCCTTGGTTCCAAGATAAAACTTTTTACATGTTATAATGCAAACAGTTTATGTTCAAACAAGATACACAGGATCCTTACTTGAATCAGCAGCAACATTGTGAATTGAAACTCTGAAATAACTAGAATCCCATCAGTGCAAAATTGATGACTTATGACTTTTAACTTTAAATGGCAGAAATGTTCAATTGACTGTTGTCATAGAAATGTTCATTTGACCATCGTCATAGAAATGTTCATTTGACCATCGTCATAGAAATGTTCATTTGACCATCGTCATAGAAATGTTCATTTGACCATCGTCATAGAAATGTTCATTTGACCATCGTCATAGAAATGTTCATTTGACCATCGTCATAGAAATGTTCATTTGACCATCGTCATAGAAATGTTCATTTGACCATCGTCATAGAAATGTTCATTTGACCATCGTCATAGAAATGTTCATTTGACCATCGTCATAGAAATGTTCATTTGACCATCATCATAGAAATGTTTATTTAACCGTCATCAAAGAAATGGTTAATGACAACACCATGATTATAAAATACAAATTTCATTTCTTAGGAGTTTCAAAAGATTTTCTAAAACAATAAAGCTTAAAAATGTTTCAAAATAGAAATAAGATTTTTAAAGAATATGGTACATTACTAATATTGTCTAGAAAATACAAATTCTAGTGAAAGCACATACCATCTCGAGACTTGAATAAAAAAAATATTTTGTGGTATACTACATGTATCCCAAGCTTGATTTAGATCAGGGGTGTTCAAACTGTGGTCCGTGGACCCCTTGGAGTCCATCGCATGTTGCCAAAGGGTCCGCAAGTAGGTCCCAAAAAATTAATAAAAATAGTACATTTGTAAAGTTTTCATTATCATCAACAATTATAAAACCAACTGAGTACTGAGCTGTCTATTCTGTATTGACTCTATTCATTCTATGGTTAGTACTTACTGATGGATTACATAATATAATAATAATGTCGATTGGCCAAATAGGGGTTCGACATCTGACCACAACATGCTATGGGGTCCACAGTTTAAAAAAGCTTGAAAACCACTGATTTAGATCACTAGCTTAAGAAAGATTAGTTGGAATGTATTGTATATTCAGGTTTATATTGCACACAAAAAACTTTAGGTTATGAATGTTTTTGTGGAAATAAACTTTGGGTATAAGTTTTAAAGAAAGTAAGAGATTCATAAAGAAAAATGTACAGCAGTTATCTCCCTTCTTATGTTGGACATTTAAATATCTTTTGTGGAAAAGTAGTTTTGTTAATTTCATGGCATATTGTGTATATAGTAAGTTAGATAAACCAAGATTTTGAGTAATGTTGAAAGTTAAATTAATTGTGTGATACTGGAAAATTATGAATGTTTAAATTTCAAAATTATTTCAGTTATACAACAAAATTGTTACAAAAATAAAATTGCATAGAAATTTCCTCATAAACGATAATTGTGTTCGATTAGGTAGCAAACTTGGCAAAATAAATTGGAGAGTAAAATTTACTGTAAGCAATGGCTAAATGCAGTTTATTTCCCTTTTCAGGTAAAGCATTTGTACCTCCTCCTGAAGTAGATGTAGGTGTAGTGAAGTTCACACCGCTCAAAAGGCCATTGATTGAACTCCCATTCCCACTGATTGAAAAAGTGGTTTCTCATATATTTCACACAAAAAGAAAACTTGTCAAAAATTGTATACCGTAAGTAATTTGATATTTCTTTGAAGTTAAAATGTTAGGTGCATTTATTCTCAGAATACAATTTTGGGTATCTCCACCAAACACTCAGTATGGACATGGCTGTTAGGTTGATAACACACTTGTTTTATCAGCTCTAGATTCCATTCCTTTTTCCTGCTTACAGCAAATGCCACCTCTTTATTGCCTAAAGACTGTTAAATTTTGAAAATCAGTTGGTAGCCCTGTTAGCTTCCAGTTGGGCCACCAGTACCCAGCTTGCCATGTTCATTTTCGTATTACTCAAGTCCATCTGCAGACAACTGATCTGCTATTGCATTTTGTGTTGGAAGACCTGGGTCTATGTTGCTTATTCTCCTGATTACTCCCGTCAAACTACAAAGACCCAGATCTGCCATGTATTATGTGGTGGCAGTTCTATGTCTGTTTGATTTGCAGTGGGACTCAACTTGTAAGTATATATGATAAATTAAGTAATCAAAAAGCACTTCAGTAAGAAAGTATTTATTTTGAGACTTGCAGTTGTTCTTTTTATGAGATAATCATAATAGTTTTATGAAATACTGTATTTCTAGAGTAATAGCATTTCTCTATTGTGAAATACTGTATTTCTACACACTGATTGTACTTCTCTACTGTGAAATACTGTATTTCTACACACTGATTGTACTTCTCTATTGTGAAATACTGTATTTCTACACACTGTACTTCTCTATTGTGAAATACTGTATTTCTACACACTGATTGTACTTCTCTACTGTGAAATACTGTATTTATCTGCATTGATACATTTAGTACTTTCAAATACTGTATTTCTACAGAATGAGAGCACTTCTCTCTTGTGGAATACTGTATTTCTGCAGAGTGACATCACTTCTCTCTTGTGAAATACTGTATTTTTACAGAGTGACAGCACTTCTCTCTTGTGAAATACTGTATTTCTGCAGAGTGACAGCACTTCTCTCTTGTGAAGTACTGTATTTTTACAGAGTGACAGCACTTCTCTCTTGTGAAATACTGTATTTTTACAGAGTGACAGCACTTCTCTCTTGTGAAATACTGTATTTTTACAGAGTGACAGCACTTCTCTCTTGTGGAATACTGTATTTCTGCAGAGTGACAGCACTTCTCTCTTGTGAAGTACTGTATTTCTGCAGAGTGACAGCACTTCTCTCTTGTGAAATACTGTATTTCTGCAGTGATAGCACTTCTCTCTTGTGGAATACTGTATTTCTGCAGAGTGACAGCACTTCTCTCTTGTGGAATACTGTATTTCTGCAGAGTGACAGCACTTCTCTCTTGTGAAATACTGTATTTCTGCAGAGTGACAGCACTTCTCTCTTGTGGAATACTGTATTTCTGCAGAGTGACAGCACTTCTCTCTTGTGGAATACTGTATTTCTGCAGAGTGACAGCACTTCTCTCTTGTGGAATACTGTATTTCTGCAGAGTGACAGCACTTCTCTCTTGTGAAATACTGTATTTCTACAGAATGACTGCACTTCTCTGTTGTGAAATACTGTATTTATAAACATTGAAAACTATTTGCTGTTGTGAAATACTTTTTTGTACAGACATGATATCTAAATAGTGTCAAAGTTATGTAGTAGTTTCACACGGCAAGCTGTCTTCCAGACACAGTATTCTAGCTGCCCCCCCCCCCCGGCTTGGGACATGATTTCAAGCTGTCTTCCAGACACAGTATTCTAGCTGCTCACCCCCCCCCCAGGCTTGAAACACATGATTTGACCACTTGATGGCTAATAGTTTCCTTCTAATTCTGTGGTTTCTTCTGTCTCACATATCACTTTTGACTAAACACCAATATCTGAACAATGCAGAGCATGTTGTGTTAATATGAACTTTGCAGGAAGAACACATCAGTTACTTGAGATTCCTATTGTTTGTGTGTGTGTGTGTGTGTGTGTGCAATAGAAATAAATTTTTGGTTTATGTATATACCTTGTTATGACTCTTGCTCTTCCTTAGAGTGACTGCAAAATGATAATTACACACAGCAAGGAGCTTAACATGTAATCATTTTTCAAGTTTCAAGACCTAATACATTTTGTAAAATATGAAGTACAGTTTTTTATTACAGATATTTCTAACAATATTTTTTAAAACTCTGGAAATAAATAATTATAACCATTTTTTTACAATTCTTTCAAAGCACAGAAAAAGGTACATGTTTACACAAGTCTTTATGTCCTCAAGAGAATGTAGAAACTGCAGGCTTGTATGTTTTCACTGATGTGTAAACTTGGAAGATCTTGGTAGCAGGTAGACATGAAATTTCATATGAATTAGGATCACATGACAAGGATCAGCTGTTACCCTTTTTTTGTTTTGCATATTTTCAGAAAATGATATATTGTATCATAATTTAGATTAAATTTTGTGATCCTGTATAATTGGGGCTTTATACAAGTACCATTATACATTTTGTGGTCCTGTATAATTGGGGCTTTATACAAGTACCATTATACATTTTGTGGTCCTGTATAATTGGGGCTTTATACAAGTACCATTATACATTTTGTGATCCTGTATAATTGGGGCTTTATACAAGTACCATTATACATTTTGTGGTCCTGTATAATTGGGGCTTTATACAAGTACCATTATACATTTTGTGGTCCTGTATAATTGGGGCTTTATACAAGTACCATTATACATTTTGTGGTCCTGTATAATTGGGGCTTTATACAAGTACCATTATACATTTTGTGGTCCTGTATAATTGGGGCTTTATACAAGTACCATTATACATTTTGTGGTCCTGTATAATTGGGGCTTTATACAAGTACCATTATACATTTTGTGGTCCTGTATAATTGGGGCTTTATACAAGTACCATTATACATTTTGTGGTCCTGTATAATTGGGGCTTTATACAAGTACCATTATACATTTTGTGGTCCTGTATAATTGGGGCTTTATACAAGTACCATTATACATTTTGTGGTCCTGTATAATTGGGGCTTTATACAAGTACCATTATACATTTTGTGATCCTGTATAATTGGGGCTTTATACAAGTACCATTATACATTTTGTGGTCCTGTATAAATTGGGGCTTTATACAAGTACCATTATACATTTTGTGATCCTGTATAATTGGGGCTTTATACAAGTACCATTATACATTTTGTGGTCCTGTATAATTGGGGCTTTATACAAGTACCATTATGTTGCATTTAGCCTTACTGTTGAAAGCAGGAAAAACCAAAGTGAAACTGGCGTCTTTCTGGTATTATGAACTAATAACATGTTAATTTCTGTGTCACATGATAGAGATTTAACCAATCAAACACTTGTTACAAAAACTTGGTAGAAAAAACTTTTTAATTGTAATAAAATTGTATTGGTTGATATAAACCTTTTTTTTTTGCTTTTTGACATAGAAGATAGATATGAGACTTTAAAAATCAATTTGAGCTTTTCTTGAAAACATAGAGTCATGGTGGTTATCTCAATTATTTAGCATTCTGGACTGTGAAGCAAAAGATTGATATAAGCCTGTATTCAGTGTTGTCTGCTGTCATGGCACTATATAACCTTTTATGTTTTGATGTATGGTTAAACACCAGCCTATCAGTCAGCCTTCTAAACATTGCTTAGGACAATGCTAAACATGTTTATTACAATATAAGTGTAGAATTATGCAGTAGAGTTGCATTTGTCTCCCTTTGTCTTTTATGTATAGCGCCATGTCACCAGGAAAATTGCCCCTCCCGCCACCAACCCAGGTTCTGCCTTTACAAGAAGGATAAAAAAGTCTATAACTTTTATGCTCATAATAATAATAATATAATAATAATAATAATAATAATAATAATAATAATAATAATAATAATAATAATATTAATAATAATAATATTAATATTAATAATAATAATATTAATAATAATAATATTAATAATAATAATGAAGACTTTATATAGCACCTAATCTTTAGAAGCTCTAAGCGCTTTACAATATTTGACAACTAAAAAAAATGAAAAGCATATGTAATGATATGATTACGAAAATGAAAACAAGCACCACAAAATTAGCCACAGAAAAACATGCTGTAAATTTTTAAGTTGAGGATAATTTTTAAGGTAATGATACGTTATAAGCACACATTATTAGGTCTTGCAGTTGAAATAGATGAGTTTTAAGAGCTCTTGAATGAGATCACTGTGACTATGTCTAAGTGCAGTGGGCCATTCGTTCTGGGCCCTAGTATGCAAAAAATATTGTCCATATGCTTTCATAGTGGGAACAATGAGAATGCAAGTGTCAGAAGAGGATCATAAGCATCTTGCAGGTGTATACACATGGGTGAGGTCAGATAGGTATGATGGACTGGAGCCCATCAGTGAAAAATAGCACAGAGAACAAATTTTGTGTTTAATTTATCTAAAGGCCATCCACAATAACAATCCATGACTTAAGTGTAAATATTGAATGGTATCCAAGGATTTGTGCATCATGACACAGTCACATTCCATGGTTTAAAGTCAAAATATTGAATGGTATCCAAAGATTTGTGCATCATGACACAGTCACATTCCATGGTTTAACGTCAAAATATTGAATGGTATCCAAGGATTTGTGCTTCATGACACAGTCACATTCCATGGTTTAAAATCAAAATATTGAATGGTATCCAAGGATTTGTGGTTCATGACACAGTCACATTCCATGGTTTAATATCAAAATATTGAATGGTATCCAAGGATTTGTGCATCATGACACAGTCACATTCCATAGTTTAAAGTCAAAATATTGAATGGTATCCAAGGATTTGTGCATCATGACATAGTCACATTCCATGGTTTAAAGTGAAAATATTGAATGGTATCCAAGGATTTGTGCATCATGGCACAGTCACATTCCATGGATTAAAGTCAAAATATTGAATGGTATCCAAAGATTTGTGCATCATGACACAGTCACATTCCATAGTTTAAAGTCAAAATATTGAATGGTATCCAAGGATTTGTGCATCATGACACAGTCACATTCCATGGTTTAAAGTCAAAATATTGAATGGTATCCAAAGATTTGTGCATCATGACACAGTCACATGCCATAGTTTAAAGTCAAAATATTGAATGGTATCCAAGGATTTGTGCATCATGACATAGTCACATTCCATAGTTTAAAGTCAAAATATTGAATGGTATCCAAGGATTTGTGCATCATGACATAGTCACATTCCATAGTTTAAAGTCAAAATATTGAATGGTATCCAAGGATTTGTGCATCATGACACAGTCACATTCCATGGTTTAAAGTCAAAATATTGAATGGTATCCAAGGATTTGTGCATCATGACACAGTCACATTCCATGGTTTAAAGTCAAAATATTGAATGGTATCCAAGGATTTGTGCATCATGACACAGTCACATTTCATGGTTTAAAGTCAAAATATTGAATGGTATCCAAGGATTTGTGCATCATGACACAGTCACATTCCATGGTTTAAAGTGAAAATATTGAATGGTATCCAAGGATTTGTGCATCATGACACAGTCACATTCCATGGTTTAAAGTCAAAATATTGAATGGCATCCAAGGATTTGTGCATCATGACACAGTCACATTCCATGGTTTAAAGTCAAAATATTGAATGGCATCCGAGGATTTGTGCATCATGACACAGTCACATTCCATAGTTTAAAGTGAAAATATTGAATGGTATCCAAGGATTTGTGCATCATGACACAGTCACATTCCATGGTTTAAAGTCAAAATATTGAATGGCATCCAAGGATTTGTGCATCATGACACAGTCACATTCCATGGTTTAAAGTCAAAATATTGAATGGCATCCAAGGATTTGTGCATCATGACACAGTCACATTCCATAGTTTAAAGTGAAAATATTGAATGGTATCCAAGGATTTGTGCATCATGACACAGTCACATTCCATGGTTTAAAGTCAAAATATTGAATGGCATCCAAGGATTTGTGCATCATGACACAGTCACATTCCATGGTTTAAAATCAAAATATTGAATGGCATCCAAGGATTTGTGCATCATGACACAGTCACATTCCATGGTTTAAAGTCAAAATATTGAATGGCATCCAAGGATTTGTGCATCATGACACAGTCACATTCCATAGTTTAAAGTGAAAATATTGAATGGTATCCAAGGATTTGTGCATCATGACACAGTCACATTCCATGGTTTAAAGTCAAAATATTGAATGGCATCCAAGGCTTTGTGCATCATGACACAGTCACATTCCATGGTTTAAAATCAAAATATTGAATGGCATCCAAGGATTTGTGCATCATGACACAGTCACATTCCATGGTTTAAAGTCAAAATATTGAATGGCATCCAAGGATTTGTGCATCATGACACAGTCACATTCCATGGTTTAAAGTGAAAATATTGAATGGTATCCAAGGATTTGTGCATCATGACACAGTCACATTCCATGGTTTAAAGTGAAAATATTGAATGGTATCCAAGGATTTGTGCATCATGACACAGTCACATTCCATGGTTTAAAGTGAAAATATTGAATGGTATCCAAGGATTTGTGCATCATGACACAGTCACATTCCATGGTTTAAAGTGAAAATATTGAATGGTATCCAAGGATTTGTGCATCATGACACAGTCACATTCCATGGTTTAAAGTGAAAATATTGAATGGCATCCAAGGATTTGTGCATCATGACACAGTCACATTCCATGGTTTAAAGTGAAAATATTGAATGGCATCCAAGGCTTTGTGCATCATATGACACAAACACATCCAATCAGTTCATATATTAATTAAATAGGAGTAAAAACAAGTTTCAAAGCTGATCAAATTAATTCTTGACCCATGCATAAATATTATTTGTTGTTTCTGCTTTTTTTGTGAAAATGGCAGGAAAAATAGAGATAACATTACTTTTAAAACTGTTGCAGTGTATCTTTTGAATGTTTGATACTGCAGTGTAGAGTTTGTACTATGTTTATGTGCAGATCTTAAATTCTCATAAAAATATGGACCATAGTGTAAAACAAACTAATTTCCTAAGCTTTGATCAAGCCTAACTTGTAATTGATGCCATATATACTTCCTTATCAGTCAGGTCCAACTGGCGATTTTCCATCACATAATGCTACAGCACATCAGGGTCTTTGTAGTTAGACACAACTTTTAAGCAAGTGTATATGGTAAAGTTCCATTTCCCATCAAAAGTATATAGAGTTTTGGATTGCTTCACCTAAATTTGCTGTTTTAATTTTTAAGAGAAAAGGTGTAATTATTAACAGTCTTGTATATACGATGTGTATAAGTCCAAAAGCAAACAGCACAGACCCAGTACTGATGTTGCATAATGCATCAGGGTCTATTTGTTTGTTCTAGTGATTACTCCTAACAAACTGGGTCTGTTTATTTTGTAGTTGAGCTGGACTTTTAAGTGGGTTCATATAGTCTTTAATTATTTTTGAAGCAATAAAAATGGAATTTCTGTTCTTTTCCTTTCCCTAGGACATTGTTTCCACCTAACAGACCTGATCTCACAGCTCAAATGTTTGAAGATGCAGACGTCAATCCTGACATTCTCGCACGTCGTTTATCGGTGGAAGAAGTGGGAAGACTTTGTCATATATACAATATAATTTGCCAGGAAAATCCTGGAATATATAAATACAACTTTAGAGATCCAGAATATATTGAACTGTACAGGAATAGGAGGAGTATTGAACTTGCCAAAATTGAGGAACAAATACTGCATGGTGTTGAGAATACTTGATTGCTCTCTGTGAAAGTAACAACATTAAAGTACATTTACCTTATTTCTCTTTATAAAATCTTATTTTTGCATGCTGAATATAAAACAAGTTCATATTGTTTTTTTGTTTTTTTTAATCAATGTTATGCCACATCAACATTCTGAAGATTATATTGTTTGAAAAAGCAAGCTACTTGAACACAGTATCTGATCTGGTAGTGAGAATCAAACAGGAGTCCTTCTGGTCACATGTCCTAAGTACTGAGTAGTGAGAATCAAACAGGAGTCTTTCTGGTCACATGTCCTAAGTACTGAGTAGTGAGAATCAAACAGGAGTCCTTCTGGTCACATGTCCTAAGTACTGAGTAGTGAGAATTAAACAGGAGTCCTTCTGGTCACATGTCCTAAGTACTGAGTAGTGAGAATCAAACAGGAGTCCTTCTGGTCACATGTCCTAAGTACTGAGTAGTGAGAATCAAACAGGAGTCTTTCTGGTCACATGTTCTAAGTACTGAGTAGTGAGAATCAAACAGGAGTCCTTCTGGTCATTTGTTCTAAGTCCTGAGTAGTGAGAATCAAGCAGGAGTCCTTCTGGTCACATGTCCTAAGTACTGTGTAGTGAGAATCAAACAGGAGTCTTTCTGGTCACATGTTCTAAATACTGAGGCACCACAACTACTCAAAACTATTTTCTTGTAACACATATGGTCTTTTAATGGTCTAGACTTTTGAATAGTGTGGTCTTTGAGATATGAAATCTGGAGAACCAAGAGAATGCAGTGTATCTTAACTTAAGTTTGTGGCCTTTGCACATGCAACTGATTTAACCTACGATGGCATAGGTGCAAATCAAATCAAAGTCACATGAAACTGACAAAACCTAGGAAAATTTAAAGCCAGTTTGGTTCTTTGCTTACTGACTGACATTTTGCATATTTTGACCTGGTATCTTTCAATACACTTCTTGCAAAATGATTTTAAAAAATATTTTAAACAGTTTATAATTAAGAGATAAAGTGAAGACGATGCTTCAAATATTTGTTTCAGATTTTTAGTAGGATATTAAAACTAGATATACTCACTTATAAATTGAGTCCACATGCAAACAACATAAACCCTGATATGCTGTTGAATACATTGCCATCAGATCAGGGTCTACTGATTACTCCTAACACACTGCATAGACACAGATATGCAGGTGCATAATGTGACATCAGATCTGGGTCTGTGCAGTTTGCATTTGGACTTAGCTTATAAGCAAGTACATACAGTACTTGGTTATAAAAAAAAAAATATCAATATCAGTATCATACAATATATGTTCGTCAATTTGATCCTGTTTAATGTATCATATCTGAACCATCCGAACCATCATTATTCTGTGTGCTCGATTCATATCATGAACATTTTTTTCAAGCATTCCTGTTTGAGAGGGTTCATCTTGTATGGATGTTGCTTGACAGGTGTGGAATTCACAATTTTAATATCTTGGTAGATTTTGTTTGTTCTTGTAGTAGCATCTGGAAAATAAAGCAATAACTGTTAAGTTCATTCTTTCGTTGTTGTTGCAAATGTGAAAGTTTCTGGTCCAGATTATTCATAATTTCTGAATTCCATAGATTTGTTACTCCAAAATCAGTAGAGTCCAATTGCAGTCCTTTGCTTAAATCTGCTCTGAGTGGGACACATAAAACTAAATTAATTGCATAATTAACCTGGCTATCTATCCCAACATGCTGGTACTGCTTTAATTTATTTACAACCCATAATATAATTTAACTCGTTCACTTCTTAACTTTGTAAGTGCTGTAATATCTAATCTGAAGAAAATTTTGATGAATGAGCAAGAGAGAAAGAACTCCTTCACCTTACTCAAAAGTTCTCTCCATTGTAGTTGTGTCAAATTTTTAATTTCACCTTTGACTTGAATTGCTGGATGCCAGATTTAAATATTATTGACGGGAAAATTCCAGACATAAAATTTGACCCTTGATCAGATTGGACAGATTTTAGAAGGCCAAATTGAGTAAACATCTTTATTAATACTTTTACAATTGTTTTTGGTTTAATATTTCTAAAGGAATTGCCTCTGGAAATCTTGTTGACGCACACATTATGGTCAACAGATATTGGTTATCTGACTTGGTTTTGGATAAGAGACACACACAATCTACCATTATTATGCTAAATGGTTAATCAAATGCAGGAATAGGTTGCAGATGAGCCTTAGTTATCTTCTGATTGGGTTTTCCTACTGTGGTAAGTTGGTTGGTTCAAAACGTTAAACCAACCCCTTCTCTACGGTTCGTTGCTAGGGAATGACCTCCCGCTTTGTAATTTACCCAGTGTGGATGGATAGAAGAATAATGCAGATCTCTGAATAAATATATTGAAGAGACAAAACAATGAGCCCCCTTTCAATGAATAAATATAAAATTTAATAAATTTAACAATAGAATTTCAAATGGAAGAAATCAATTTCTTTGCTACAAACGAAAGAAAATGTACTAACATGTACTCAATAAAAGCAAATACAAACTTCACTTTACGATTATTTGTTAGTGACAGAATTAATTCAGTTTCATCATAGCCTACGAGTCGTAACCTTTGAGTTCAACGCAGAATGACATCATCACCTATCTTATCCGGATATCGGATTCTCCGTTCCTTCCTGCAATGCCAACCTTTGTCCAATCGTCCTTGACCTGGACCCTTGCCAGTCAACACTTGAAACGTCTCGACTATAATATCTAGACCTGAAATTCAGTTGTGGAATTCTTCTGATGAACTCTTCCGTAGAATTTGCTCAGGAATTTTCTCAGAAAATTGGCTCAGGAAGCCGAGGAAGCTGTTTCCTTTAATAAATAAAAAAGGTCCCGCAATAGACAATAGGTCACTTTTTCCACATATATAGATATTATGATTATCTCATCTCAGAGAGTACACTGCCTTAATTCTGTCGTAATGTTTACAGATGGAAGCGGCTATTACATGTATCCTGACCCTAATTCGGGTCACGCTAGCGGGAAACATTAGATTTCGGCTTTCCGACTAGCACGTATGTGCCCGTATTTAACACTCCATGACTTCTCAACATTAGGCTATTTAATGCAGTCTAGTGTTAAATTACATATGGCTTAGACCATCAAATCTAACTATTCTAAAATAGTTTACGTGATTAATTAAATATTGCGAACTAGTATATGAATACATGGCACGCTACACAGAGATTTAATTCATAAATCTACGAAACATTACCCATCATATATTAGTCTGAATTCACGAAATTCCCACGCATTCCTACGTATCAAATATTCAATTACATGCAATTTTGTCAATTCTCTCAATGAACATTCAATTACATGCAATTTTGTCAATTCTCTCAATGAACTGACAATTAGAAAAATCAAGGAAGAAAATATGACTAACATTTCACCAAAGTCCTGAAAAATAAAATCATACATACATATATCATAACATCGATACATTTGCAAATAAATCAACAAATGTAATAGCATATTAAAAATCTGGAAACTAAGATTGCGTACCTTTGCTGCTTTTATTCTTTTTCCCACGAACTTCCAATGTATAGTCTGTCTCCTGTCTGAGACTACTAACTCGTCTTACTCAATTACCAGGAAACGTACTTTCTACGTTCGCTCGGAGTCCGGCTTAGCTCCATCCAAGCAAGATTGAAGACTGAAGCAATTTTTGCAAAGTAAAACCACTAATTCATTACAAGAGTAACTCCCTTAAGTTTTTGTTAACCAATCAGAATCGGCTGTTTTCTAAAGTTCCTACGTGGAATATCTGATTGACGAGAATAGGCTAATCATGCCGCAATTAATTTTCCTTAAAACAATTATTGACGTGCTTCCCCTTTTTACAAGTCGAGTTTGGAAAAGTGTTATGCCAAAACCCTTGTACCATAACAGATGACTCAGTCATATTTCATTATGCGGAACCAAATTCCCTTTGACGTTCAGAGATGAAATGAGAATAATCATATAACTGTCTCTAGCCCTTTCTACTTTAATTAAGTTATTTTTGGTACAATTCATTTAATTAATACTTCTAAGAGTTTCAAAATTCGACACATCACACCTACCTTTTGACAAGTATGACAAGATCTGCAGTATTTACAAGCATCACTTTTAATTTTTGGCCAATGAAAGTGATTCAATATCTTGTGATAAGTCTTATTAATCTCTAAATTACCAGCCAAGGGAGTTTCTGGGCCATTTCCTGCCTATACGATTTTGGAACTACAATTTGATAGTTCACTGACCACTCATCGCTAGCAGGTACCTCACGAGGTTTCCATTTTCTCATAAGAATCCCATTTTTTATGAAATAACAAACAGGTACTTATGCGGCTTCATTTTTACTAAAGGTCCTTTGAAACAAACGGGAGATATCAGGATCCTTTTCCTGTTTGACAAGTGACTGTCATTTTTCACTCTAATTAGAATAAAGCATGACCAATACATATATCAGCCAAAGGAATAGTTTCCTTATCAAAATCATTCTCAAGAGTTTTCTTTGCCATTGCTGTGGTAACTGCACGAGCTGGGTATCAATCAGGCAATTCTTTTTCAATAGGATCGAACTTCTGATCCAAAAAAGGTTTGTTAGTTACAAGTGGATCGACTACAACCTTATCTTCAGCCAGGTCATTGCCTAGTAATTAATGAACACCCTCAATGTGTGAAGAATACAATGTTCCGACTGTCACGGGTCCTGAGATTAAGTCTGATGGCAAATTTACATAATGGAGAGGAACATTAAGAAAGCTGCAATCTACTCCCTAAAAAAGAACATTCTCATTAAAAGAAGACTTCTCAGAAAAAGGCAAAGTACCTGATAATAAAAGATTGAGAAGCTCCCATGTCCCATAAAATTTTAATAGGCATAGGATTGGTTGAATTACATATGAGTAATATAGAATCCTTCAAAATGAATGGTTCATAATTCTCCATAATAAAATCAGACGGGTTTATTAGACCCAACACATGTATTGCTTCAATACATGACTGTGACCTTGACCTCTTAGAAATAAGAGCATTTGGAATAGGTCTGTCTTGATTCTCATGTTATCTTTCATTTTGAAGCAATCAGAAATAATGTTTCATTTCTTGCAATAGGTTCACGTAGAAAGATATAATAATTTCTTACCAGTTTTATCAGAGACTATTTCTATAAGTTTTGCCTAATTGAAATTTAGGTGTCGTATTAGGCTGAAATATTTTTTATTTTACCAGACGGCTGCTGAGTGGAAGAGTTACTTACAAAAGAAATTTTAAAAGCTAAGAAATACTTGTCGGCAGTACGAGCAGCACGTTCTTAGGTTTTGTCATTATGGTTTCAAGATAAGTCTTAATGTTACTTAGGACAAACTTGTTAAACTCTTCAAGTAATACGAGGTGTCTGATATTTTCGTAATCTCGATCAATTTTCTTGGCTAAGAACCATCTATCAAATAACTGCTCTTTTTCTCTTGCAAATTCGATATGAGTTTGTCCAGCTTGTTTTTTTTTTATAGTTCCTGAATTTTTGTTAATAAGCTTCAAGGACTAACTCATAACCCTTTAAAATGCATTCCTTAACCAGATAATAGTCAGCACTCTGCTGTACTGGCAGGGAAGCACAGATATCACAGGCTTTGCCAGAAAGTGCATTCTGTAACGATAGAGTCTGATGCTCTCTTGGCCATTTCAAATTTTCAACAATGTTTTCAAAATGAGGAAAATATTTGTCTATTGATGTGTCAATAGTCTCTTTTTTATCAGAAATATTATTTCAGGTTTGAATTCAGTATAAATTTCAATGAATGTCTTTATCCAAGAATTTTGTCAGAGTACTTTTGTAGTTCCAGAAACAATAATCACTTGAATTCAATAATTTGAAGAAAATAAACTTCACCCCAAACTGTTCACAACATAATACAACTTAAAGTGCCAGATGTTAGACCACGACTGGTCAGATCCAGACAGTAACAAGATAATATAGTTCTCTGTTTGACCTCGGGTCACGAATGAGCATTTTCTTAAAAGAACCATTATCTAGTGGAAATAAATGTCTAGAATGATCTAATAAGCCTTATTTATTTACATCAGAATATACAATAAAATTTACTTCGGAATCTCCAAAATCCTAACCCTGATCAACTCATTTACACCTTCTTGTTTACTTGAATAATAATTATGTTAATGAGCTTATACACGTAAAGAATAATGAAGTTATTATTAGTTGTTTAAATAAATGAAATAAAAGTAATTTTAAAAAGTCAATCAGGTCAAGGAGAAATGAACTCAATTTTGGACAAGGTTAGGTCCAGCAAACAACGTAACATTACAAAAACATATAATTAAATAAATTTAAAACTAACAAACAAATTCAATATACATAACACCAAAGAATCTCCCAACTCAACACTTTCATATAAAATATAGATAACAGAAGTACTTGTTGTATCCTTCACAGAAAAATCTGCTGTAAGTTTGTGAGTTACTCCAGAAAAAGAGATTCATAAGAAGCAAGGTCACATAAAGCCATTGCAGCAAGCACAGTCTTGACTATATCAAATTTCACTCCATAAATCTATACATTTCGGGAGACAGTCTTGACTATATCAAATTTCACTCCATTAATCTATACATTTCGGGACACAGTCTTGACTATATCAAATTTCACTCCATTAATCTATACATTTCGGGAGACAGTCTTGACTGTATCAAATTTCACTCATTTAATCTATACATTTCGGGAGACAGTCTTGACTATATCAAATTTCACTCCATTAATCTATACATTTCGGGAGACAGTCTTGACTATATGAAATTTCACTCCATTAGTCTATACATTTCGGGAGACAGTCTTGACTGTATCAAATTTCACTCCATTAATCTATACATTTCGGGAGACAGTCTTGACTGTATCAAATTTCACTCCATTAATCTATACATTTCGGGAGACAGTCTTGACTATATCAAATTTCACTCCACTAATCTATACATTTCGGGAGACAGTCTTGACTGTATCAAATTTCACTCCATTAATCTATACATTTCGGGAGACAGTCTTGACTATATCAAATTTCACTCCATTAATCTATACATTTCGGGAGACAGTCTTGACTATATCAAATTTCACTCCATTAATCTATACATTTCGGTAGACAGTCTTGACTATATCAAATTTCACTCCATTAATCTATACATTTCGGGAGACAGTCTTGACTGTATCAAATTTCACTCCATTAATCTATACATTTCGGGAGACAGTCTTGACTATATCAAATTTCACTCCATTAATCTATACATTTCGGGAGACAGTCTTGACTGTATCAAATTTCACTCCATTAATCTATACATTTCGGGAGACAGTCTTGACTATATCAAATTTCACTCCATTAATCTATACATTTCGGGAGACAGTCTTGACTGTATCAAATTTCACTCCATTAATCTATACATTTCGGGAGACAGTCTTGACTGTATCAAATTTCACTCCATTAATCTATACATTTCGGGAGACAGTCTTGACTATATCAAATTTCACTCCATTAATCTATACATTTCGGGAGACAGTCTTGACTGTATCAAATTTCACTCCATTAATCTATACATTTCGGGAGACAGTCTTGACTATATCAAATTTCACTCCATTAATCTATACATTTCGGGAGACAGTCTTGACTATATCAAATTTCACTCCATTAATCTATACATTTCGGTAGACAGTCTTGACTATATCAAATTTCACTCCATTAATCTATACATTTCGGGAGACAGTCTTGACTATATCAAATTTCACTCCATTAGTCTATACATTTCGGGAGACAGTCTTGACTGTATCAAATTTCACTCCATTAATCTATACATTTCGGAAGACAGTCTTGACTGTATCAAATTTAATTCCGTTTGTCTATACATTTAAATAGACGATCATAACTGTTCCAAAATTTAGTCCATAAATTTAAATAGAACAGTATCCATCTATAAAGCAGAGCCACTTGAGTTCACCTTCAATCATACAAGTCTACAAAAAGACTGGAATAATTATTATGTTTTAAAAAAAACAGATTAGATTTGGTTTCTTTGGATTTGGGATGCAGTTATTTATTGAAGAAGAATATTTGCTTATTTAACTGTCTTTCTTATCTTCATACAGCCTGACATGCACAGAGCGGTGTGCATAACAAGAACCTATTTTTATGGATGATATAATGTATCCCCAAAAAACTTGTAAATAGGCTAAAAAAATATTTCTACATATGAAATTAAAGTTTATTTTACATATTTGAAATTCTTTTTTACATTTGCAAATTCTTTGCTACGTATGGAAAGTTTATTTACTTCCTCTTTCAGAAATTAAATATTTTTGTACTAGTGTGAAATATTTTAACACATGTAAAAATGTAAAAATATTTCACATGTTAAAGTATATTTACATATGTAAAATTATATATTTCCTATCTTATATAAAGTCAAACTATTTCACATGTTAAAGTGCATTTACATATGTAAAATTCTGTATTTCCTATCTTATATAACGTCAAACTATTTCGCATGAAAGAAAAAAAGGTAAATGCTAAAATGGGTTGCCAAAGAAATAGCTATTAGTTGAAATTTTAATTATTACTGTTACCAGCTTTAATCGAGGGGCGGGGCCAGGGTATATTGTAGTCAAACTGAGATTTTATTATTTTTTCCTTGTTTGATTAATCCAGTGACCATAGCTGCTTTGTACTGCATGTAGATTAATCCAGTGATTGTAACTGCTTTGTACAGTAAAGATTAATCAAGTGATCATAACTGCTTTGTACAGTATAGAGATTAATCAAATGACCATAACTGCTTTGTACAGTATAGAGATTAATCAAGTGATCATAACTGCTTTGTAGAGTATAGAGATTAATCAAGTGATCATAACTGCTTTGTACATTATAGAGATTAATCAAATGACCATAACTGCTTTGTACAGTATAGAGATTAGTCAAGTGATCATAATTGCTTTGTACAGTATAGAGATTAGTCAAGTGATCATAACTGCTTTGTACAGTATGTAGATAAATCAAGTGATCATACCTGCTTTGTACAGCATGTAGGTTAATCCAGTGATCGTAACTGCTTTGTACAATATATAGATTAATCAAGTGATTATAACTGCTTTGTACAGTAGAGATTAATCAAGTGATCATAACTGCTTTGTACAGTATAGAGATTAGTTAAGTGATCATAACTAATTTGTACAGTATAGAGATTAATCAAGTGATTATAACTGCTTTGTACAGTATAGAGATTAATCAAGTGATCATAATTGCTTTGTACAGTATGTAGATCAATTCAGTGATCATAACTGCTTTGTACAGTATAGAGATTAATCAAGTGATCATAACTGCTTTGTACAGTATAGAGATTAGTCAAGTGATCATAACTGCTTTGTACAGTATGTAGATTAATTCAGTGATCATAGCTGCTTTGTACAGTATGTAGATTAATCAAGTGATCATACCTGCTTTGTACAGCATGTAGATCAATTCAGTGATCATAACTGCTTTGTACAGTATAGAGATTAATCAAGTGATCATAACTGCTTTGTACAGTATAGAGATTAGTCAAGTGATCATAACTGCTTTGTACAGTATAGATATTAATCAAGTGATCATAATTGCTTTGTACAGTATGTAGATCAATTCAGTGATCATAACTGCTTTGTACAGTATAGAGATTAGTCAAGTGATCATAACTGCTTTGTACAGTATAGAGACTAATCAAGTGATTATAACTGCTTTGTACAGTATAGAGATTAATCAAGTGATCATAATTGCTTTGTACAGTATGTAGATCAATTCAGTGATCATAACTGCTTTGTACAGTATAGAGATTAATCAAGTGATCATAACTGCTTTGTACAGTAAAGAAATTAGTCAAGTGATCATAACTGCTTTGTACAGTATGTAGATTAATTCAGTGATCATAGCTGCTTTGTACAGTATGTAGATTAATCAAGTGATCATACCTGCTTTGTACAGCATGTAGATCAATTCAGTGATCATAACTGCTTTGTACAGTATAGAGATTAATCAAGTGATCATAACTGCTTTGTACAGTATAGAGATTAATCAAGTGATAATAACTGCTTTGTACATTATAGAGATTAGTCAAGTGATCATAACTGCTTTGTACAGTATAGAGATTAATTCAGTGATCATAGCTGCTTTGTACAGGATAGAAATTAGTCAAGTGATCATAACTGCTTTGTACAGTGTGCCAGAAACTCCTTGGTGTGCCATTGCAAATGACTACTGACCAGTCCTTTCATGTTGTCACTGTACGATAGAACTCATTGAGGTTACTGCTAACTATCGGCAAAAGTTGGTCTTAGTCATATTCTTTTCAAGCTTTAGTTTTTAAAGACTTTTTTGAATATACAGTCATGAAGTTTGATATGTGTGGTAATCTTTGAAATCACCACAGACATACAAATAGACAGACATTTGTTTTCCTTTTCATACTCCACTGATTCGACCGTGTAACAATTTTTTTTGTTCCTGGATAGTTGGTATTATCACAGGAGTCTGTAATACTGTTAAGGTGATTTCATGTAGTCAGAAATTTCGTCGTGCTTTATTGATAAAACTGCAGACTCCTGTGGTATTATTTTCTAATTGCTTATGTCTCAAAAGAAAATGAATATTATTCCCCACAAACTTTGCCTTTGTAAACAGGACAGTAATATTTTGAAATTTACCTATTTTCCAGAACATTCCATATAGATTCAGTGCTGAGTAAACTTGGAGTAGCTTCTAGATATTTCTAGAACCGGGGCGATGGAGTACAGTGAATTTCAGAAGAAGCTTACTAGTAAGGGGAAAGCGGGTTGGAACAGCTTTGTCGCAGTGGTTTGGGAATTCCTGGGCAATCACAAGTCCGAAAAATATGTGGACCTGGTGTGAGACTCTGGTGAAGAACTACGGCACAATGGACTGCAGGATGTTCATCAAAGTCCATATACTTGATGCTCATCTTGATCAATTCAAGGAGAACTTTGAAGAGCATGCCGAGCGCTTCCACCATATATACTGAACTTTGAACACTAAGGACAGTATAAGTAGTATTAGGAAATGAGGGTTTTGGCTCACCACCCCCCTCCCCCACCTAGTCCCCCCCACCCCTTCCCCCACCCCCCCCGCCAAAACCCTCATTTCCTAATACTACTACTATGTAGACAGATATTTTGTAACTAGACAAAACAACATGTGTTGGAATGCGATAAGCTCTGTCATACAGAGGTGACTAATTTGTTAGAACAGCGCATGTGTGGAATACAATTATTCTAAAGACGGCAAACGGGTTTTACCACAAATTTTTTATCAGACAACAGGATGAAAATTAAACTGTGTATTAGAACGTTTCAGTTAACAAGGTGGAAATTAAACTAGCATTAGAATGAAAATGATATTATTTTAGTTATTTTATATCTTAAGTTTAGATAAAATTTTACGTTACTCATATTTTTTTTATATTTTTTTTCATACTTGCTAACCCTCATTGGTAGAATATCTGTTAACATATTATCAATAATACGAAATTCACGTAATAAATCATCCATATTATATTTGACTACTCGTAGGTAAGACCGGATCTGATCAAATAGTTTCTTGTAAGTTTTAATTGATGTTAAACATCCATGCTTTTTTATCAAAAGTCTTCGTTCTACTTTTTTACACGCCGCTGTAAGTGAAACACCAATACCAGATATAATTAACAAAAAAGGATTTGACGATATCCCACTTGAAATTATACCAGAACTGGTCATTAACAAGGGTAGATATGATATTACTCGAAGGATCTTGTTGTAGTATTTGTAACATTTTTTAACACACCAAAGTTTTTTGTGATAATATTTGTAGTATTATATTAGTGCGTCCATATCCTGTTCTGAAATATCTTTTGAAATATGATTAAAATCAACTATACTTTTTTTCATTATAATATTTGTTTACATAGTCCTATGTTTGGTTAATCCATAATAAGAGCTGGTTGTTCAGCTATAAATTCCAAACACCAGAGAAAAATTGCTAATTTTAAAGTTTTATCAACTGGTTCAAGTACAAATTCTTCTTCAGAATTTTTGTTTATTATTACAGATAATACTCCAGATGAGTCATCATTTGGATGACGAAATAGATATTTGGTAGATATTCTAAACTTTGCACTGCTAAGCACTGACAATCTATACACACCGGTAACTTCTGCAATATATTTGATAGAATTATTTTTTGGTGTCCACCCAGTATAACCAGTATCAACAGTATACACAATATTTTTAATCTGTTTGTGAGGAATTTTAACCATACTCGTTTTCTCAACAATATTAGGAATTCCACTAATGCTATCATTGAGTTTTGTGTTAATATCATTGAGTTTTGTGTTAATATTAGCGAGTGTAATGTTAACAATTGATGGATTACCAAAAAAATCATCTTTAACCGTGTATATGTTTCTACGAAAATTTAAAAACGTTTTTACGTGACCGGTAAATTCATTTTTGAGCGCTGTTATTTCATTATTGATTGGAACGTCCTGATCATCGACGTATTTCTTTGTTACAGCGTCTCCATCTGTAGTTGGATATCCAAGATCTGTAATCTTGTTCTGGTTCATAACAATATTCCCATTAAATAAATCACCAGCTTTTTTAACAAAATCATTTACTGACCTACCAGAATCTTGTATCTTACCTTGATTGTTAAAAGTAATGATATTATCAGCAACCGCATTAGGAATTTGTACAAGTACATCTGGCAGTTTTACATCACTCGTTTTTAATCGTCCTTCTTTGTCCTGGAAAATGACGACTTCATCTGGTTCTACACTGGTAAGATTTAGTAAATTATTGATTTCATTTTTGAGCTGATCAAGAGTTGCATATTTGGATAAGTCACCTTGATAACCTTCTGTGGATAAATCTCCTAATAGTGTTCCAAATTTTGTATAGTAGTTCATTATTTACTATCCTAGATAAAATTATCAACACTAGTTTAATATTATACAAAATGGCAAAATCATTGATACTAAACTTTGATACAGAGAGACTAGTGAAGCACAAACATAACAATGAACTTCCTGATTGTCATTATCTTATTGTTGGGCGAACTGGATCGGGGAAAACAAATTTACTTATGAACTTGCTTCTTGGTGATAATTTTAACTACGATAGAGTTTATATTTACACAATCAATCCAAAGCAAGATAAGTATGAGTTATTAAGCGAATAAAATAACAAGCTTCGTGATGATCTTAAAGCTGGTGAAGATTTTTTTTATAATTAAGCAGCCAGAAGATCTTATTCCAGTTAATCAACTTGATGTAGATGAACATAAGATAGTAGTTTTTGATGATATTTCGCTAAATAACATGGAGATGAACAAAATAAGATCATATTTCTCACTGTCACGTAACAAACAGTGTAATTCTGTTTATCTCGCTCAAGGATTTTATAATGTTGACAGGTTTATTAGGCGAAATACGGGTTGTTTTATTTTATTTCCAGGACTGGATAATGTTGACGTTAGAAATATTGCAAGCGAGCAATGCGGTGGCGTGACAAAAGATAAGTTTATTGAACTTTACCGTAATGCTACAAAAGATAAATTTAACTTTTTCTTGTTTGATAAACTTACAAATGATCCAACTAAAATGTTTCGCTGTTGTATTAACAGTTACTTACAGTAATTTTATAAAATTTATAATTATAATAATGGACAAACGAGCAAGATAAAGACAACACATAAAAGGTCTAAAAAAACTTGCTCAATCTCAGGCATCACTTAAGCAAAAAGTACAAGAAGCAAGACGTGGGCAAGTAACTGCTACAGAAACAACAGCTACAATTTTCAAGCCGGTTACTGAAGCATTATTAGGTAAACAACCTGAAACTAAACCACTGTCAGAAGAAGAACTTAAACAACTACAGGAAAAAGGTTTGGTTGGTATTGTTAGAGAACAACAAGAAGCAGCTGCTGAAAAACTTGTTACTAGATCTGAAGAAGAAAAAAGAAAATTAATTGAGGCACTTACAGCAAATATAGCTGATCCTGCTACTAGACAAGCTGAAACAGATCGTTTGATAAACAATCCGCTGGAACTTGAGCAAAGATTAACAGAGTTAACAACGCAAGGAATAACAAATATTATAACAAGTTTATCAGGAGAAATAAAAGATATCAAAGAGGAGCAACAAAGAGTCGGTGATCTTACTGTAAAGTTTATGGAAGTTGGAGATCAAAGATTTTATTTTACAAAAAGAGCAAATGATGAGATAAAAGGTATTGAATATGATGATTTTTTAAAGAAAGAAAATATAAAGGGTATTGATGATATAAGCAAGTGGACTGATGCAGAATATCAAGCATTAATCGATAAATTAGATGTCATATTTAATGACGGAGCTGCTGCTAAAGATGAATTAAACACGGTTACAGAGATTGATAATATGATTCCACTTTATGAAAGAATGACAAACGGTGTCATTGCTCTCACGTTTAAAAAACAGCAGAAAATAGTAGAGCAAAACCTTTTGGTAAAGGGTGGAGTTTTAAAAGAAAATTTGATAAACTCGATAAATCTCGTGTAGAAAAATATAGAAAAGAAAAAACAGGAACTAGTGTAATAGTATTTACTTCAACTACTGAAATGAGAGGTAGATTAATGTTATTAATATCGTCAAAGGAAGCTGAGAATGATAGTGTTGAACTTGATAATGAAATTATTGACATACTTGATCATCTAAGATTGAGTGAATTATTAACATCTGACGAATACGAAACTTTATACCGCGACTTAATCGCGGCGACTTAATTTTATAAAATGATATAATATAAAAGGAATGCAAACAACATTATTACTAAACTCTAGCGAGTCTGCAGAAGATAGCGCAAATGTTTCAGTAAATTATATTCCGCCTATAGAATTAGATCCTGCAAAACAATATGAAATTGGATTAATTTCTTGTACTTGCTGGAATGCTATGCCTAACGTGAAAACTGATGTTAATGATGAAATGTATTTTACTATGATTACACCATCTCCAATATCTACAACAAAAAAAAATAAAAATTCCGCAAGGAGCTTATAATATTACTGATCTAAACAAGACAATTAAAGAGCTCATCACAAAAGCTGACGGTGTGGCTGATAATTTTGAATTAGCAGCAAATTATAACACTTTGCGAACTAAGATAACTTTGAAAAATATAGCAATCGATCTTGAACCAAGAGAAAGAAGTATTGCACAACTGTTAGGATTTACTGAAAAAACTTACACTGCACTTGATCAGCCTATTACATATGACAGTGAACTGCCAGCAAATATAACAGAAGTAAATACAATATTAGTTAATTGCTCTATTGCTTCTGGCTCTTATACATCAAAAGGTAGCAAAGGTCAAACTATTTACAGTTTCTCACCCGAAGTCCCGCCAGGTTCTCTCATGCAAATAACTCCACGACATATTATATATTATCCTTTAAACGTTGAAAATCAAATATCAAGTATAATAATGCAGTTTACAAATCAATCAGGAAAACAGTTATATGTTAATAATGAAGTTGTAACTTATTACTTACATCTACGCGAGCAAAAGTAAAAATTATGCAACATCAAATATAATGAAACAAAGAAAAAAGTTTATCGAAGAAAAATAGTAGGAGGATTTTTTGGAAATATGTTCACTAAAGTTTTTGAAAATATTCCGGGTATAGCACGTAAAGTTGCACCAATTGCTATTGACGCTGGTAAAGCTTTTGCAACTGGGGCTGCATCTGCCGCTGGGACTGCGGTGGGACAAAAAATAGCTAATAAAATAAAAGGAGATCCACATCTGCATCTGAAATAAAACAAGCTATCTCAGAAATCGCTCCAACAAAAGAAACCCAGCGAGCTATGATAACAACAAAAAATTATTATCACCAAAGGGCGAGCAGATCATACAAAAATTAATATCTAAAGTAACAATGCCGCAATAAAATTTTATATAATCTAATAAAATAAAATGTCTGTTAAAAATTATCTCGAGTTAACAGAAACTTATGACATCGACAACGATGTGACAGAATTCGAGTTTGTTGAGTATCTTGATGAGAATTCTAACGAACCAAATAAAGCTGGTATTAGAACCTTTAACACCAGAGATGAAGACGTATTTCTACTGCCACCTGCTGCAATTGCAGTTGGAACAGAAGTAGCTCTTATAAATAACGGCTGGTGTTTATTCAAAAGTGCTAGATATCAACTAGCCAATCAAACTATAGAAGATATTTTTTCGAGTCATCTACAAGTTGCAAGTACAATTTTAAATATTATTTCGTTTTCCGACGATTACTCAAGATCAACTGCAACTAACATGATGTGGTTTAAGGATACTGGACGGGGTATAGCTGAATCAACCGAATTTTTAAAGAGAGGCGCTATAGTACATGGAGCTGATGCTGATGCAAATGCTGTAATTGTGAGAAATTTTCTCATTGCTAATGCAGACGCGCTAGGTATTGCTGCACCAGGTGCAGCTGCTAATGCAGACGCTATAAGAGTTTCTCTTACAGCAGCTTTTAATAATCTATATATAACGCCACCAGCTGTAGATGCAAATGGTACTGCGATGTTAAATTTACTTCTTAACACACTTGATGTGAGAAATCCACGTTATGATGCTTCCGCTAAGTATGATTTTCGGCTTTTGTCGCGATTATGATAAAGTATTTCGCGGAGTAAAACATACTCTTATTTTAGATAGAGCAGACCAAAACGATTCCTTGTTTAGATCTGGAGGGGTTGATGTACAGTTTATCATAAAAAAAACTCGCTTTGTGGATGCCACGTATAACACCATCAATCACTAAAATGTCAGAATTAAAGAGTACGCTTGATAAACATACAAACAGAATTTACTTTAAGCAGCATAAGATATATCAGACAGCGGTTCCAAATACTACTGACTACACATGGAGGGTCAAACAACATCAAGCGAACAACTGCCGAGAAATATCTTTGTCGTATTTCAACAACAAGCCCGACGAGGTAACCAACAACAAAATAATGCAATATTTGACCACGCCGATGTTAGACGAATATACGCTAGATTAAATTCAAAGCAATATCCAGAACGAGCTATCGAGTGTAATTTTGCTGATGACGTTAATAAAAACAAAAATATCAAGATGTTGAAGATGGAACTCAAATATCAGCAGAGGAATTTCGTACCCTCTATCCTATATTTCATTTTGATGTTAGTAAACATAACGAGCGAATTGTAGACAGCACAGCGGATATTGAAATTGCCTGGATACTTGGGGCGGTTCCATTAGCGCCGTTGTACGTATACGCATTAGTGATTAGTGATAGATTTATCACGTAGATTCTATTGGAGGTAAAATGACAGTTCAAGTTTAATCTGCAGTTGTTATATAAAATGACAAAATACATTATAAAAGAAGTATACCTAACCGATGGCCAAGTTAAAAAATTAGTAGCTGCTATTGCAAAGCGAGAACAGGTATCATTAAAAATCAATCCTAATATTTCTGATGGTGTTTTAACAAAATTAATGCTAACAAAAAATCAAGTAAAAAAGTATGATCGTAAAAAATCTTTTGTTTTAAATTTGAGTGCTGCACAAATGACAGCGATGGCAAACGACATTGTCGTTATTAACTAGTACAATAATACCTAAAAATTTTTCCAGTCTTAGGCACATTAGGAATAGCAGCAGCGTCTGGAGCAATATCTGGCGTAACGGAGAAAGCAGTCAAAGGTAATGGTATCATTCGTGGAAGTGGAATAAAAAAATTGTAAATTTTATGTAAATGATATATTATAATGCCACAAAAGAAAAAGAAATCGCCAACACCAAAATCATCAACAAAAAAAGAAAACAACAAAAACAAAATCGCCAACACCAAAATGCAAATGCAAATGCAATCAAGCAAAACAAGGAGGAATTATTCCGATATCTCCACTTTTGGCAGGACTAGCGGGAAGTCTGCTGCCAAATCTCTTAGGAATCGGACGTGGTCTAACATTACCAGGAACTCGTCGACCCCGTTGTGTAATTTTGATATCATTGATAAGTTAAAAGCGGTTCCTGGATTTCACGGAGTTTATTCTAAAGATGAACTCACAGCAATAAAATCACCATCAGCTGTAAGTGGTAGCAGTTTATAATAATTATTTTGACTCGTTTGGACTTCCTCCAAGCGATGTAATAAAAAAGTATATGAACAAAAAATTAAAAAAGATATATTATTCGTCAAATCAACTCCAACCTGTTGGAGCGTCTGCTTGCGGATATTATTGTATAATTTTTATCCGACAGTTGAGCAGAAATCTTAACTTTTTAAAATTTATTTTACAGTTTGATAAGCAACCTTCTCACGCTAATGATGAGATCGCAATTAATTTTATCTAAACTTACAAGTATAATAATGTCAACATACTGTCTCAAGTGTAGAACTAAAACAGAAAATATTAATGAAACAACAGAAAAAACAAAAAACAACAGGATAATATTAGAAAGTATTTGTGCAATCTGCGGAAAAAGAAAAAATATGTTTTTAAAGAAAGTGTCCCCAGCGACAGTATCCTCAGAGATGTCGCTAGGATCTGGTTATCCTAATATTATTTTAGTCGACGATTAAAAATATAGAATGACAGAGATTTGTGTATTGAGCAAAATAAAATTGTCGCATACTGTCAATGTTGTAACAACATAGAAATAATAGGGTCAGGTTTAGATATACATAAACTAATTGGAAAATTACCAAAACCAAAAGGCGGTTGGCCTTTGCCAGGTCATAAGTATACTGGTCCGTGGAATCCACTAGATCAACAACTAGATGAAAACGACAATCCGTTGCCAGGACAAGAGCCTTACAATCAAGTGGATGCAATAGCTATGCGTCATGATATGTTATCGTGATCATGAAAACTCAAAATTAGATTGTGATAAAGTAATGTTAGACGAATTACGTGATATGAAGCCAACAAATCTACGAGAACGTTTTGATAGAAAATTTGTTCAGGGAATGATTGGAGCAAAATATAAACTTGGACTTGGAAAATAAGTATACGATGATCTTGCAGTCGAGCTGCACAGACCTAAAAAAAAAAAGTTTCCACGACGTAAAGTTGTCGCTAATGGTGTAGATGATAACGTTGGCGCTGATGGTGCTCCAAAAAGATATTTGTTTAATGTTATAGATGTTTTTAGCAAATACGCTTTCAGTGTACCTGTTTCGGATAAGACAGGGACTTCAATGACTGATGCGTTAAAACAAATAATAACGAGTACAGAAAGAAAACCAAATAAAATCTGGACTGATCACGGATCCGAGTTTTTTAACAAAAAGTTTGAACAGTTTCTAGAACAAAATAATATTAAAAAAAATACGTTACAGGAAACGAAGGTAAAAGCGTTGTTGTCGAGAGATTTAATCGCACGCTAAACGAAAAATTACACAAACATATGACAGCTAAAAACACCAACAGGTACATCGATGACCTTTCTCAAATCGTAGGTGAATATAATAACACGAAACATCGAACCATCAAAATGACACCTAAAAAAGCTGTTAAAAATCCGATATTAGCAAATGAAAACATGTACCGCAGACATAAATTTAAGGATGGTGATAAAGTTAGAATTTCTTTCAAACTGGAGCGAAGAAGTATTTGTAATTGATAAGGTACTTTTGACAGTACCTGTAACGTACGTTTTAAAAGATCTAGCAGGGGAACCGATCGTAGGTAGTTTTTATGAACAAGAACTACAGAAAACTGAGCAGGATGTTTTTGTTATCGAGAAAGTGATTAGAAAAAAGGAAATAAAAGTTTAGTCAAATGGCGTGGGTATAGCGATAAATTTAACAGTTGGATCCCAACTAAGCAGATTATGATATAATGCTATTATAAATTAACTCATACTTTTGTTTGACAGATTTACATTTTACTGGTTTACATAACGATATTAGATACTGCTTACGATCGTTAGAGATCGTCATTAGATTAAAACTTTTAACGAATATGAAATCGAATTTGATATTTTTCTGTCGGCCTGGAATCTTGATATTTAAGAAAGGTTTGATTAGCTGCCAAAACAGTTGTTGTTCGGCAACGGTAAAATTAAATTTTATTATTTGTTTAGCAATGTGAAACAGTGACTATTTCACCATCGTCATCAGATTCGCTGTTATATAAAATATCATCTTCACTATAACCAATATATTTGTCTATAAAATCTTTGGAAAATGTGACCTCATCACTGACGACCTTATCGCTGGTGACTTTGTCGCTAGTATCTTCTTCGTAGAGTTCAGTAAGTCGTTTCATCAAGTCCATTATTATAATATATTTTTATCTAATTTATTATTATAAGATGACTGATGAGATAAAATATCACCAAAAAGTTAATATAGTAAATTACAAGTAACTAGCAGAAGCGGTAAGAAAATGTTTGTTGGGTTATAGTGTTGATGTTATTGTAATGCAAGGTGATTCTCATAAAATATTACTAACAGAAGCAGAAAAAAATAAAATTAATGAAAGTGCAGTAACGACGCTAAAATTTAATCACGATGATATCATAGCATTTGCTCATCATTGCTTGACTAAAACCGAATTACAAAATATTATTGATCATCATATCTAAAACCCGGCTATAAATTTTATTGTTCTGGAATTTATCTTATAATATTTCGCCGCAGCTGTAATCGATTTAAATTCAATCTCCTCATCCGTTTCGAGGTTTTTTGAAATAACAGGTTTTATTGGGCATCTAAAATTAATGCCATTACTATTTTTTCCTTTTCTCACATTTTCCTGTTGCGTCACTATCTCCAGATTTTCCAATCGATTATCAGTTTGTATATTATTGATGTGATTGATAACCAGACCATTGGGTATAGATCCGTTGAACACCTCGTAAACAAACCTATGACCATTATAACTAACAAAATCTGTTAGTGTTCCTCTAACAGTTACCCTGATATATCCCATATTGTTCATAGTAACAAGAACTTTTTTAGTTTTTCTGTTTCTTATAATACCACGATCGTTAGCCTCGTATAAATCAAAGACTGGATGCGGCTGAAACTCATCTTGTAAGGATAAATTTTCAATGTTGTCATCAGTGACTTTACCGTTATAATGATATTCTTTTCTAAACATTGCAATCCTCTCGGCATTATCTCCCGTTACACTAATATTATAACCCGCTGACGTTAATTTGCCAACAGGTATTCTAGTTTTAATGTTAATAACCGAACCTAATACATTTCCAGCGTATAAGTTATACTTTGGGTGAATTTGATATGCTTCTTGCTCACGTGCACTTGTCAGATTTACTGTCATTATATTATAGGTAATATTTTTTATCTTCAATTGATTTTTAGCGCATGCGCAGTGTGAGATAAAGTTATACTTTGGGTAAATTTGATAAATCTCTTGCTCACGTGCGCTTGTCAGATTTACTGTCATTATATTATAGGCGATTTTTTTATCTCTAATTTATTTTTAGCGCATGCGCAGTGTGAGGTAAAGTTATATTTTGGGTGAACTTGATATGTTTCTTGCTCACATGTGTTTGTTAGATTTGCTGTCATTATATTATAGGAGATTTTTTTATCTTCAATTGATTTTTAGCGCATGCGCAGTGTGAAAAAATTATCAATTAGATATTACATTATAATATAATAATGTTAAAATTACGTGATATAGCTAAGAAAACCCTTATGGGAGAACCTAATAAAATAGCGACTGCTTTTGCAGGTTTTGATAATAGTTATCAGTTTGATAATCAAAATGTTTTAGTAAATTTTAATGAAACGAATCTTTACCACCTACTACAGACAACTGTAAAACGTGAGCTCGAAAAACACAAAAGTATTAGATTATTTGTGCAATATCATGTTATATTTTCAAAGTTAGTTATAACGGAAGAATCAACTAACAAGGAAATTGCAGAACCTTATATTAACGCAAAATCAAGACGTGCTTTGCTTGGGACTGATCTGTTATCACTATCTGATGAAATACACGAAGAAATCTGGAAAAAATAGAGGAATTCGCTCAATTAGGTTCGGGTTGGAAGTTTGAAATGATCAAAGGAATATTGTTTCACACGATGAAATATAATGCATTACGAGGTAGTTCATACGTCGACCTGCCACCAAAAATAAAAAGTAAAAGATGTTGTATAAACATCAAAAACGTAGATAACAAATGTTTCCAATGGGCTGTTCTTTCCGCACTATTTCCAGCAGAAAAAAGCGCTACTCGTGTTGAAAAATATATCAGTTACGTGTCTAGATTAAATTTTAAAGATATTAACTTTCCTGTGGCAGAAAATCAAATACCAAAATTTGAAAAGCAAAATAATGTTTCAATTAACGTTTTCGGACTAGATGAAAAAGAGGATGTATACCCGAGATATATTTCAGAAAAAGCTTCACAATCGACTATAAATTTACTGTTTTACAAAAATCATTACGTTTGGATTAAAAACTTTAACGGACTAGTTGGTAAACAGTACAGTAAAAATAGGAACAAAAAGTTCTTTTGTTACCGCTGCTTGCATGGTTGTACTAACAATGAAACATTACAAAAACATTTGCAGTACTGTAGTGATGTGCAAAGCATAACAATGCCGTCTAAAAAAGATAATGTGTTACAGTTTGTCCATCATAATCACAAACTAAAAATTCCTTTCGTTATATACGCTGATTTTGAGTGTTTACTTCAACCTGTACTTGGCGTAGAAAATAATCCTAATCAATCGAGTACAAGAAAAGTTCAAAATCATGTTCCGTGTGGAGTAGCGTACAAGTTAGTTTGTTGTACTGATTCTAGATTATCTAAACCAATCAAATTATATCGTGGTAAAAATCCAGCTATCTGGCTTCTCAAGCAGTTGATTAATGAAGTTGATAATATTACTTATCGTTTGAAAAAAGTAACGCCAATGTTAAAATTAACACCTCAACAAGAATCCGATCACGAGCAAGCAGAAATTTGTCATATTTGTGAAAAAGCTTTTGACGATGACAAAAAAGTACATGACCATTGTCATTTGACTGGACAGTATCGTGGAGCGGCTCATAATCAGTGTAATTTAAAATTTCATGCTCCAGATTTTATTCCGGTTATTCTTCACAATTTTCGAGGATATGATAGCCATATTATAGTAGAAGCTTTTGGTGATCCTGATATAAAATCTCGTCTAAAACTCGATAACGTCATCAAATGCATCCCAAATAATTTTGAAAAGTACATGTCAGTTACGCTAGGTAAATTGCGTTTTATTGACAGCCTGCAGTTTATGGCAGCCTCGTTAGATGAGCTAGTGAAAGGTTGTAGTAAATTTGATAACCTAAGAGACTGTTTTGGAGATAAATTTAATCTACTAGCAGCTAAAAAAGGAGTCTTTCCATACGAATACCTCGACGACTGGATTAAATTTGATGAAATATCTTTACCTGACAAAGACAAATTTTACTCACAACTTAAAAATGAAAATATAACTGATGATGAGTATAGGTATGCACAAGATATCTGGAAAGAGTTTGATTGTGAGACTTTTGGTGATTATGATGATTTATACCTGAAAACTGACGTGTTATTATTAGCAGATGTTTTTGAAAGTTTTCGTGAAGTGAGTTATAATAATTATGGACTAGATCCTTGCTGGTATTATTCTGCCCCTGGATTGTCATGGGATGCTTTGCTAAAGTTTAGTAAGGTAAGGTTAGAATTACTGACTGATGTTGATATGTTCAATTTTATCGAAAAAGGTATCCGAGGTGGTTTTTGCGTGATAACAAAAAATATGCTGAAGCAAACAACAAATACCTGAAACAGTATAACCCTGACCTTCCTTCGAAGTATATAATTTATCTAGATTGTAATAATCTTTACGGTGGTTCGATGGCAGAACCAATGCCTTTTAGCGGATTTCATTGGATCACGGTTGATCGATTTCTATCAGCGACAGAAATAAAGATACCCAATGATGTTTCCTATTTCGTTGAAGTTGATCTTGATTATCCAAATTCGCTACACAAATTACATAATGATTACCCTTTCTGTGCGGAATCGATGGTAATAGATTATAGTTTGTTATCAAATGAACAACAAGCGTTAGCATCACCAAGGCAACATTCCATGGTCAAGAAACTAGTACCAAATTTACTTGATAAGAAAAATTACGTTTTGCATTACAAAGTTTTAAAACAAACAGTCGATGCTGGTCTTGTGTTGAGAAAAGTTCATCGTGTACTAAAATTGAATCAGTCACCATGGATGAGAGGTTATATTAACTCAAACACTTCAAGAAGAGCTGCAGCGAAAACAGAGTTTGAGAAAAACTTTTTTAAACTGATGAACAATTCCGTTTTTGGTAAGACGATGGAGAATATTAGATAAACGCGTAAATATCGAAATAGTTAATGATGTCAATCGCAGAAACAAACTTGTGTCAGACGATGATTTTGTGAGCATGAAAATATTTAATGAAAATCTTGTTGCGATACAAAGAAGAAAAACAAATCTAAAACTAAACAAGCCAATCTATGTTGGAGCTGCCGTATTAGATTTATCAAAGTGGCTGATGTACGATTTTCATTATAATTTTGTTAAAAATCAGTGGCCGGCTAGTAGATTATTGTTTACTGATACTGATTCGCTCGTATATGAAATCGAATGCGAGGACATCTATCAGAACATGTACAATAATCGACATCTGTTTGATCTTTCCGATTATCCACGTGACAGTAAATTTCATGACGACACAAATAAAAAGGTTATTGGTAAGTTTAAAGATGAAATGAACTCGAGCGCTATCAAATATTTTATCGGATTACGCAGCAAAATGTATGCCGTATTATTGGACAATAATAAAATAACGAAAAAGCAAAAGGTCTGCCTCGTAATTTTGTTAAAATGTTTATGAAATTTGATGACTACAGGTATGCGCTTGATGGTGGTGTTAGTTTTATGAGAGCTATGGCAATTTGAACTAATCATCATAAACTCGAAACAGATGTTATTATCAAACGTGGATTGTATAATTTTGATGACAAACGCTATTGTGAAAATGGGGTAGATACATTTGCCCTTGGGTATTGTTATGATGATAGATCTATACTCGACATTATCTTTTCCAACTGAAATTTTATCTAAACTTATAAAATAATGTTTGAAAATTTGATAACGACAAATAGCTACAATAGTAACATTAAATATTTAATGATGGACGGTAAACAATTGACAGTTGAATTTAATAATGAAACATCAGGTATATGTTTTAATGGAACACATGACAAGTTAAAACTTTCGCTCATCAGATCTGATAACAGCGAGTATTTCAATTATCTCGAACAATTGTATCAAAAGTTGCTAGCGGAATGTAAAAACTTTCACAGCCCCATTAGCCAACAAAAATATACTAAACTCACAATTGATCTCGATCGGTCAAGGTATATTTTATCGACAAAAAATATCCTCTGAACAAACCAGAAATATAAGATTTGTTTGAGACCCGTCGCTGTGTGAGCGGTAAAGTAAAATTTAGTATCTATAGTCGTGATAGTGAAGTATTTTTAATATCAACAGTTGAAACATTAATCATTGGTAATGAGATATAAAATAATATCATTTTCATTCTAATGCTAGTTTAATTTCCACCTTGTTAACTGAAACGTTCTAATACACAGTTTAATTTTCATCCTGTTATCTGATAAAAAATTTGTGGTAAAACCCGTTTGCCGTCTTTAGAATAATTGTATTCCACACATGCGCTGTTCTAACAAATTAGTCACCTCTGTATGACAGAGCTTATCGCATTCCAACACCTGTTGTTTTGTCTGGTTACAAAATATCTGTCTACATAGTAGTAGTATTAGGAAATGAGGGTTTTGGCGGGGGGTGGGGGGTGGGGTAGTAGGTGTGGGAGGGGGGGGTGAGCCAAAACTCTCATTTCCTAATACTACTGTATACGGAGAATATGATGGAAGACTACATTTCGGGGCAGATTCGTGAAAGTGTTTTGCAACATAGTCGTAAATCTCGAAAAATTACTCACTTCTAAATCATTTGTGATCATTTTTGTATTATTTTAGTATAAATACATGCTAATTTTAATTCATATGTTTTTTTCTGACTTTATGAGAACGAAAGGACACAAATTCTCCCTTTTTTTAATTGGATATAGGTAAATTTCAAAATATGACTGTCCTGGTTACAAAAGCAAAGTTTGTGGGGAGTAATAGTTATTTTCTATGCTTTTTAGGCAAAAGCAATTATTAAATAAAATTTTCTACCCAGGAACAAAAATTATGTCTTTGTACTAGCTCACTTTTCTAGACACTGTTGCATGTATGATCATTAAGCCTAAAGTGTGCACATTTATAACTCCTGTAAAAATCAGTAAACGTAACTTGGGTTACACACACACACACACACACACACACACACACACACACACACACACAGAATTCAGTATTTAATGTTGTTATTCATAAAAACTAAACTAAATCTGAAAATCTCAAATGAATTTGAATATATGCATATTTTTACACCATTTTCCAGTGTAAGTAACATACATGGGCCATAGGTTAGTAGTTTATTCACAACAACTACTGGGTTTTTTTCTACAACATTATATCAGTCGTACTCGAAAACATATCCTTAAATGATGGATAGACTGCTAAACTCAAAACCGGAAAGTTTGTTACGAATTAAAACGAGACGATTCTTTAAATGGACCACGAATCTTCCTACCAGCAAGGAATAAAATGTATCGAAATCGCTCCGGAGGCCTAGTTGTTAGAGCATCCGCTTCGGATGCGGGAGGTCATGGGTTCTATCCTCGATCAAGTCATACCAAAGACATTCAAGAATCTTACTAACAGCTGCCTCGCTTGACGCTCAGCATTAAGAGGTTAGTGTTAGGACTGGTGGGCCTGGTGTCAGGATAATATGACTGGGTGGGAACATCACATTACATGTCTGTGACATGATGCCCCAGTGCTAGACATCGTAACGATGTGATTGAAAAATTGTTAAAGCTACGTTAAAAATCATAATCACAACACATAATCACAAAATGTATCGAGAAGAATGTTAAAGTAAATAGCAAACCAAAATACTCATAAAATATTGCTGGCGAGAGAAAATTGGTATGTGTGGGAAACATACGTTTATAAAGTGAATAATACAAGGCATGCCATCCATCATATTATATACCGACAGCCAAATGAGAGACTTACATTATTTGGAAGAAAAGAAAAATACGGCACAAATAATCTCACAACTATTGTATACAGAAATCAGAGTATCATAAGGAAAGACACAAATGAACATCCCATTTTTGTTTTCTTCGGCCCGTGCTTTTGCACTAAGACCCAAGTTATCAGGAAGTACGGATCATTATTATCCCACATTTAAACTCGAGAGCAACATGAAAAGTGTGTAAATAATACAACACGATCTTATATCATTCTACCTGACACGAGTTGTGGAGATATCCTTCCCAAATGTGTCTCGGATGCAATATACAGAGCACATGAAAGCAAGTAAACAATAAAATAAAACGCCCCATTAAATTCCAGCTCTAAAGAAGATTTGGTATGACTGGTAATCTGAAGAGAACAGTAATAGATAACATTTTTGGCGATGCCGAGTTGGTTAATGTGGACAGATCCGTCGTCTCGGGAAGGGGGTAGGACAATCGGAAATGAAGCAACTTTATCTTGACCACCCTCTCTTCATTAAATATTATGACAGCCACGTAAAAGAGAAATTATGTTGCCATGTAAATGAACAAAAAGAAAAAAATCTCAACTGTGACTTATGGACAAACAATAATGCCCAATAATTGAACAACATACTAAAGAAAAAAACCAACAACAAAACAAATGTCTGGAAGCCACGGCCCCATCGTACCCCATAGCTGATTCAGCATTATGTCAAGTAGTAGATCTCCAGTTCATGGATTTCATATGTACGCTCTATACATGGTGAAAGCAATTAGGCCTACTGATTGTTCCAAAATTATTCCACATATTGCGTCAACAGCGTAATATGGCGTTGTTAAACTGAGCAGAAGCATGAAGAAATTTTCCTGAAATTCCTTAAGAATTAAAAAAAAATGCAATACATAACATAAACAGTTTCGACCAACGTTAAATTTTGTTTCAAATGGTTGGTTGGTTAGTTGGTTGAATTTTTACGGCGCACAAGCACAAAGAGGCCATTTAGCGCCATACAAAAGGTTATATTCTTCATTATATACAAATGGTAAAAAGGGTCTGTATCAGCCAGCGATACAAAACCAAATAGCTAAAGGTAAAACGATAAGAATGGTAATGGCGATAAAAATAGTTTCCCGATCAACGGGGATTGCAAATAATATATGACAACGAAAACATATGAAAGGTAATTAAAATCTAGCGGCCGTATATATAAAGCACATAAAAATGTTTAAGATGATAAAAAAGAAGTTATAACGTATGATATAGGTTTACTTCTTTAAGGAAGTCTATAACATAAGAAATACTAACTGTATCAAAAAGCTCCTTCATGTCTTGCACATTGTAATATTGATTACGTGTCGAAACACTCCAACATAAAGTGATTAACTGTGAATGGTTCATTGCAAGATATGCATTCTGGTGGGTCTTCTTTTAGTATGTAGGAGTGGGTTAAATAAGTATGGCCGATTCGAATTCTAGCAATGACTACCTCCTCTCTACGGTCGGCTCTGTAGGAAGGAGTTCATTCTCCTAGAATTGGCTTGATGGTATGAAGTTTAATATTCCATGATGCCTGCCATTTCTGACGTAAACAGTCTTTGATACAACGTTTAAAATCAGTATATGGTGTTTTAAAATCAGATGGTTCTAGTCATAGGGCCATTTTAGCAGCGTTGTCTGCTTTATCGTTACCTTTAATTCCAACATGGCTGGGTAACCAACAGTATACTATATTATGTGAGGTACTCAACTCAGTATGCTTAATAAGAATATTAGCCAAATGGGGATTTTCCAGTTTTCTATTATGTAGTGACTGAAGTACTGATAGTGAGTCGGAGAAGATTATGCTATTTGAAATACGCTTACTTGCAATGTATTGCAAAACAAGGTCTATTGCTCTAATTTCGGCTGAAAAAAAATCGACGTACCATCTGCCAAGCGAACTTTGGTTGTGTGTTTTCCACTTCCTCATCTTTTGGTCCATCGGTATATATTTTTGAATAATTTTCAAATTGTGAGATGAGTTTATTGTAAGAGTTGTGGAAAATGGAAGGGTTTGTCTCAGATTTTTTTTCCATCGTGTAACGTGAAAAGTACCCTTGGTTGCTGAAGTAGCAAATGGCGTTAAGAGCATTACTAGAAAGCCAAACCAACGGAAAAGACCGAGAAATGATAAAAAAGCAATTTAAATGAATTGAAAAGGGAGTGAGTTTGACTATTAAATCTAAAGTGTCTGCAATATTTTCCTTAATTTCATTTTCTTGCTTTATGCAATGCAGAACTTTAATATTTTTTTAAAGGGAAAGGGTTACTGCAGTGTGTGTTTATATGTACATAAAATACGTTTTATTCATTTCTTTTCTTCTCAATCCAGTGGCAGTCAGTATAGTTCCTCCTTAAATCATTCATTATTCATTTATAAATCATCATAGAAAGGCAGTGTATTTGTGTGTTTTGCGTGAGGATCCACTCTGGTATATAACGCGCTTGCGTGCATGCGTGCTTGTGTGTGTAAGATTTTTAATATTATGTAAAGACTACTTATTGCAAATCTTTTTTGTTACAAAGATATTGTTTTCTCTGGATGAATGCAATTCTTGTGTTTAAAAGTTTACCTTGGAATGATACCAACCTCTTAGTTGTGCCCACAATCGTAGATTCGGAATCTCTCTCTGTATATATATATATATATATATATATATATATATATATATATATATATATATATATATATATATATATATATATATATATATATATATCTGTCTGTGTGTGTTTGTGTTACGTTAGGTGGCAAGATCCAAATTTACTAACGAAATGATCTTGTGTAATATTAATCATACAGGAACCATACTTCATCTGCTGAGTTCTTTTGTTGTACTGTATGCGTGGAAAGTTTTTGAACCAATGGAGAACTCTGGGAGTTCAGAATCTCTCGTGTGTTTCTGCTAACATGTATGGCCGTAATAAGATTTGTATGACATATCCCTACAGAATAACAAAAAATGTGTACGACTTCGATAAATATGTTCTTTCTTCTTTTGGTAATAACAAAAACGGTGGTCAATCGGAACAAGGGTGGCAATTGACAGAACTTGAGAATACCTAACACTCCTTAGCACGCACGCACGCACGCACGCAAGCAGAAATGATCGCATTAAGGGGACAAATAAGCTAAAAATTGGGCGAATGATCACCCGAATCTGTGCATGAAATTTTTTACAATCAGTCGACAGCGCTAAATCGCATACAAAAGGGACCAACCATTTTAATTTTCGCATCAGGAGGAATGGGGTCTGTTTTTCTTGTCGGAAAACTAAAGAGCTTGGAATTTTATATTTATATGATTTTTAGAAGAACAGAAGCGGTTATTATATCCATTATTTTTTGTAGAGAAAATTAGTTAACTTCTGGTAAAAGTAAAATAAAATATCTTATATCAAATGAAAATCACAGGTCAGCTACCGCAAAAAGTTGGATTGTAGTTCCAAACAGATTGAACCTATCTGATCCTATGAGAACAGGTTTGTATCTTCTAGCCCGTATATGTCTGATCATATGAGAACAGGTTTGTATCTTCTAGCCCGTATATGTCTGATCGTATGAGAACAGGTTTGTATCTTCTAGCCCGTATATATCTGATCGTATGAGAACAGGTTTGTATCTTCTAGCCCGTATATGTCTGATTTTTGACGAGAAATTATCAAATTCAAGACCATCCCTTTCACCCAACTTATAATATAAAATAAAAGCCTTCGAATCTGATTGGTCCGTTTAAGTTCAATAAACACAGTACATCGTTAGCCAGCGCATGATGCTTGAAACAGATCGTATTCTTTATGAATAAATGGCTGTTGTGATCACGTTGTTCACTTAATCTCCAGTCTATGAAGAAAATAACATATATTCCTATGACAATCGTAAACTGGGTTATATCGTATATACTTTATCGTGTATGCCATACCTAATTTACTTTACTTCCAGTTTTATCATATATTGATCAGATTTCAAGAATATTCAGTTTTCCAAAAATATTCGCTTTAAAAGGATGTTTAAGGAAGCATCTAAATATAATGTATAATTATTGCATCACGGAAGGGGTTACCGGGTATACTGAGATCTGGGTAATATATGGTTCTGCGCTGTGACAAAATCGTCATGTACGTTGATAAACAAATGGTAAGAACCCATCTTATCTGCTTGCGTTAGATACAAGTCTTTCCCTATACCCTCAGAGTACTTTAAAACCCAGGCAAGTAATAAGTACCTGTTTTCCCTCCTATCTGCCTGTTTAGCTAATAGTATCAACCCCTTAACCATCAGTATTAAAATATTAATATTAAATGTTAAGTGATGATTTGAATATCAAATGATACATAATGAACATCTTTTAACATCGACGCATCTTGAAATTAGTTTCTACCTTCGCTGACGATTAACCGTTGATGGACCGGTGCCCTATCAAAACGGAACAATCGGAAAACCCTCGTTGTGTTCAAATGCAAGTTAATTAAGTTCTAAAAAGCGACGGATAAGGCAGAGGACGTGCCGATCGCTAGAAAATCGGGAAAAGAGAGAATCCAGAATAAAATTAAACCTTGTGAGTGATAGGAAGTTTGTAGATCGTGACTCTGTCTTCCCAGTTGACCAGGGCCTCACGCTTCTAGTGGCATCATGCTGCCCATATTATTAATGAATAGTATGGCCGGTAGGGGGCATTGCTTTGCTCAGAGCATACAATGTTGTTAAGATATTCTGTCGTCTCTGACTAATTTCAACATTTCAGACTGAAAGAGAAAGCACGAGGCGCCGTAGCGGACAAAATTTGATTCCATGAGAAAGTTACAGTTGAAATTTCGCCGCCGTATGTCGAGAAATCCAATATCACGTGTTGGATCAAATTGCATGCCCTTAAAGTTCCTTTTTCTAGATCAAGATTTTATATTTTATATGTTGAATTATACATTGGTGATTTAAAGTTCCATTTTCTATGTCTACGTTTTACAGTGTATATTTTAAATTACACATAGTTGGTTTAAATTTCATTTTCATATGTCAAGAATCCCAAATTCACAGGTTGTTTGTAACTGTTTGCGATAAAAGTTCATATCATGTGGCAAGTATGTATTTTTCATCTGTTGAATTTCACAGCAACGAGAAGCAGCCTCCTTGTTTAAAAAAACACGGTCCGTTCACGAGAGCGAAGTCTAGAGAAGAAATTCAAGTAATTCTCGACCTGTCAATTATAAAAACTTTCAAACTGTAAATGAATGAAATGTAATGGCTTCTCATCATTGAATACACTAATGATGTATCTTTATACTCGATATTATTTTGATTTGTTAAGGTGGACATCGTGTTGTGTTACTTTTAACACCAACACATCATTTCACCATATAAAAATAACAATTCTGACAAGCACAATGAAATGTCCATTCACCGCTATGTAATTCAACAGATACAATCCAAAAACTCAACATATGAAATGGAACTTTCAGTTCAATCAATGTGATGCAATATGTTAAATTGAAACTCTCGACATATGACATTAAACTTTTAACAACCGCCATGTAATTTAGACGATTCAATCTAAAAATTGGACATTGTACATAAAATTTTCAACCAGTGCTGTGCAATTCAACAGAAGACATTTAAATTCTCAGCATATGAAATGGAATTTTCAACATAAACTCTTTGAACCAATACGTAAATTAGGAATTCTCTATATATGACATTAAAATTTCAACCATCGCCGTGTAATTCAAACAACACAATTTATAATTTCGACATATAAAATATAACTATTGTTTAATTCAACAGATACAATATAAAATCTCGACCTTGAAAATGGAACTTTGAAGGCAATCAATTGTGATATAACATGTGAAATTTGAATTCTGGACATATGACATTAAAATGTCAACGACAACGTTCTGATTGGACCAGCTTTTGTCCGCTATGGCGCCTCGTAAAAGCACGTGTATGCATCGATCTAGTGGCTTATATTTCGAGAATGTGTATCTGTTTTCGGTTTCATTGTGAATGCAAGTGCTAAGGACTGGTTGAGTTTTGTTTTCGTGTTATTGTCTTCCTGCAGGTAGTAGTGTTGCTTCCTTCTTAGAGCGAACTCCGACAAGATTTTATCGAGCGTTGTTTCTTATATCATTAATTCCGTCATTACATCATATTCAGCTCCAGTTTTCATTGATTAACACAGCCGAGCCCGTGGGGGGCGAAGGCCGACATTAATGATCCCCCGTTGATTTGGGAGTCATGAAATGCGTTTGTTTCCGATTTTAGGTGTACATTAATCCTGCCCATATCAGGATGTGTATGCTGCAGTTGTGTCTCTTGGCTAGACACTTAGATTGCATTGCCAGCATTTAACCTTTAAAGTGTTGATGTACCGTTATAGACCTATCAATCATTTATCTCCTGCTTCGTCAAGGATGTCGGGTATAAACAGTTCAATAGGTGGATATTGAACAATTTATGATCGAACTTTGTTATGTGCCGACAAGAAAGCAACATCGACCTCAAACTTCGGTTGTTACTATGAGGCAAAGCAGTTTACGCTAAAAGAACATTTAAATCACATATACCAAGTAAACACCAGAGTAACATATAAACACCAAACACCAGAGTAACATCTAAATCACTTATACCAGGCACACACCAGAGGAACATCTAAATCACGTATACCAGGCAAATAACAGAGGAACATATGCATCATGTAAACCAAGCAAAAAGCTAAATCAGGAATAATGATTTATACAATTACGTAAAGAAAATTTATCTTGATCGATAGGGATTCTATCATTAATTCTATGTCATAATGCCATTTGCAACAAAATACACATACACTCTCTCTCTCTCTCTCTCTCTCTCTCTCTCTCTCTCTCTCTCTCTCTCTCTCACACACACACACACACACACACATGGTGGAAAGTTATGCAGATTAAATGGTTCGAGGAATTTGTTAGCTGATGAAGAACAGAGACACCTACAGCAGACGACAGATTTGGTTGTCCAATTAGCGATGAAGAAGAGAGAACCCTACAGAGGACGACATATTGGGTTTCAGATTGGGTTGTCTAGTTAGATGAAGAAGATGAGGGACCCTTACAGCGGACAATATTTGGGGTTGTCCAATTAGCTGATGAAGAGATACCCCTACAGTAGGAAACTGATTGGGTTATCCAATTAGCTGATGAAGAGATACCCCTATAGTAGGAAACTGATTGGGTTGTCCAATTAGCTGATGAAGAGGTACAACACAATGGGTTGTCCAATTAGTTGATAAAGAAGAGGTACATCAGACATTGAGTCGTCTAATTAAAAGCTCGACATTTCTCTTACTATGTATAAAGTTTCAAGACTCAGAAAGTGATTTGATCTGTACATAACTTGGCTTTCGTCATGTTTTGAAATAAAAACTTTTCTAATTGTAAAGATTTGGTGTAGCTATTTTTCATGATTTAAAGCAAATCTGACAATATTCACACGAGTTATCTCCACACACACACACACACACACACACACAAACACACACACACACACACGAGTGTGTTTGACAGATATAATGGATAGTCTGTCAGATTTTAATTTTGTTCACGATAAACATACTGCACCAAATCTTGACATTTAGTTTATATTTCCAAGATAGCAAAATAAAAGTTATAAATTGGTCGAATCACATTGTTAGATTTATAAAACTTTGACAGTCGAAACAGATATATAGGTTTTAACTGGACAACCCACTGTGTAACTGGACAACCCACTGTGTAACTGGACAACCCACTGTGTAACTGGACAACCCACTGTGTGGTCTAAATTCTAGATGCCTCTCATGCATGATCTTCAGTTTTGTTTATCGATATACACTTGTATTATGCTTGAGAGAACCGATAGCTAGATAAAAAAAAGAATGATTCTGTGAAATGTTCGATAATACAAACTCTTCTGACTGTGTAAGGACAGATCCAGTAGCGATGTATATTTTGAAAAGATAACTCTTCAAAAGATCTAACAATATTCTTTTCCACTTTAGTTTAATTACAAAGAAGAGGGTAAATACTCACAATTTAACTGGTGTTTACTGAAATTATTTTATCCAGGTTGATCTAACATTTGAGAAGTTTGGTTAGTTCGCGGAAATATAATCGGAAATGGACAAAGGTCAGTCTCTGGGCACGAAACTTTATGTTTTAGTTATTTTGTACACATAGTCCTGTTGTTTTCTCTAAAAATTCCGAATTTCATTGGATATTAGTGAAAAGCCATTTAACCATTAATGCAGACAATCTCTCTCTCTCTCTCTCTCTCTCTCTCTCTCTCTCTCTCTCTCTCTCTCTCTCTCTCTCTCTCTCTCTCTCTCTCTCTGTGAAATTATACAGTACATGCTGGAAATAAACATCTGGTGTATATCCCATGTTTCAGGATAATGTTTGTCTTCGTCATAGGTTCTAGCACTTTCCTTGTAATGCACGACATAATCTACATTATATCCGGTCTTAAACCTCCGTTAATGAAATTATTTTACCATTTATATGTTTTTCTATATAAGTGTTCCCAGCTGTTATTGTTTGCAATCTTTTCTCGTCGTTACCGATTTGCCTTGTGTAGGTCTGTGATTTATTTAAGTGGATTCTGACTCGCTCCGGCAGCCCCTGTCAAATGGCAATTAGATACCTGCAATTTTCCAATTTCAGACCAGCTGCAATCAGTGTGAACCAATATTGGATGAGTTTGGAGAAATGATAAGCTACTCACTAATTCACTTTAAATACATTTTCATATATATAGGGAAATCGAACTTCAATGCAATTTTGTGATATTGTCCAGTAACTACTCTCACAAATATTGTTCGTTATTTCCTGGCACTGGATTTGTTGCAGTTATGCTTCGCTGCGCATTTCATCCAGTGAAAGTGCTTCGCTTCTTGATTGAATAAAGAAATTCGAACTATGTGTTGGCGCGTACATTTCCTCCCAGCTGGTAACAAAATCTGCGTAAATAGTAATCTGATTTTGTAACATTATGAAGGATATCGGACCTTTTAGGTTTAGATTGTCTTCGCAGTCTTGTTCCCATGGAGTATTGTATCCAGGCCTAATACAGGGTATGTGAAGGGCAGGAAGTTAGAGAAATGAGTGGATACTTAATAACGATTGGCAATAATTATTAACAGTGCGCCAAGTGAATGACGGAGACAAAAAGGTGAAAATTAGTTTAGAAATATCAAATATTATCACAACTATGATAAACGGAATTTTATCTCAAAGGCAAACAACCTTATCGTGCACCCAACTGTCATTATTGTATCGGTAAAATAAAACTGAGCGTTTTCATTTGGACAGGTCAACAAATGTGGATGTGATGACCAGTGAGTTTAAAAAAGACAGAACAAAACTGTGTGTAAAGGACATTTCTTCTAACATAGGATCAGTAAAAAATCGAATGGAAAGAAAGGAAGAATACGCTTACTTAAGAAATTCAGTCGAGTATCGAAAATTAATTCGTATTTTAAGGTTGAAGCTACCAAGCTTACAGTTTTTCAGAAATATGGCACTATTTCTGATGTCTTGAGGATGGTATTGATATTTGTTATACCAAAATATGCATTGAATTATTAAAAGAAAATAAATAATAGTCCACCCTGACGTTCTATGACGGCAGTAATTTTTGTTGTTTTTAATTTTATTCCAAAAAAACCATAAGACTCATGTACAGATATAAGATTAATCAGCGTGAGGATTTGACATAAAAGGGTTATTTACTTAAATAAAAAGAAAGTGAAAATATACAAGGAAACCAAACAGAAAAATGTCTCAGACTAATAGTCCTTCCAGACACGTGCCGAAAGTTGAAGAGCAAGCGAGCTCGACGCCAGAAAAGGCCCCTTCCACAAACGGAACACGGAACACTTTGTCGATGAAGAGTTCGGAAACAAATTCGGAGACAACTTACAATGGATTAGTATCCGGTTCGACGACGAACCTTCAGGACTCTGATAAACTCATCTCACTTTGCCTAAAGGGGGACTGGATTGTGGTGGAACAAATCCTAAGAAACATCAAACGCGGCCATTCAAGTTTATCAGTCGCAGAGGAGGCAAGTATATGATTTTGTTAATACTTTAAAAATGTTAGTTCTGTTTATATTATATGAAAAAAATATGTACCAATAGTTTTGGTGTATACAACATTACCGTGGCGATAATACATGGGATATTAATAAATATTGAATATGGAATTGGCAATAATTGAGAAACCATGAAAACAATGGAGGTGGCATTCGTAATAGTTAAGATGTTTATAAACTTATGGATGTGGAATTTGGAAAAACTGAGGTATCAAAAGGTACTTCCGGTACCATGCTTGCTTGCATTTTTAAAATGGTGGATCATTCAAGAAGCTAAAACGCTATTAATGTACTGCAGAACATAATTGTTATATTGCCTTTTATGCTTTGAGGGAAAAGATCAACAAAATGAGGTACAGGGATTTTTGAAAAACTTTGTTTTCTCTCTTTAGTTTCTTTTTTATGGTAATGGTTACATAAAGTGTGGCATAACTTAGATTAAAACAGCTGCTCTGTTAGCTATTGTGGTGAATCGTTGGGCAAGGCACTTACATTAAAACAGTTGCTCTGTTAGTTGCTGTGGTGTATCGTTGGGCAAGGCACTTACATTAAAACAGTTGCTCTGTTAGTTGCTGTGGTGTATCGTTGGGCAAGGCACTTACATTGAAACAGTTGCTCTGTTAGTTGCTGTGGTGTATCGTTGGGCAAGGCACTTACATTAAAACAGTTGCTCTGTTAGTTGCTGTGGTGTATCGTTGGGCAAGGCACTTACATTAAAACAGTTGCTCTGTTAGTTGCTGTGGTGTATCGTTGGGCAAGGCACTTACATTAAAACAGTTGCTCTGTTAGTTGCTGTGGTGTATCGTTGGGCAAGGCACTTACATTAAAACAGTTGCTCTGTTAGTTGCTGTGGTGTATCGTTGGGCAAGGCACTTACATTAAAACAGTTGCTCTGTTAGTTGCTGTGGTGTATTGTTGGGCAAGGCACTTACATTAAAACAGTTGCTCTGTTAGTTGCTGTGGGCAAGGCACTTACTTTAAAACAGTTGCTCTGTTAGTTACTGTGGGCAAGGCACTTACATTAAAACAGTTGCTCTGTTAGTTGCTGTGGTGTATCGTTGGGCAAGGCACTTACATTAAAACAGTTGCTCTGTTAGTTACTGTGGGCAAGGCACTTACTTTAAAACAGTTGCTCTGTTAGTTGCTGTGGTGTATCGTTGGGCAAGGCACTTACATTAAAACAGTTGCTCTGTTAGTTGCTGTGGTGTATCGTTGGGCAAGGCACTTACATTAAAACAGTTGCTCTGTTAGTTACTGTGGGCAAGGCACTTACATTAAAACAGTTGCTCTGTTAGTTGCTGTTGTGTATCGTTGGGCAAGGCACTTACATTAAAACAGTTGCTCTCTTAGTTGCTGTGGTGTATCGTTGGGCAAGGCACTTACATTAAAACAGTTGCTCTGTTAGTTGCTGTGGTGCATCGTTGGGCAAGGCACTTACATTAAAACAGTTGCTCTGTTAGTTGCTGTGGTGTATCGTTGGGCAAGGCACTTACATTAAAACAGCAGCTCTGTTAGTTACTGTGGGCAAGGCACTTACATTAAAACAGTTGCTCTGTTAGTTACTGTGGGCAAGGCACTTACATTAAAACAGCTGCTATGTTAGTTGCTGTGGTGTATCGTTGGGCAAGGCACTTACATTAAAACAGCTGCTCTGTTAGTTAAAGTGTTGGATCGTTGGGCAAGGAACTTACATTAAAACAGCTGCTCTGTTAGTTACTGTGGTGTATCGTTGAGCAAGGCACTTACATTAAAACAGCTGCTTTGTTAGTTACTGTGGTGTATCGTTGGACAAGGAACTTTTCTCCAATTGCCTCGGCACTAAATAGCCTTCGCGCTTTGCTGTGCCGTAAAACACCAAAGCAAATTAAACCAAACCTGCAATCGGACAAATTACCTTTATCAAAAGTTGACTCTCTTATAAATGTATTAAATGCGGCATACCTAATGAAACACAAAGGCAGTTATTGCAAATGTCTCCTAACGCATGTCCTGTGGAATTAATGTCCTTAAAAATCAATACACAAAGTACGTTTAGAAATGTCCGAATGCAAAGTAGATTGACATAACATCTTTTCGTAAATATGTATGAAATTATATAAACCTTAGAATACTTACAAACTAATACGCCAGTCTGCGAATGATACATTCTTAGCCAGCTGAAATGCTGTATAAAAAAAGTCCCGCAAGTCCTTCCTATACGGACTTTTCTGATTTCAGGTGTATTTTCATCAAAATACCCGCCGATATTAATTTACTCCTCGTCTTGACGTCGAGCAAAACGTGATTAAGTATTTTTTTTTGTATAACCTTCTACTTACAAGGGTACAGCTCCAGTGGCCTAGTGGTAAGAGCGTCTGCCTCGGACATGGGATGTCGTGTGTTCAAACCCCGAATGAGTCATACCACAGGGGACTGCAGTTTTATCAATAAAGCACGATAAAATTTCTGACAACATGAAATCACATTAACGGTATTATAAATTAACACATTCATTTTCACCATTACGGTCACAAACCCTGAATAGCGCGAACATTTACATTATATTTCTACCACGGGCTAAAAAACGTAATGAAATTAATTTTACAAGATAAAATGTTTAACTTGTTTGTTTTTGTTGTTGATTTTTATATGACGTCATCACATTAAAATATTAGAGCCTAGAATTAAAAGAGAACGTGTTTGGAATGATTACTAGACCTTAACGCATATTTACTGCAGGGTAGAAACTAGTAGAAATGGGCTACTTCTTGTAATGATTGCGCTTGTCAGGGCTTGTGACCTTAATGGTGAAAATAAAGGTTAATTGGCCGGATTGGATTCAAGCGATGTTTGTCAGAGAGTGATGCGTTGGTAAATTACTATTTTTTGAATGAATATATGTAGTTTTCAGTTTTCTTGCGATTCTGAAGCTATAAAAGACGCGTGAGAAATTCAAATCGAGCGGAGAATTGTCGTCACGCTTGCATTCCTTGTGTTAATTTAAAATACCGTTAAGGTGATTTCATGTTGTCAGAAATTTCGTCGTGCTTTATTGGTAAAACTGCAGACTCCTGTGGTCATACCAACGGCTTATAAAAATTGTACTAACAGCTGCCACGATAGGCGCTCAGCATCAAGAGGTTAGTGTTAGGACTGGATGGACTAGTGTCAGGATAATGTGACAGGGTAGGACTTCATGCTACGTGTCTGCGGCACGATGTGTCAGTGCTCGACGCCCCAGTGCTATACATCACTATAAACTGCAATACTACAAACATCGAAGCGATATGTTAAAAATCTAAATTGCTCACTTGCAAGGGGTGGAATTAAAACCAATACTGCTTAAACAGAACTACAGCTTTGCCCCTCATTATGTGTTCAAAAGATCTCAACAAGGCTGCGTGTACGAAATTACTTGGCAAGCAGTAACTCTAACCCACGAAATTGAACACAAATCCAATGAAGAAATTTAATGCGCAGTAGTTATGCCTGAATATATATATATATATATATATATATATATATATATATATATATATATATATATATATATATATATATATATATATATATATATATATATATATATATATATATATATATATATATATATATATATATAACCAGACCAACATGTAAGAAATGTAACAAACATGGCAATGTATACATGCGTGGAAAAATTCAAGCGTTCAGTAAAACAGTTGTATAATTGTAAAAACATGAAAGTATAAAGAATATGTATATATATATATATATATATATATATATATATATATATATATATATATATATATATATATATATATATATATATATATATATATATATATATATATATAAATGTATAGAGAAATACAAATTATTCCTCAATATAAACCTAATATGTCCTATATTATTGTGTATATAACTAGTCCTAACCAGTACCGGTTCTACATAAATCGTTGTGTATATAACTAGTCCTAACCAGTACCATATCTACATAAGTCGTTGTGTATATAACTAGTCCTAACCGGTACCATGTCTACATAAATCGGTATGTATATAACTAGTCCTAATCAGTACCGGGTCTACATAAATCTTTGTGTATAAAACTTGTCCTAACAAGTACAGGGTCTACATAAATCGTTGTGTATATAACTAGTCCTAACCAGCACCGGGTCTACATAAATTGTTGTGCATATAACCAGTCCTAACCAGTACCGGGTCTACATAAAACGTTGTGTATATACAGGTTCCTAACCAGTACCGGGACTACATAAATGGTTGTGTACATAACTAGTCGTAACCAGTACCGGATCTACATAAATCGTCGTGTATAGAACTAGTTCTAACCAGTACCATGTGTACATAAATTGTTGTGTATATAACTGGTCTTAACCAGTACCTTGTCTACATAAATTGTTGTGTATATAACTGGTCCTAATCAGTACCGTTTCTACATAAATTGTTGTGTATATAACTTGTCCTAACCAGTACCGGGTCTATATAAATCGTTGTGTATAGATAGGGTCGCATAAATCATTACGTATATACCGGTTACAATTTAGTTGCATCTTTCAGCTCATAGAGATAGTAGAAACTACAAAATCAAAATAAAGCATATGGAAGACACACACACACACACACACACACACACACACACACACAGTCTGTTTTTAGTAACCCGGATAACCGAGATAGCCTATTGCCAATTGTTGTCCACAAACTTCCAAAGTACAGGTGTTTTCCAAAATGGATCACATCCATTTAGGCATTATGGGATTGCGAAGACAATGCAAACCTTTTTTTTTTTTTTTTACCTCCGAAATTGAAGCGCTAGAAGATGTGCAGAAATTCCTAATATCAACTATCGGTGAAGTTCTTATAATAGGTTTTCCGGCAGTTTAAGAGATTAGTCTATAAAAAAACAGCGTGCAGTGAGGTCACAGATTTCACTTCTGGACCAGCAACAATGCCATCTTATGTCACCAAAATACACACAATTACAAAATAATGCTCATGATGTAAATGAATAAACAATTTCCTTTGAGTCAATATCAATAATGCCTAAATCGTGTATGAGATGAAGAAGCTCTACAAATATACATTCGTGGGTACTAACCTGAAAGTAATGATCATGACCTGAGACCAGATAGCAGAGGCTCTTACTTAAAGGCGATGACTCAGTGTCCTTGCCTAGAGTAATAGAAGTGGAACGTGGATGGATAAAGCAACGATTAGTCTGATGTTTTGTTTGATGTTATCAAATTTGAATGCATTAGATAAAACTTCTCATATTGCTGATTACCTGGCATATATCTTCAACCATTAAGCATATATAGATGACATGCTATTTCACAGTGGAACATCGTTAAAATTAAACATCATATATACGGAATGTTATTAACAAATTGTATCCAAATGTGTTATATATATATATATATATATATATATATATATATATATATATATATATATATATATATATATATATATATATATATATATATATATATATATATATATATATATATATATATATATATATATATATATAATATATATATATATATATATATATATATATATATATATATATATATATATATATATATATATATATATATATAGTGAAGATTGTATTTGTATGGTGGGGTGGGGTGGGGTGGGGTGGGGTGGGGTGGGGTGGGGTGGGTGGGGTGGGGTGGGGTGATACCAATGTTTTATTTAAACTATTATAGATGTCCCACAAAGGCTCTTTTTTGTTGGAAGTTAAATTTAGTGAAAGATAGATGTAAAGCTCCGAGCCCCCTGTCAGCAATACCGACGATTAGATGAATAAATATACAAAAAAGGTTGATTTTCAATGAATAGCAATTTATTAACAATTCAATAATCAAATGACTAAATTTTTAAATTGACCCCTTCCGATCGACCCTTTAATATACATATCGCATGAATTTATTTCCACCTTCCCTTGTATTTCTACTCATCTGTTGTAATCTTTATCCCTCTTATTTATTCGAATTCCTTCACTTCTTTCCTTGCTGACATTTTTCCAAATTCCTTCTCTTCCTCCTCCTCCACTTTCTCTAAGCTCCTCATCTTCCTCCACCTTTTCCAGACTCTTTCACATCCTATTCCACTTACTCTACCACGACTAATCTTCTACCGACGTCGACTGTCTCGGCTAAAGTCTCAGTTCTGTCTCCAACTCTTGAAGACTTGGGACCCAATGGAACCGGAAGTTCTCTGTCCGCTAGAAAGCTTCTGACTCTTCTAAGGTTTCTCTTTCTTTAGTATCTACCTCTAAGTGTTGCCGCCAAATTACGAGTGGTTTCTTCCTCTCGGAGTAAATCCTACTAATCTGCAATCCTTTTAGGCGAATACTAACTTTTCTTTTATGAGTTCGGAATGCATCATTCTAGTCTGATTTGTAATCACAACCTCTATCTCAATTTCCATTGGATATCGCAGTGAACCTATCCAAATCAAATTTAGCGGACAATGTCCATTTCGCTGTCTGTAAACGTCGGGACAGATAATAACACGCCCCGTTCACCCTGTGGAGTTCCTTTTTGATCCTAAACTAACTTTTTAACACATAGGTGTAATAACTGCAAGATTTTGTTAAGACGTACGATCTATCACCTTTGCTGATTAAAGTTTCCTGTCTCACGGCCAGTTTTAGTAACCTTGCGCAAGAGTGCAACCAGTACCGGATTTAGACAAAGCGAGGCCCTAAGATATGGGAATATGGGAAGCTATAGAGGCCATATTTGGTATAAAATAAATTTGAGGGTCCATTTCAGACTAAGTTCAGACTTGGGGCCCTAAGCTGTAGCTTGTTTAGCTTATGCCTAGATCTGATACTGAGTGCAACACTAACCCCGTGGTAATCATTAGACATCAAACACATGGCCGTGGTAATATTTCCAAGAAAGGTAAATTACCTAATAGCGATAACAACCAATTTAAGGGAAAGTCAGGGTACACATTTCTTAAGTAGCTCTTCTATGTTGCCTGTTCCTTTTTGTCCATGCATTTTCACATTTAAGGACCATTTGTCACTCGTGGAGAGGAGGGAGTTTATTATGGTTTTCTTATTTTCATTACGTTTTATAGTTTGCCAAACGGAATGGTTTCTAAAAGTGTCAGCATAAGTATGTTATCAGAACGGAAAAATTTAAACATTTGCCTAATTGCCAGATTATATGACATTAACAATACACAATAACGTAATGTATGCATACTTCTTTTTGCCAGAACGGAAATGCAAGTCACGATAGACTGACTAATGTTCAAAACGGAAATCCATGTCAACGTAGACTGACTAATGCTCAAAACAGAAATCACCGTTTACTAACTAATGTTAAAACAGAAATACAAACATCGTAGACTAACTAATGTTCAAAAACAGAAACGCAAGTCACTGTTGACTGATTAATCTTCAGAATAGAAATACAAGTCAATTTAGTACTGACTAATGTTCAAAACGTTCAAATGTTCAAATCCTTATGTTTGAAAGACAAACGTTGCGTGTAATGGATGTAACCCCCTCCCCATAGTGCCATAGCGAGACTAGCTTCCCTAGCTCTAGTAAAAGCTCCCAAAACAAAGTCACGAGTATCAAAGACGTCAGTCCGTACTCCGATACGAATGTCGAGGTACAAACTCATGAGGTTTCAATGCAAACTAAATCAACGTTGAAAGAAAAAATTATCGCCAAACAATACATCAAGGATCCACAAATCATATCATAACACATTTCCGTCACACCATTGATAAATCCAAACCTTGTAAAACGTTTTATTTTATTTTGGATGAAATTAATAAATGCCGTGCAGGATAATATATAAATAACAATCCCACACGGTTTGTGAAGTTAATAATGTTTAACAAAAAACCCGTGAGATATCTTAACCATTGTTGCGTTGCTGTCACATTCCGGCAAACGTTTGAACTTCTCAAACAATGTTCAGTCTGTATTGCAATTAAAACTAAATTGTCAAAGGACTTTTCAAAAGCGATTAATATGTCCACAATTAAATTTCTATTTTGTACAAATCCCACAGAGTCCATTGATCGCTGGCCTTCTTTGAAATAATCAATGATCAACACATAACAGTGAACTTGATGCACGTATTCCTAATTTGGGAGGAATCGAATAGGATAACAAGTTTCTATAAGAAGTAGTTATTTGACTGGAATATGTTAAAACACACACACACACACACACACACACACACACACACACACACACACACACACACACACACACATTAAATTGTTGGTTTTCATAACAACATACATTGGAAAACACCATTCATTATTAGGCAAGATGTATTAAAAAAATTAAAATATCTTCCGCAAGTAAGACATTTGACGAATGAGTAGACAAAGAGACAAACGAAAGGTCAGAATGCCAGCATCAAAACACACTCGTTAATGTGATAAACGAGTAACGGATTATTTCATGTAGCTGATATGGATTGCCATAGTCATAATCGGTTGGTCGTGAATTCGAATACTGCCCTGAGAAGCCTAGGACCGATTCAATAGGGTGTGTATCTCTCGGGAGTAGGCACCACTTCCATTGCGTCGGCACTATAGTCTTTCTTATGCTGTTCTGCCGTTATGAACCAAAACATCCAGACGATGGAACTGACCTTTGCTGCACACGAGCAACATCAAACTAACTCGCGAGATAAATGAAGTTTCATTCAGTAATTATTTTTGAATAGGCTACCGTGGTATCTCATATATAAAGACAACTGAAACATGTTTTTAGTGTTTAATTCACAAGGCTGAGTCCTTTGGCTTCTTTGCGGAAAATAAATAAACCAAAATTATGTATCCCTACCTACAGTAATTCGCACAAAATTCCACTTACGGTATGGAAATTTTTTTGAAATGAAAGAGTGACAATTAGAAAATTATACAAGAGATAATTAGACTGGCACTCAGTTTCAAACTAAATATTGAGCCATTACGTAAACGCACGGTTAAAATGTAACGGACACAGCGCTTAAAGAAAGGGCGGGATAAAATAATGAAAAATAAAACAAAAAGCATTCTACTGCCCTTAAATCTTCTCCAAATTGAAAGAAAAAACTAAAATGAAGCCTTGGGGATGAAATGAAGCCTTGGGGATGAAACAAAGCCTTGGGGATGAAATAAAGCCTTGGGGATGAAATGAAGCCTTGGGGATGAAATAAAGCCTTGGGGATGAAATAAAGCCTTGGGGATGAAATAAAGCCTTGGGGATGAAATGAAGCATTGGGGATGAAATAAAGCCTTGGGGATGAAATAAAGCCTTGGGGATGAAATAAAGCCTTGGGGATGAAATGAAGCCTTGGGGATGAAATAAAGCCTTGGGGATGAAATAAAGCCTTGGGGATGAAATGAAGCCATGGGGATGAAATGAAGCCTTGGGGATGAAATAAAGTCTTGGGGATGAAATAAAGCCTAGGGGATGAAATAAAGCCTTGGGGATGAAATGAAGCCTTGGGGATGAAATGAAGCCCTGGGGATGAAATAAAGCCTTGGGGATGAAATAAAGCCTTGGGGATGAAATGAAGCCTTGGGGATGAAATAAAGCCTTGTGGATGAAATGAAGCCTTGGGGATGAAATAAAGCCTTGGGGATGAAATAAAGCCTTGGGGATGAAATATTGCCTTGGGGATGAAATGAAGCCTTGGGGATGAAATGAAGCCTTGGGGATGAAATAAAGCCTTGGGATGAAATAAATCCTTGGGGATGAAATAAAGCCTTGGGGATGAAATAAAGCCTTGGGGATGAAATAAAGCCTTGGGGATGAAATAAAGCCTTGGGGATGAAATGAAGCCTTGGGGATGAAATAAAGCCTTGTGGATGAAATAAATCCTTGGGGATGAAATAAAGCCTTGGGGATGAAATAAAGCCTTGGGGATGAAATGAAGCCTTGGGGATGAAATGAAGCCTTGGGGATGAAATAAAGCCTTGGGATGAAATAAAGCCTTGGGGATGAAATGAAGCCTTGGGGATGAAATGAAGCCTTGGGGATGAAATAAAGCCTTGGGGATGAAATAAAGCCTTGGGGATGCTGCTAGATACAAATATTGATACATGAGCTAATGGTACCTGGAAGATTTTGGCAAAGTTTTAAAAGAGAATGACAATTGGGTTTTGTAAAGACAATTGTGTTTTGTTGCCTTGCTGTAGCAATAAATTCCTTCAGTTCTATTTGTCTGTCAGCCTTGGGGATGAAATAAAGCCTTGGGGATGAAATAAAGCCTTGGGGATGCTGCTAGATACAAATACTGATACATGAGCTAATGGTACCTGGAAGATTTTGGCAAAATTTTAAAAGAGAATGACAATTGGGTTTTGTAAAGACAATTGTGTTTTGTTGCCTTGCTGTCGCAATAAATTCCTTCAGTTCTATTTGTCTGTCTCTCTATCTCCTCTTATCCATGCTTGTGCGGCAGAGGATTCGGTGCAAAAGCAATGCACATTATTTGATTTGAATAATTGTTACTTTTGTTCTTGTCGGGTTGCTCTTGAAGAGAAAGTTTCTATTTTTGTCCATTTGTTTCTGAATCTTACCTTGACGAAATTTAACCCTAACATTAACCCTAACCCTAACCCTAGCTCCTACACGTTAAATAATGATATAGAATTGGAAGAATTATTCACTGCACTCGAACAGATTTGATTGCATGGACTTTACATACCAGAGAGCCTATTCGACAGGCACAAGGGTGTTCTTTGATTCATCACCAAGTATTGCTAGCATAGCCAGGCACTTAATTGATGTTCCCGCTGTTGTGAATTATGGGTAAAATCCAAACACTGATTAGATTTTAAAGAGGATCAATGTACTTATAGGGACGTGTCATAGATTGTGATATAAACTAAAATAGAAATATCCTCGCGTATCCAAGGACCATAGCTCTACAATACTTTCAGCTATTGTGAGTTCAGATGATCGGAAACTTTACAGGAGATCCCAGTAGGGACCTGACCTTGATTCAGATACATGCTGCTCAGATAATTGGTTATCCGATAAAACTTCGTTGCAATAGGATATGTAGACTTTAGCGTACTGGACTAAACAATGGTTGGTAAAACACTACCTAGCGTCGATTGGTTGGAAAAACACTACCTAGCGTCGATTGGTTGGTAAAACATACTACCTAGCGTCGATTGGTTGGGAAAACACATTACCTAGCGTCGATTGGTTGGTAAATCACACTACCTAGCATCGATTGGTTGGTAAAACAAACTACCTAGCATCGACTGGTTGGTACAAGTGCCGTCTTAACAACGTTGTAGGCTCTGGGCAAAGCAATGCGCTGGTGACCCTACCGGCCCTACTATTCATTAATATGGGCAGCATGATGCCCATAGAAGTGTGAGGCCCTGGGCAAATGCCCAGTGTACCCATGCCTTAAGATGGCACTGGTTGGTATAAGACACTCCTTAGTTTTGATAGCATAGTACAAGACAATGCTTAGCGACGAATGGTTGGTAAATACACTTTTTAGCGTCGATTGTTAGAATTGGCATTTTGGTTGGGTGCGGCATGTGTCAGCCAACTGTCGCGTAAGAAACATGGCAATGAACTGCTACCTAATCTGGTCTTCAAGGCAGTAAGAGTAGCGTATTTAAAGATATTGTTTCGTAGCCGGACACAAGTTTGTTGACCAAATTAGTCACCTGGAAGCTTGTTCTATATAAGATGTACAAATTGCAATTTCTATGATTTCGCTATTTTTTTTCCATAGTTTAAATTATAAAATTTTACTTAAATGTTTTATGTCATTAACCATGAATTTTATTATAAAAGATAGTTCTGCTAATTAAGGAGAGGGTGACCTGAACGATTATGATTTAACGTAGCTTTAACAATTTTTCAGTCATGTCGCTATGATATCTGCAGAGTGGCAGTTTATAGTGATGTCTAGCACTGGGGCATCATGTCGCAGATATGAAGCATGATGTCCCCACCCAGTCACATTATCCTGACACGATTATCTCCAAATCCGAGAGGTCAGTTCTTATAAATCCATAACATACATGTTTGAGACATATATTTCCAGTTAATGCAAGTAATTTGTGTACTTTGGCCATATCGTTCACCATTCTTTAATATTCTTACTTGGTATCTTCGTAGAATGTTTATATTTTTTTATACTTGAAAATGTTAACATATTATGCACGATACATATTTCACCAAATAACAAATATTTCGCTTTTAAATCATTATATTAATTATAAAAAAATCTAAATACCCAAAAGAATGCACACCGTGAAAATCACCTTTCCATGTGAGTAAATGATTCTCAATAGCGGTGTCTGATTTGCTGAATGATATTAGTGACGAAATGTTGAAATTAACGGTAGCTTTTCAGAACTGGACTAAAATTCAAAGTCTGTGTGGTTAGAACAAGTTTTTGGACAAGAAGTGATCAAAAGAGCCCAGGTTTGCCGAAAAATGTGAAGTTACCTGAATGCTTCAGCGTCTAGATTCGTAACAATTTAAAGTTCGTTTCTGCATTGATTAGTACGCTCTCTCTCTCTCTCTCTCTCTCTCTCTCTCTCTCTCTCTCTCTCTCTCTCTCTCTCTCTCTCTCTCTCTCTCTCTCTCTCTAAATCTCTAAATCTCTCTCTCTCTCTCTAAATCTCTCTCTCTCTAAATCTCTAAATCTCTCTCTCTCTCTCTCAATGACCGCTCCGGTGGCCTATTGGTTAGGGAGTCCTCGTCAGATACGAGAGGTCGCTGGTTTGAACCCTCGGCCGAGTCATACCAAAGACTTACAAAATAGATACTAACAGCTACCTGGCTATGCACTCAGCATTAAGAGGTTAGTGTTAGGACTGGTCGGCCTGGTGTCAGGATAATGTGACTGGTTGGGACATGTTACATATCTGTGGCATTATGTCCCAGTGCTAGATATCACTATAAACTGCCAGACTGCAGATATCGTAGCGAAATGACTGAAAAAATTGTTAAAGCTATCTTAAAAATCCAAATCTCTCTCTCTCTCTCTCTCTCTCTCTCTCTCTCTCTCTCTCTCTCTCTCTCTCTCTCTCTCTCTCTCTCTCTCTCTCTCTCTCTCACACACACACACACACACACACACACGTTTCATTTTTTTGGAGTATTTTATATCTAATTGGTAAAACATTGGAACATTTAAACAGAATGATATGTACGTGAACTGAAATTACAATACGACTGAAATTCCTGCCCATAGATTTTACCTGATGGGTTAAACTGACCATTGTATTAAACAATTATTGCACGTGATACATAATGCCCATTGATTTTTCTATTGTAAAGAATTGTTGCTTAATTAAAAAAACAAATTTGAAATGTTTGAAATTCATAAAGTGTAATAAACATATACTGATAGAAGTGGTTCAATGAATAGGTACCCAATTACTGAAACAAACCAAAAGAAAAAATGACAAAACTTTTGAAGATATATAACCTAATGAGAGTTATAGCTTATGGTTAGGGTTAGGGTCTGTAGAATAAATAAATAAACAAATAAATTAATAAATAAGTAAATAAATAAATAAAAATAAATAAATAAATAAATAAATAAATAAATAAATAAATAAATAAATAAATAAATAAATAAATAAATGAAATAATAAACTAATTAATGTGAGAATGAATTACCATATTATCGTTTTAAATGAGAGGGAAATATTGCATCAAAACTTTTGGGCTAATTTTAGTCAAGGCTAGCATGATTCACCTTTCGCTCATTTTTTTCTATGAGGTTTATTATATTGAGGTTTTTATATTGAGGTTTTTATACTGAGGTTTTTATATTGAGGTTTAATATATGTAATAATGGCAAATTTATTAAGGTTTAGTAGATTAATATTGGCAAAGTTTGCAAAATATTTCTAATCAAAATTGAGTGCCTTCTACGTAAATTAAATAAATTTTATGACATAAATTAAATATCAATAAATTCAATTTCTGCTATGACTGTTGTTATTGATTGTACCTAATTAAGTTAAGGACAAACAAAAAGAAATATAAAAAGTTAGATTTATATACGATCTATGTCACGTTATCCGACCCCAGATGGACTGAATATCACGTTTATATGACATTTCAAGGAACGGATCTATTCCTAGGTAAAACTGCATATTAAACGGACAGTTTCATATTCCTAACACAGATTCTTTTTATGGATGTGCAACGATTAAAATGTACGCTAACGTATTGTCCACAACCATGTCACGCTCCATACACGTCTGCGACAACGCACGCTGTTGCCCCAGTGACATAGACTAGGAAGATTTGTTGTATAATAAAGGCTAAAGAAAAACAGTAATAGTGATATATTTTCCAGACGGACTTCTTTTTCTTAGCCTGGTCAGCAAATTCTTTAAACCTTAGACTTGTTAGCAAATGTATGAATAAAAATATCATGTCTTTTTTTTTTTTACAAAACAAATGTTTGCAAAGTAAAGGACATGTCCTTTATTATGTAATGGAACGACAGAGAACTACAAGTCTTCAGACTTGGACACCTATAACATTTATTATTATGGCTGAAAATCATATAAATGAGAACATGAATTCGTATGCCGAATGCATATTATCGTACATGAAATAAAATTGTTTTCAATCCCGTCACAGTGCTATAAATTTAATACTAAAATGCCACGTGGAGAAAACCTTAACAGTTCATCACACTCTATTTAGGTGCAATTTCTATAATCTTTTTTCTACAATGGATCTTGTGCAGAACCTGAATGCTGTACGTAACGTACAAAAAATTCTTTACTTGCATTGATGGAGCACACGGCTACCAACGTTACAAGGTTTCATGTAGCAGACGTCACGTTACATGAAAATATGGGCATAGCGTCATTCTTGGATTTTGTTGCTTGTGTTTCTTACTTCCACCCCTGGGTCAGTGTCTCTGTGTTTTGTATAGTGTGTTATCAAAGTTGTGGAAGCCTTAAGATTTACCTGGCTTGCTAACCATATTTTTCTTGTCTCAGTCTAGTTGTCTCCGTCTGGTTATGACAGCCAGGTAAATTTTTGTTGCATAGGTAAGAAGTCTCAATAGAATGATGAAGTCACAACGACAAGCGTATTAGCCGCGATACAAAGTTTTGGCTATTTCACTTTTTTTATTCAATATAAATATGGGATAAGATATATTAAAGATAGCTATGTTTGTTGAATATATATATATATATATATATATATATATATATATATATATATATATATATATATATATATATATATATATATATATATATATATATATATATATATATATATATATATATATATATATATATATATATATATATATATATGTGTGTGTGTGTATGTGTGTGTGTGTCTAATTCAGCACTTGTTTGGTGGACAAATCTTGCGATCTACTTCAGAGTGAATACGCATAAAACGTGATTGCTTCATTGACAGCTGTTCTTTTATGCAAATGATTTAAGGGTCATAGCCTCAACGTAAAAGTGCACAATATAGTATCTGGACAGACTAGTTGAATAGAATGTACGAACTGTTATTTTCCATTTTTTTTAAAGAAAATAAATTAATTTTAATATATGTTGTTTTTATTTAGGTATTCATTTTTATATAATTAATGCCCCAATGGTCGCCTTCTCTCTCACGCAGGTCGGAAGTTTAGTTCTCCAAACAAGCGTTGAAGTAGACAAAACACGAAGCAACGTAGGAATTTTAGTTAAAAAATGAGTGAATAAATGCGCATATTGGTTAAGATAATTAGCGTGAGAGTAAATTACCTTGTGTTAATTGGGAGTTAAGAAGTGTGTTATCAAGCGTTTGCCTCTTTATACTGACACAAGCAAGTTTCCGTGGACGTGATCTGGCATTCATGATTGAATTGCCACGATAATTATATTTTTGTTTTATACCTATTACATTTTCAGACAAATTAAGAAAAATCTAAAAGTGAAAGAAAAAAATATGATTAATATTTTTTACAGTGGCGTCACTAGGGGATGCGGATCGCACCGAGTGGTACCATCAGAGCATATTACACCAAAGTCACTCAATAAAATTTTTGAATTTTCGTGCAGGAAGGAAGTCCATGGGGGTGACACCATTAGTAACCAAAGTGGGTGACATCAACCCTTGTGACGTCATTGATATACGAACTTCATTTTAAGTCAGGAACTGAATGCAACCCTTAGAACAGCTGATATGCGCATTAATATCAGTTTCATGGATGAAGCGAGTGCAACAACATTCACTGTTTTTTTTTTTCTCACTACAATCACTGTTAATAATAATATGAGTTTTTCGTCGCATCGGGGCAACATACCCATTTGTGTGATTTACAGCTATTGTGCAGTTGTAAAATTTTGCATGATGGAAGATTTTATCAGCTGAATAACTAGGAGGCCCAGCTAATAGCTATTTATTTGTGATTAGGACTTGGCAAGGGAATAACATCATTATTTTGAGTTAATCACTTCGGGATTGGACAAGTTCTTCGAACTCGATGAAACAGATTTACCACAGAGAATGTTACTCATTTCCATCTGTACATCAGTTAAGGCTACAGCAAAGCTATTCACACTTATTCAGCTGTAAACCGGAAACCTCGACGCAAAAGAAGTTCCAGCTTCGTTTGAGAGTATAGTAATACGGGACCAAAGAACATCATAGTATTCCTACCTTTAAGGTTTTAAGTCAACATTCTGGCTCATTCTTGGGTAGAAATTTAGATTTGCATTTAATAAAAGGCAATATTTCACACTGCATTGTCGAAATTGGTAAAGCCATGATTAACAACACACAAAATGTTTCCACTTCTTAAGTGAATTGTTGAATTGTGTCGTTGTATCTACTTAAAAAGCACATATTTCTTATCAGATATTTTAAAACCAAAAATCTTCATTTACATTGGTTTGTTTTTCCATTCTGTCTCAATGCGATTAAAAACTATTACTGCACCGATAAAAAGAAATACCGAAATTTTACAAGAGTCTTCATTGCAACTAATTTTGATAAAATTTGAATTATACATATAAGGCTTCAAATTATGTACTTTTTAAAATTAATATATGTTTTCATGCGAAAATCAGGAATTTTTTTTGTTATCACATTTATTGCGCGTATGGATACAGTGAACTTTGCGAACAATATTGGGGTTGTATACGATGTAACCTGATTCAGAACGTGACATCATTCTACAACAGTATACTTGTAAGGACTTTGGGCTGCTAGTTTTGTTTACTTCTGCATTCCGACGTGAATTTGTGTGTGTGTATGTGTGTGTGTGTGTGTGTGTGTGTGTGTGTGTGTGTGTGTGTGTGTGTGTGCAGGCTTGCAGACTATTTTGGTAACAGACGCTGTACCCTAATTTTGGTTATTATATATATATATATATATATATATATATATATATATATATATATATATATATATATATATATATATATATATATATATATTTGGTTTGCAATCGACACGAATCAATGCCTGATTTCTCCGTGGTTTTCAAGCATGATCATGATGACAGTTAAAATATTATTATATGCCACCAAGAGTTTTTCTTTAAGGCTTGCGCTATTTGTCGTTGAGCATAACAGGTACGATGACAAGTAATATCGAATAACAAATGGTCATGCAACCACTGACAATTTGCGTGATTCGTGTGGAGAACTAATCCTAAAAATAGTTAATACCTGAATGTTCATTTTATACATTATTGACGGTGTTATTTATTGATTACATGAAAGTGTACTAGAGGGTAAAAAATGTTGAAACATTTAAAGATAATTTCATTCTGAGAGAGAGAGAGAGAGAGAGAGAGAGAGAGAGAGAGAGAGAGAGAGAGAGAGAGAGAGAGAGAGAGAGAGAGAGAGAGAGAGAGAGAGAGAGAGAGAGAGAGAGAGAGAACCTCATAAAATATGTCAAAATATGGAAATAGAGATCTGAAGAACATACCTAGGGCAAATAAACTTCCTAAATGGAAAAGGTAGTTCCAGAAATGATATTGCCACTGCGGCTTTGAAAGTGGCATCGCTACTTTGACGATAACATTTTTGTCCCATTGATATTTTTCAATATCTCATTTTTTGAAATATATAATAAAGTATAGAATGATCCCATTGTGTAATAACGCTTGGAAACGGTGGGCTTTGTTTTAGTTTACTTTGAGGTCATAACAGCTTTATGGCAACGATATATATATATATATATATATATATATATATATATATATATATATATATATATATATATATATATATATATTCTGAAGGAGTACGTGTTGTGTGGAGCGTACAAACTCGCATGTCGTCATAGGCAAAAGGGCAGAAGCTGTTATGGTTATGGTTCATTGGTTACTGTGGCGGAATTGTTGGTTACTCTGGCCGAATTGTGAACAAATAAGTGCGGGTTTGAATCCTGCCATTGGCTCAGCACAGGTCGGCTATCCGTGTTGAAGGCGTTTAACTCCATTAACTAAGACATTATATAACCTACTTGTGTTGCTGTGCCTTACACCACTAAATCGACAATCTCGTTTCGGAGCAGCTCATAATGCTTAAATGTCCTACAGGAACAACTTCTCACTTGTGACACTAATATTACCCTGTCTGGGACAACTCCGATGGCCTAAGTTGTTAGAGCGTCCTCCTCGCATGTGGGAGGTCGCAGGTTCAAACCTCGGCCTAGTCATGGCAAAGACTTATCAAAATCTAAATAGCAGCTGCCTCGCTAGGCACTCAGCATTAAGAGGTTAGTGTCATGACCGGTTGGTCTAGTGTCAGGAAGATGTGACCTGGTGGGAAATCATGTTATATATCTGCGGATTGATGACCTAGTATTAGACATCACTATTAACTGCCGGGGCCCCGAGTGGCCGAGTGGTCTAAAGCGCTGTCCGTTACGGATCACTGCCATCTCACCTCTGCGTGTGTTCGAGTCTAGGATTCGGCTAATGTAGATATGTGAGAAAGCTTGCCAGTAGCTTCTCGTGGGTCGGTGGTTCTTTCCGGTGATTTCCCGGTTTCTTCCTCCACCATTAATACTGGCCGCCATGAATAGCCTATCGTGTGCTGAAAAATGGCGTTAAGCTAAACAAACAAACAAACAAACTATTAACTGCCAAACTGCAGATATCTTAGTGATATGACTGGGAAAATTGTTAAAGCTATGTTTAAAATCCAAATCACACACACACACACACATACACTCACATACTTCGTTTAATTGCTTTTAATATGTTGAGCTATACAACAATCAAGTGAACACTAATTTATAAAGAAAAAATTGTTGGTGTAACAATTAACAGGGAAGTTTATTTGAAAGTTGAAAGCTGCGCATGTACGTGATAATTCACAATCCCGAAATGTACATGCAATCATCGCCATTTTTGCACCCGGGAATTCACTATTATGGCTTACAGAACTACATACAAAGCGTTCATTACCATCTTATTACAATATTTTCAGAGTTATAAACTGTTGTCAGTGCAAACTACAGATCAACAGCTTGTGTAGTTTTCAAAGCTCTGTTTGCACATAATTTATTTTTAATATCGTAAAAATAACTGCTAAATGAGAAGAACTGTGTAGGCGTCTGCAACTAAAGTTGTTACTATAAATGTATTCAAAGTGGACAACAATGTACAATAGGATGAGCGACGACTTAAAATATATTTTGTTGGATTTAATACAGTTGCAAAAACATAATTGAAAAGAAAGTGAAAATTATATAACACAGTACTCAGTGATAACATGTGTTCCATCTCCAAACGGGTCCAGACATCTGATATCGGGAAAAATAAGGTAACTTACGGATTAGTGATCTTTGCTCTTCAAAATATGCGGACAGAAGCTTTTAAAACGGATTTTATAATTAATGGGAAGATGCAGTCTGTTCCTGTTTCCGTTTGAACAGATAAAAATGTTTAAAATATTTTTTAGAAAAGTATTGCCGTTTTAGATGTGATTCTATGGATTTATTTGCTATATGATGTTTTCTGTTTGCCGATTTATGTATATTTCTATTTATTTGCTACATGATGTATAGAGATCGATGAACTTCAGAGTTTTTAGTTAGTTAAGGATTGTATCCAGGGAGTTAAGTCATATTAGCCCACATCACCATGCGATACATTGGGGATAAGCGTTTAGAACCAAACTAAACCGAGCAGAACTTGAATGACTCGATGTATGCAAAACACTCAGTCGATACAATATAAAATGCAAGACAGTAGATTGGCATTTATTTATTTATTTATTTATTTATTTATTTATTTATTTATTTATTTATTTATTTATTAATTATTTACAATTCAGAACAAGCATATTTAAAATATCAAATGCCTTTTTTCTTCTCCACATCTTCTCTCTCTCTCTCTCTCTCTCTCTCTCTCTCTCTCTCTCTCTCTCTCTCTCTCTCTCTCTCTCTCTCTCTCTCTCTCTCTCTCTCTCTCTCTGCGAAGGGTCTCATTACGGAGTCAGTAAAATAACTTTCCGATGAGTCTGACTTTGACAGTCCATACTTCCTAAAGACAACAGACTTTGTCAGCTAAAGGGTTCTTAAGTTCTCAAACACTAAATAAAATATCGTCTAATTTTCTCGAATGACCAAGCATCACGAAGCTCCAACAATTTCACACTTGTATGTTTTTTTTGTGTGTGTCACATTTGCATGATTCAACAGTAAGCCTTTCCAAGCCTAATATTAGTACTTCAAACCATTCAGTACAAAACACGAACCAAACACCCAATGCAAAAATTTATTCCTATCTCAAGTTAATAAACAAGTACACTTACAATAGCCAGATAATTCACTCGGTTAAGATGTTAGTGAGGGTCCATTTTACAAATATAATCTTTGCTATCATACATTGTTGTGAATATCGAGTTGAATGTTTCAATATTTCGGAATTAAATAATTCATTTACCCTGGAAAAGACTAGTGCTCATCAGAAGTCTTGGACAAAGACAATTTTATAAATTATTCGAAATTAGAAACTGGAATATTATTCATGTTGATTAAAGAAGGAACTTTTGACGCATCAGGACAAAGCAGGCTATTGAAGACGTCATTGCCTTATTTTGTTAAATTTTACAAAGCTTATTGGCTTCACTCTTTTCTTTGTTACTTTTGTACGAGGCTAGATATGTAACAGTACATTAAGACGTCAGGTACAGAGATTGCTCTTCGTACGCTTACCCTGGAAAAGACTAGTGCTCATACGCTTCACACATGACCTCATCGATCCCGTTTAATGGCACGTGTAAATCTTGAGTAGCCTCCAGATCAAGCTAGCCGACATGTCATCTCTAACATTAATATACAAATGCGACATAAGAAAACGTTTACTCGCATCTGAGCAATTACATCTTTAAATCTTGCTCAAAGAAGACAAAATGTTTCCGGAAGTTATTGCCGCGCATAATTTATCCCGCACAATTTATCAAAAACAAAAATGGCACCTGCCTACACAAACAAATATTAAAACCAAAGTCACTGTAGAGGACGTCGACTTTGTCTATTCAAGCCATTGTTCTAACCCAATTATTCAACGCGATAGACTGCGTAAAAATCGTGCCATTCAAATTCTAGTTAAAGCCTTGCCGTAGCATTGACGCGCCCTTATACGCTGAATTAACTTGGTTCTCTGATCAGATGTGGAATCGGCCACATCTCTTCCGTAGTAACATATCGTTCTCATGTACGTTTCTTTTAGACTCCAGATTTTCCCTCCGCCGTGCCAGAGGCTCAGTTCTTTTATTTAGCGGTTATGGGTGGGGTATAGCGGCCTTTTCTCTTCTTATGTCTCATTATTCCTTCAGATGACTCTTCCTTGGTGTTGGTAGGTTCATGTTCATTCTCACTTCACCAATCACGGTTTAAATAAGCTGAAGTAAACAATGAGAGTCCATTGTACATTAACCCAGTTGACCTTAATATTATTCAAAGGCACCACCTCATTTAACTTCCAATTTCAATTTCTGTGGATAGAAGTCCTATTATACAGTATTCATGAGACTTTATGGCAGTATGGATATTTTTTTGTAAAATGAACCGTCTCTAATTTCTTACCATAGGAAATTATTTTCGATATTTTAGCTGTACGCATTTAGTAATTTGAGATACGGATGATTTTTGTACTGGGTGTTTGAGTTGTGTTTCGTATTGCTTGGCGGGAAATATCAATATTCGGCATGGAAAGGCTCATTGTTGAATCATGCAAATGTGGCAAAAAGAACTAAAAACAGATGCAAGTGTGAAATTACAGTTTCCTGATGTGTGGTCATTAGATGACTATAGACAATTATTGTAGTATTTGCGCGTTTAAGAACCTTTCATTTGACAACGAATGTTATCTTAGCGTCCTTATGTATAGGGGGTGACGACATTATATCGCCTAATAGAAATATCCTAATAAATCCTGTTTTATGGCATCTTGTACACTTAGTTGAAAGATCTGAGAGTCGACCTTGAAAACACGTGATCAGACTGCAAAAATATAGTTTATCGTTTCCAAATGGCTCCAAACATTGCATTAAACTTTTTTATCTATTAAACGAACTAAAAGTAAATGCAATAATGCTTAGAGATCATTCTTACACTTGAGAAAGTAGTAATTCGATCAGACAGTAAAATAAAGTAATGGTTAATTAGGAATCAGAGCAAATAAAACTTATCCCACTAATTTGATAGAGATCAATTCAGAAGTAAATGCCTTTTAATTTAGTCGCTGCCAGGCAAGAAATAAATGATCTAAATGCCATTTGTTCCAGGGCAACTAATTGTGCAATTATAAAACCATTTTCTTGAATTACCGCGGTGAATTTGCGCAGTTATAGAAATGTTTTCTTCCATTAATTCTGCGCTCTTGCAAAACTAAAATTAGACGTAGCGTAATTTTGTTGTTTTAGGCTCTTAGAGAAATGGGAGTATGTTTTCGGTTGGAACAGAACAATAAAAGCCTTTTAAAACATATCCTTCATCTCGTATTTTAATTCTTATGCTATTTTTACCCACCAAAACATCTACATAGCCACAATTAAATGAAGATTTCGGCAGTTGGACGTAGTTTGTACCATTTCTCTATCGTTCAACTACAGTTTTTGTTAAACACATAGCCTCAGTAAAAATACAGGATTAACTAAGTTGTTCCATTTTCTTTGGGGCTGTGGCAGTGAAAAGATATTTGACTAGGCAACTGATAGGTCATTTACTTACATGATCGTTTTGATTGACATCACTAAAGAACATACTAAACCGGTAGGTTTGAAAGGCCAGTTTATTTTAGAAAGGTAAAGGAAAATAAAAAAGTATGACGAAATATTGGCTAACTGTTGAGAGTAATACTTATAACAATTGTCATCTAATTGTCTCATGGAAGGCTTTACTACTCGTACTTTTCAACAAACATAAGTTTATTTTCGTACGACTTTTAAGTTTATGGCAATTTGAGCAAGTAGTATTTGACTTCCTTATTTTGCACATTTCGGCTCACCACATTTATTTTCTTTCATTAATAGTTTATTAAAGGAATTCAGTCACAGTTTCATGTATAGCTTTTCTAATATATGGATTAGAAGAAAAATATTTATTATCCGAGAGATTTGTGGTTAATGCACCTGTAAACGTAATCAAGCTGTTTTGAATTAAAGGTGAATTACAAAAGTATTTTAAGGCATAGAATAAAAGAATTTTAAAAAAATACCAAAAAATCTTTAGTCTAAATTTTTTTTTATCAAAATGTCATGCTAAGCTGATGTTTGCTGGTGAATTTTCTTTGCTATTTTGGTAAGCTCTTAACTGATAATTGAAAATGTCTTCTGTGATAATATGTTGATTTTTATCTCTAACTCTTGCTTTTAAGTCAGCTAGACAAGCACGCACATCTATGTGCGTCTCGTTTGTGAAGCAAAATGACTTGACATGACGTAATTACAATATGCACATCTATTTCCCGTCTCGTTTGTCAAGTAAAATGACTTAAAATGATGTAATTAGGACTGAACATAAGATGTCACCATGTGTTCTAGAATGCATGTCTGCAAAACAAATTTGAAAAACATTGTGGTAAAAGAGATTTAGAGTCGTGCAACTTCGCTTCAGGAGTAGGTCTTTATCTTATGAAACTGTCCGTCTAATGTTCTTTCTATGTACAATGTTTGATCTGATCACGTGCAGTCTTGTAATCTTCATCTGTAAATAATTCTTTATTGCATATACCAAGATGGTTTGAAGGGAATAAGTTTTTGGGAGGAACAAAACAAAACATGAAAGACGTTATTATATAATTCGAAAAATAATAAGTTTTATTCCTGACGTGTTTATGTGAAAGAAACAGGATTTACTCTAAGATTAGCATTATTTTATAAATTCGACGGTCTTGGAATGCAAGCCATGGCCATACCAAATGCAGCTCAGAATTTTAAGCATATGAACGAACAGTAAATAAATATTGTCATTTAGTTGACGAAACCTCTGCATTTTAATAATTATCTCCAACTCCGTATTTTAATAATTAATATTATCTCCAACTCCGCTTCATTCTTTTTGCATCACGTCTTTTGGAGAATTATTGCGCAGCAATTTCTTGTTGCGTGAATAAAGACTATAATATAATGTCGACAGCACATAATCTTGCGTCATGGCCGGTTGGTTCTTAAGTCACGGTTGCAGCCGTTATCTTAAAAAGGTCTGGAACCGGAAATAGAAATTTGGAGTCGTGCAAAATTATATCATAACTAGACGTTATCTTCTTGCAGTCTTCTATTACAGTTCCGTATTACTTGTAGTGTTTGATCTTCGGCTGGAATAATTTCGATCTTTCATTTTTTATCAATAAACTATTTTCGTTATCAAGTTGCTGTATTTGTATTGATATGATGCCAATCATAAATCTCCTTTTACTTTCTACCTCTGTCATGAATAATGATTGTGGCGTGGGAATTTGATTGGGGGATGAATGTTGTGGAAAGACATTCGTTGAGATTTTTAACTTCAGAAGCAATGTCATTTTGTTGTCTGCAAGTACATTTTAAAATTTAGAATCTTTATTTAAATTGGGATTTTTGAATGACAACTATAATTGTGTCAATTATCCTGGTTTGATTCAGAATCTGTGACCGATGAGATAATGTGAGAGAGATATGCATAGAAGATATCGGGTAAGTGATCAGATAGATTCGAACGATGACACATTAATGTTTTTTAATTTTTTTTCTGTTGGATTGCAATGGTCAAGATTTATTTGATGACATAGGAGTCATTCCTCAGTCGTATACAGAATATGCACATTTCATTTTTTTGTACATGGGCGTCGAAAAATACTTCTGAACTACTTTTCTAAGAACGTACACATTAAATCATTATTGGTTCTCCCACTGCATTATACAAAAAGTCATGTGGATTTGTTTTGTTTGCTATGATTGATAGCATTAATATTGCGTATTGAGAGAGGTTGGCAGACACCGTTGTTCTACATCACATCTTTATGTCCCCTTTATCTGCTAAACACGTAAACCCGATATAATAGTAGCATTGGATTGAATTACATAACATATTTTAGTACACCGTGTACGGAACCCATATGTTAGACACGGTTATGTTTGTATAGAAACTTTGTCACAGCTAGTGTGTTACAGCTTCACTTTTTTTTCTTTTCCTTTTCTTTTAAATTTAGATTGACCATATATTAAGTTCTTCACATCCTAGCATCATCAAAAGTGATTTTCTGCACAAGTGCAAGAGTGGGATTTGATCTTTGTAGTAATCAAATATAATCATTGTTCACTTTATCGCTTATTCCCAGCAAATCCCTAAAAATAAGTCTCATTTAAAATAAAATCATTGTTCACTTTGTCGCTTATTCCCAGCAAATCCCTATAAATATGTCTCTTTTGAAATAGAATCTTTGTTCACTTTATCGCTTATTGCCAGCAAATCATTATAAATAGGTCTCATTTAAAATAAAATCATTGTTCACTTTGTCGCTTATTCCCAGCAAATTCCTATAAATATGTTTCTTTCAAAATAGAATCATTGTTAACTTTATCGCTTATTCCCAGCAAATCATTATAAATATGTCTTATTTAAAATAAAATCATTGTTCACTTTGTCGCTTATTCCCAGCAAATTCCTATAAATATGTCTCTTTTAAAATAGAATCTTTGTTCACTTTATCGCTTATTCCCAGCAAATCATTATAAATATGTCTTATTTAAAATAAAATCATTGTTAACTTTATCGCTTATTCCCTGCAAATCCCTATAAATATGTCTCTATTAAAATAGAATCATTGTTCACTTTATCGCTTATTCCCAGCAAATCACATGCAAATATGTCTCATTAAAAATAAAATCATTGTTCACTTGTCGCTTATTCCCAGCAAATCAATTATGAATATGTCTCATTTAAAATAAAATCATTGTTCACTTTGTCGCTTATTCCCAGCAAATCCCTATAAATATGTCTCTTTTAAAATAGAATCATTGTTCACTTTATCGCTTTTTCCCAGCAAATTCCTATAAATATGTCTCTTTTAAAATAAAATCGTTGTTCACTTGTCGCTTATTCCCAGCAAATCTCTATAAATATGTCTCTTTTAAAATAAAATCATTGTTCACTTTGTCGCTTATTCCCAGCAAATCACTATAAATATGTCTCATTTAAAATAAAATCATTGTTCACTTTGTCGCTTATTCCCAGCAAATTCCTATAAATGTCTCTTTTAAAATAGAAACACTGTACACTTTATCGCTTATTCCCAGGAAATCAATTTAAATATGTCTCATTTAAAATAAAATCATTGTTCACTTTGTCGCTTATTCAAGTGAACCTTTATCGCTTATTCCCAGAAAATCACCATAAATGTCTCATTTAAGAATGTGTTAGATTAGGAGGACTTTAAAATCAAAGGCTTTGGCATTGCACTATTAACGCAAATCCCTAAAATGGAGTATTTTTCCCCCTAGGCCATAAGGCCGAATGAATGAGCTTCTGATGGGCATGATTTATTGATATATTGTACCCTTTGATGGCTTGGGGCTGTCAGTCCTCCGGTGTGCTGTAATTACCCACTACTGATGAAACAAAATAAGTATCTCAGTATTTTAAAAGTGCCGGACTCGCGGTCAATGATTAAGAATTATACCATCGGATCTGCCCGTGTCTGTTAATGTGGTGTGTCCTTGCGATGTTAGTAAACCTTCCTCTGTCCGTTTGACATTGACTTCTGTGCAGCCCACTTATAGGGTATCGGTGGAATACTTAACCAGTTCATTCTAAACTTGTGTCCTAGACATGTTTTTCTTCAGCATATGATCTCCTAGACCATATCTACTGGATTTGTCATCTCGTATAGATCTTTGTTTGTCAATCTATCAACCAATATTTAAGGAACCGAATTGTTATTCATCCGTGCAGAGGACCTTGGTTAGAAATTAACGCATTTAGCCGCTACCCAGCTCTTCGGGCCTTGACCACCAAGTCAATTGCTATCACACTTGACACAGATGTCTGGACCCTGACTATTAGGTCGGTTGTTATCACACTTGACACAGATGTCTGGACCCTGACTACTATGTCGGTTGTTATCACACTTGACACAGATGTCTGGACCCTGACTACTAGGTCGGTTGTTATCACACTTGACTCAGATGTCTGGACCCTGATTACTAGGTCGGTTGTTATCACACTTGACACAGATGTCTAGACCCTTACTACCATATCAATCATTATTACATTTTGTATGGATGTATTTGGACACTGACTACCAGAACAATTGCTATTGCACTTGGCATGGAGGTGTTTGGATATCAATGGATATCATACTTGGCATTGTAGACCAATAAAAATCATCTAAACGTTCTTAAGCCTGCCTAACGATTGTTTTGTCTCTCGAGTTTTACCAACAATTACTAAATTCCGGTAATAAAGTATTCAGTAATTGTAATTGATAATAGACATGCATGCTCTAAATTTGGCTTGAAAACACTTCCTATTATACAGTCACCCGGATTGTCAATCCATTTTCTTTTGTTACCAAAGGCGACTCGTCAGTTTTGTCATTACTTAATTGACATTATTAGTATACTGGGACGAAAAAGGGTTTATGAGACCAAAGAAGAATAAAAAAAAACAGACTGGAACTATATAGGGCATATGGGAATTTTGTATAGAAGCAAGAGGAATGGAACAGGTGACATGACCTCACGGTACTGAATACTGGCAAAAATATAGCAAGTAATAGTACTATGACGTCAAGCGTTCGTGTCTGTGAATATAGTGATGTATGTTTTAGGACACATATAATATATACAACCCACTAAGAAATTTGTTTAGGCACGAGATAATAAATATTTTTTGAAGCAATTGAGTGGATTTTAAAAGGTCCTTTGGGTTCTTCTTCGTTTTTTATCTTCACCACTTGTTCCACCAGCCAGCTCCTGATTTTCCTAATACTTCCTTTCTTCTTTTTCTTTTGGTAGCCAGACTTTTGTTGTACTTTCATCCAGTTGTTAAGTCTGTCAAACCCTTGCTTCCTCTTTTCGTTTACCTTTTCCTTCTTCTCTTTTGCCCAGGTTTCCTTGATCTTCTTTAGTTCTTCTTCCAATACCTTTTCATTAGGTCTTCCGCTTTCTTTTTATTTTCTAAGCCTTCTTCTACAAAGGACCATTCTGTTAAAATGAATGTGTTTTAAAAACCCCACCTTATTTTGATGACAACATCAAGGGTCTGTTTCAATGTACCTACTCTGACATATTTTGGATATTTGAAGCCTCTCAACTTATCCGCTCCCTCCATTATCACGCCTAGTAGTTCATAACTTGCTACTTTCATACTTGTTATAAAGTCTAGGCTGACTTTAAACGTCCACTCCATTTGAAGTCTTTCCTCCACATGGATTTCATCTAACATCCACTACCAACTGTCTTTAAACTTGTTAAAAAGATCTATCTTTTATTCTGTGTGGAATGGGGCGAATGACGAGTGCTATACTTTTATATACTTAAAGCACGGACGTGAAGGAAAATATCCCTTACACTCACTTCACATATTATATACTATCCACACAAACGAATAAGAAGGCATAATACATACCACTTATACTAATCTCACAAACGAACGAGAAGGCATAAAACACATATTTACTATCCACACAAACAGATGAGAAGAAAAAAGACCACCATATATTACCATCCACACATCGGATGAGAAGAAAAAAGCACCATAAATTTTTATCCACACAAACGGATAAGAAGACAAAACACATCATATAGTATTATCCACACAAGAGAATGAGAAGAAAATACACACCAGATATTACTTTTCACACAAACGAATGAGAAGCAAACACATCATATATTACAATCCACACAAACGAACGTGAACGCAAAACACACACATACACACGTCAGTAAAAGAGGTAGTGTTTATAGTCACACTACTTTACATTCATACGAACTGGCAAATTGAATAGTGTTTTTGTAGATATCTGGCTTGCCCTGAGAAGGGCCGTTTCTGTCTTGAACTCTAATTGCATCTAGTCATTGCTGAAACTTCTCATACACACAAACGACGATTACAATCTTCCTCACAATTGGTACGCGTGCGCAGAGGGGGTTTGAGTTCACTTTCAGAGTCTTCCGTCTCTGAGATAGTGAATGCTTTCCTCCTATACTACAACCTTGGATGATGACATTGTGGTGCTGGTTGTCGTGTTTGTCCTAGTTGTGGAGGCGTCCTCACCTCAGACTTCACCTCATACTGAGGTCTCATGAAGAGATCAGGCAGAATCCTTTATTCCTTCTCTTTCTTCTTTTTCATCTCTTCCTCCTCTTTAATTCTTTAACCATCCAGTATTACCTCCATAATCATTAATCTAAAATGCTCCTGGCATTTTCCAGGTGCATTTGGAGTTCTAGAAGTTTCGCAAATCTGCTATTCGTTTTTAATGTTGAAGAGTCAATGATGAGTAGCTAGACTGACTGACTGACAATTACTAAAGTCGCCAACGCTAGCTTAGAGCTTTTGCGACTAGTTATGCTCAGTGACTGAGCTTTTTAATTGGTCTGTATTTTTTGGAATGATGCCAGAAAACACTGCGTTTACGTAAAATATCCGTACTTTTCAATTGCCTGTCAGGAGGATGTCAAATTCTGTCCAGTTGTTCTTGCGGACGTTCCATATCCACAGGATTGTGTAAGCCACCTGCGCGATTGACTTAAGTTCTGAGTTGAAGATTTCCTAATCTTATTTTTATGTAGTTGGAATTTTGGGTACTAAGCGTACTTCCATTGTCAACATTATACCAATCGGGTAGGTGCCAGCAACCCTATGATTTTGGGGTCACACATCGTTAGTCTTATTTGTTCTTTTTGATGGTGAAGAGTCCAAAGGATCATGATCGTTGTATGTAGAGGTGTTATCGTATAAGGCCTTCGATTGGTGGGGGGGGGGAGATTCTTGATGGAAAATATATCAACAACAAGGCTTTCTGTTGCTAGGATTCCAACCAGATGTTTGCTAGTATGTTTTCCCTAGCACCTGTTTTAGTCCCCTTGTGTTAGTAGAAATTGAGGGTGGCATAGAAGGGAGATGGAGAAGGGCTTATAATAGCGAATCTTTGTACCACACAGGCTTGTTGTACGCAGGATTACATTCATGTGTTGGTAGTTTGTTCTTCCTAACACATGTTTTGGGCCCTTTTGTTAGTTGGGGTGTTAGAAGAGTGTGGGTGGAAAGGAGGGTTTGGTTGAGGGCTTATTGTGGAAAGTCTTTTTCAACGATGGACGTTTGCTTTTATGATTCCACTCAGATGTTTGCTAGTGTTTTCCCTAGCAACTATTTTGGGCCTTTTTGCTGGTGGAAACTGGAGGTTGAAGAGAGGATTGTGAAAGATAGGTATGAGAGTAGAGGGGGGAGTGAGTAGAAATGTGGGCCTTGTGTCTTGGAGTTTACGACAGAAACGCCTTCTTACGAAGTGAATTTGTCACTCGTTGCCTTGCTTTGTTTGCTTGTTCGGTGGACCAGTGCTTGCCTAGATGTGTGCCAGAGCTTGCACGGAGATATGGGCCAGTGCTTGCTCAGTTTTGTGCCAGAATTTGCACTGGTAGGTGGGAATAAGACAGAGCTTGCTCTTGTGTGGGCGAGTGCTTGTCGTAGAGGAGGGACAGGGCTTGTGTTTATTAATTTCATTTGGAGGGCTAGTGCTTGCCCTTTGGTGGTACTAGCCCGTCTTGTCTATTCTTCGGCGTTGGAGGGCTAGTGCTCGACCTATGAAGTTCTGCTTTCGGAAGTTCTGGTTCTTGTTCGGCAATTGGAGGCGAAATTTCTGGTACTTTTCCTGGTCTCTCTTGTCTACACTCCCCAGTTGTTCCTTACTTGTAATGTGTCTTCCTAGTCCCGATTTGATTATTTCAGTCACTCGTCAATTTAGAATCAATATTGTACCCTGTTTGTTTGTTAGTGGTAACATGCTTAGAGGATGTGTAGGTTAGATGGAAGAGTAAGGTTTAATATTCTTTTTGTTTCATTTTTGTTTCATTATATTGCAGTAAATATTTTTCTCTGATTCGGGATTGTATTTTTAGTAGTGAGATATATTTTTATCATAAAGTTTGTTTATTCAAGACGAAGATGTAATACGCGAGTACTATTATTATCACTGAGTCCGTCTTACCCTGGCAATAGTGTCAATATCACTGGCATACTTTCTTTGCGTGATCACTGTTTGTAAACAACCTTTCAATGTTTGGTTTTTAAGTGGGTTCAGACTGGCGGACATGATAAAAAGTAGTGTAGTAAGTGACCATATGACCAATCTCGCGAGACTTCAAATGAGGCATTGGGGTTCTAAATACGCAATCCTAATTCTTTTTTCGGATAGTCATTCAAAACATTGAAGGAACAAGCTGTAATTATTAATTCGTTGCCAGGATTGTTTATTCTTCGCCTGATTTTTGGATTTAATAACTTATTCCCTGGGAGACTCAACAAGTTGACTTTCTATAACAAATTCTGAAATATAGGAAATTAATTCTGGAATTATTCGAAAACAATGACTGTGATTCAAGTGAGGAATTATTGTTATTCATACATTAGACCACATCTAGTTTCATCGCCTTCCATATTTGTACGTCGTCGGGATTCGTACCTGGAATCTTATTTAGTGATAGGGCCTGTGTTTTCATTCTTATGGTCAAATTTTGTATTATATTCACATTATATTCACAGAGTGTAAGTCCTATTTACCAATTTTAACATTGTTGTCTAGGTAAATAAATTGTTTTGTTAAAATATAAAAAGCTTGTTGGCTTTCACTCTTTTCTCTGTTTATGTGTACGAACCATTCTCACGTATATATATATATATATATATATATATATATATATATATATATATATATATATATATATATATATATATATATATATATATATCCCTTAATTAATATTAGTTGTTAGTAGGTTATTTTTGTTGGTTGGTGTCTGTGTTAATTAGTGTGTATGAGTGGGTGCTTTTATTGGTTTGTGGTTTTAGCTGTTTGTTTGAGCGGTGACTGAGTAGTGTTGTTTTAATCTATCGCATGCTATGTACAGAGTTTATAATTCTACATTGTTGCTTAAGCTCTTAATTGTGTTCTTTTCTTGCTTTCACCGGTTTTTTACCAACTGCGGTTCTGTGTACCGTTTTTATTGGTAATGGCTCTCATTTCTTTGTATTTGTGGTCATTTTCCAGTTAGGACTCAAACATGCTGACCTAAAAGAAACACTCAAGTTAACCACCTTATTTACAAACACAGACATGCACAAATTGACATGACAAATTCACGGGCATGAATTTGAGCAAAGACTTCAGCTTCTGTGCTTGGCGGTAAATCACGTTTTTTCCTCTTATTTTCTTCTTCTCCTTTCTTTACGAAATGATGTGATCGTTTCATCATGACTTCAAAAATTCAATTGACTACATTGAAACGCCACGGTGGATTTTATATCAATGCCAGTCCAGTGTATATATAAAGGGCTAGTGCCTTCCCTCCCAGCATTCATTTTACTCTCAAGCTAGCCTGTATGATGGAAGTACCCACACAGATCGAATTTACAATCAAAGCTTTGCGAGGTGTCATGCGAAATTTTCTTCAGACAGACATACGGACAACTCACCCTCTTTTGGAGATAAAAGTCAAGTTACTTGCTATATCTGTGAGAATAAAGGGCATGGGGCTACCGAATTTTCAGACCGTCAAAAGGCCAGTGTCAAAAGAGAAAAAAGTAAATATATCTGTTATCATTGTCAAGAGAGAGGACATTGGTCTTCAGACTGCTCTAAGAAACAACAGGAGCAGGAGGAGGTAGAAGAAGTACCCTTGGCCAAGGAAGAACGCCGAGACGTTTCTAAAGAGAAGAACATGAGAGAAAAAGGTAGGAAGAAGAGGAGGAAAAAACTGTAAAAGTGAAGAAATGAAGAATAAAAAAAACAGAGAGTGTTAACCAAACACAGACACAAAACTCTATGTTGTGTTGTGAATTGGATTGTAAATATTTGTACTAGAATATATCAGAGAGAAAAGAAAAATAATTGTCTCCTGGTTTTGATTTTATTTTAGAATAAGAGTCTATATTTACGCACTCACATACACATCATAAGGTAATAAAAATAATTTTGAGTTTTTATTGACTTTGGCAAAATGAATATTAATTCTTTTCATGAACGAGAGGCAATCCGCTTTAACTGACTTAAGCCTTTGCCACGACCATGACCAACTTTGGACTTGCTCCTGTCAATGATTTCGTAGAAATGACTAGGACTGGTATCTTTTTTCTTTTCTGTAGTAATAGTGAAGTCTGATACATTTGTTTCAGACTTTTTAACTCTGACAAAATATCCAGTTACCGTGACCGTTTGACTTTCACTGTTATTCTCTCCTAGACTTTGTTTCTTCTCTTTTTTCACTTTTTCTTCCTGTCGTTTCCTTCTTGCCTCTTCTTTTTGTTGTTGCTGTTCAAAGAGAAAAGCTGGTTCTGCTGCTTTCTGCTGATGTAAACAGTTCTCCAATTCTTCTTCTGTCTTTGTTTAAAATCCTCTACGTATGGTAAAGAAGGAGGTGTAGAAGGTGCTGGTACTGGAACAAACTCATGAGAAGATGTGAGAAAATCTACCAAATCCCAATTAAAATTGGCCTCTTCTGGAAGTAAGTCTGTGTTCACTTTGGTAGCCTCTGCCAGTTTCACAAAACAACAATGTCGCATCGATTAACTGTGCACAGAAGCTAGCGTACCTATATAGTGAATGTGACGTCACAAGTAGTTCTCTTCAAATTGGAAGACAGACTCTGGGAAGTGAATTTTATAACTCGTGCTAGGATTGGTGAACAATCCGTTTCGATCCGCTTTTCGACTATAAATAAACGTGGTTTACTTCATTCCCTTCACCTGTTGTCGTAAAAAAAGATTTTGACAGACGTTGAATCCTCTACTTTCGTATTGTATTTTGTTTTTTCGTAGGAACTTAGCCACGCATGTGAGAAAAAAATGAGTCATCACCCGGGTCATCGGTGCAACTGTATGAAAAAAAAGATGCAATGTGGAAACACAAGGCTGTCTGAAGCGGACTCTCAGAAGTGAGACACAATTTGAGACAAGGTTTGAGGAATCTGAGGCAGAGAAGGAAACCTATGCAATGTCCAGTATGTTAACGGAATGGTGTTAACATAACATAGAATGGTCCTTTTCAGGGCCACTCAGTTGCCTCGAAAAGATTTATATTCTCTCTTGCCTAATGTTTTTTTTTAGCGGGTTGTATAGTATATATGTCATAAAACATACATTACTATATTAACTGACACGAACGTTTGACGTCACAGTACTAGTACTTGCAACATTGTTTCCAGTATTCAGTACCGTGACGTCATGTCACATGTGCCATTGCTCTTGTTCCTATACAAAATTCCCATATGCACCATATCGTCCCAGGGTGTACCGTTATTTTCGGAAAATGCTGTGTCCCATATCGTCCAAGGCTGTTATTCCATTTCTGGTCTCATAAGCTCTATATCGTCCCACTATACCACTGACATTTTGTGTTGTTTTTTTTTCTTTTTTTTTGTTTAAAGTATTTTCATATAAAAATTTGAAGTACTAACTTGTAAGTCAATCTTCATGGCAGAATAATTGCCTTGTCTGAAGCGGATGAAGCTACTAACCATAACATTAATCCTTAACCATTTGATGTTTTACATTTCACTTTATTTTAACTTACAATGGAGTCCATCTAATTTGAGAACATAGTAATTGAAAATACGCTGTATCATGATATTATTACAATGAGTAGCCATGAACCATACTACAATCATATAGCCTATTTTTACGTGGACTTAGTTCATCGCAGCTTCCATATTCTAACATCCGTTTTTGCAAATCACTCTATGGTGAGTTTGCGTATTAATTTTGATTATAGCATTATATATGAAATGTCCACTCTAAAATATCCACAGTATGCGAACCCACTCATGCATGGAGACGAAAGAACATACAGTTATTGCTTGGGTGACTAGAGTTGGGACAACTATATGGAATACTAAAATGATTTTGATGCATAACAACTATATAAAAAATTATATTATTCCGGTATAGGACAACTCTGTGGAATATTAAAATCATTCCGATGCAATCTGATGTAAATATCAAATTCTTCCATTCTAGTGCTTGAGAAATAATAAGAAAAAAGTTTTTAGCATATTAAGCATAGTAACGGTCGACATTCAATGTATTTAAACAAATGTAAATTAAGCATAGTAACGGTCGACATTCATTTTATTTATACAAATGTAACTACGTCTGATGACGTCGATGGGTTATTACCAATTACGTTTTTTACTTATTCAATTAATACAATGTATGTATCTGGTTCTTCAGTAGAAAGCTGAAGCTTAGTGAAAACTGTCTCTCCTATTGCAAAGAAGCTCGAGCGATATCAAAGTTTAATTACTTGAAATTGATAGATCTCTAAAACACACACACACACACACACACACACACATATATATATATATATATATATATATATATATATATATATATATATATATATATATATATTCACACACACACACGTGTATATAGCATTTCGTAAAGGATTGAACTGCAGAACTTTATTTGTGTATTCATTTCATCAAACGACTTGATAAATCGATTTGTCAGATGAATGTTTTCTCTCCATATATGTTGTAAGTATTATGGATATTGTTAAGCTGTTATGATTGCTGTTGTACGCTGGAATTTTAAATTGCATTTTAGTGATTTCTTTTTCATCAGTTGTTTATATGATAGGAGATGGATATGTTTTATTGAATTTTGTTTCCATAACATTTATTTTTCATTTCAGACCTCAATTAAACCGAACGTCAGGTGCTTGTCTTTTTCGATGCTTCCTAGTCTTTGGAGCAATCAATATAAATACCGGTCCCATTATGCCATCCATCATTTTCCCGTTCTCTTAATGTGCAATATCTATGAGAAAAAGAAGTTGGGCTGATAATAATCAAAAACACTAAATGAACACTGAATATTAACATTGATTTTTACACCTAATCGGATGAATATTGCTTTCTGTGATCCACTTTTGGTTTTAATACTGGACCTTAAAAGAACGAGCTGAGCAATAAACATTTTGCATGTTCAAACCTTATTCATTTTACGTCGACTGCTTAACAAGTTCTTTCAACGTATACAAAGTTGCTCTTGACGGCTCAGATATTGGCGTATTGTGGTCTTTCATGGTCGAAGAAACCTGAAAGCCCAGTGGAAAAAAACCTTTTATGGGCGACTACTTACATATGCTGAATCTTTGTATCGATCTTGGCATTACGTGTTTACAGTTTTATGATCTTCTAACATCTTAATTTAAAAAAACAAAATAGTATAAAATCCATGCAAGTTAATGAAAAAAGTCTTTACTGATTGCTTCCTTTGCATTGCGTGTATTGTATTTTCATTTGTAATCCCCTCTCAAAGCACGACGAAGTACAGTTGTCTTTATTGATCCCAAAGTCTTCTTGAACAGTCAGGTCATTCTGAATTTTAAAACATTTATATTCATTCAAAACTGTTTGTTTATTGATCACAAGTCTTCCTGAACAGTTAGGTAATTTTGATTTTTATAATATTGATATTCCTTAGTCATGCACAATTTTTTCAAATATGAATATGAATTAAAATATGAATTTTAATATTTATTTCCTTAGTCAAAAACAGGCTTTCATATGCAAATGCATTCAAAATCATTGAAAAAGTATTCAAAAGAATGATTTGTTTGGGCGACACACTTTAATTTCTTTTGTTTTTTTGTAGGATAAAATTTTGATTTAAATATCGATGACCAGATTATATATGAATTAATTTATGATAAATAAAATCACAGGCCCTCTCAATTATTTACAATACATTATTTAAATCAACGAACAAATATCAGAATCAATCACACAAAAATATGCGTCAGCAATGGTGCGTATTCTATAAGCGATAAGCTAAATAGAATATCATGACATGAGATAATTTAGTGTTTAACTGTGCTCTATTTGTTATTGTGTTATTTGTATGTTAATGAATGTAAAATAACAGTAGGGTAAATAGTAATAACCCAAATTTATTACTATATCGATAAGGAATCCTTACAGACTTAATATTCGGAACTCTGAAGCTTTAAAAAATATAATGAAATCGATTACTGCTTCTTTTAAGCATGTTCAGTCACCCTTGGGTGATTATTTAGGTTAATAAAATACACAAGTAAATACATTTTTTTTTTTTTACAAATTTAGGACCCGCCACATTTCACAAGTAAACTTATACTTCTCACAAATTTGGGATCCGCCATTCTTATACTTCTTACGAATAAATACATACGATAATACCATCGTCAAACTGGACTTTTCCGGTCACAAGTTATTATTCAATTTAAAAGTGTACACCCTTTTTACCAAACGGACGAAACAAAATCTATAGTGAAAATGTTTGTTTTGATGAGGGTGTTACCACTTTCACGAACAATATTAGATTTCAGTATTTAGTATTATTATATGCTCATTTTTATCTCCGTTATCTTTATATTAGCAAAATCGTGCAGTATTTTACGATATAGTACACCCTGATATTATACGCACATGCAAAACACGTGTACATAAAACTAGTATAGTATAGTGTTGTTGTTGTTATAGGGTTTAACGCCATTTTTCAGCTTTGATAGGCCATACATGAAGGCCAGTATAAATGGTGGAGGAAGAACCCGAGAAAACCCCGGAAAGAACCACCGACCAACGAGAAATCTACTGGCAAGCTTTCTCACGTACACACATTCGCAAAGCCCGAGACTCGAACCCACGCAGACAGAGGTGAGATGGCAGTGATCCTTAACAGTTAGAACATTAGACCACTCGGCCACTCGGGGTCACTAATAGAATAATGAATTAAGAACTACTTTGTAAATAAACAATGTACACTCATGTTGGAGACGCTTTGGATTTTAGTTGATTAGATTTCTTTATGAATGAACCTAAAACACTGTTTCGTCCATTTGAAAAGTATAGATGATAACATTAACAATTTGGACGAATTCGCTGTCAGAAACGAAACTTTCAAGCAAGCACGCGAATAAACGTAATATTGGCAATGTCAACAACGAACGTGAGAGACGCAGTAATTGAAAATATTGTTCTGACTATTGAAACAGTTATCCAGGAAAAATTGTGATGTATTTTCGCAAATAAAATGGTTCAGTCTATGACCTGTGCTCCCTGCGGTATATAAAAATAGCTTAAAAAGCACATTGAGGGCAAGGGTTATCTAGTACGCGCAGAAATTTTAAATTGGTACATCATTTCATCTCATTTGAGTTGTTTGGTTCTGCTATTTGTTCGAACGCAAATTTTCTGTAAAACTTTGTTCGACATTCACTTTTTTGTCATGTCTAATGATGATGAATTATAATTTTGCATGGAGTATCAATATTGCTGCACTTATTTACCTCACATAATAATTCGAATTCATCAGATTTGGAATTTCAAAATTGATTCCTTTATACAAAACAATTTTCATGAATCAATACACTTTGAAAACATCCTTAGAATGTGAATGTCTTCCTGTTCATTTATGATCTCTACCTCAATATTTAAATTCATCAGTTTTGAATTTAGGAATTAATTGATTTCTTTGTTCAGCACGGGCTTTTAGTGAGTAACAATAGTCCAGATAATTTAAGAATAAAAAACGATGCTTTGTTTTGGCGGGAAACAAATTGTATTGAAGTTTTATTATGACGTCATTTGATGTCCATGGAATATTCAAACAACTTGTTTTTTTTTTCATTTACTACTTTATTATTTTTCCATTTTCCAAATTTATTAAACTCATTGCCAACGATGGCATCATGAAAAGCTACACCTTTATTTATGATTTAAAACTATTAAATTAATGAAGCGAATAGGAAATAATCTTTCACGAGTTACAACGTGTATTGCATGTGCGGCTGGTTAAGTTACCCGAGTTATCTGTTCCCAGATAATTTCTTCTCATTTTTTTCAGGACTTTGTTCATAACTCAGTTATTTCTTTGCGAATACTCGTACAGTGAATACTCTTACAGTGCAAAGTTAGTTTGATCAAATATAGATAACACGAATTTCAAAGAAACATTGACTAGCCTTTTTATAGTTGGACTCAACCTAACAACCTTTTTGTTGATTACTATGTCGTTAGTTAGGACCAATAGATTAGTGTCAGATCCAGAGATAAATACGAACTTAAATAATAAATTCACCAGTTCACGGCAGGTAAGTTTAGATATAGTTATATGTATGATGAGATGCCGAATAGTTTCCTATCAACGACACAAAAGTTATTCCACAGGGAGTTTTGACAGACTCGGGTATCAATGCTAATTGCATAAAACAGCCAACCATTGCAAGCCAAGAAAATTTAAGGCTTGGGACTCAAAGGATAAAAGCAGATCCTGGAACCAATGCTACATGCTTGAGTTAGTTTCCCTTATGAGAGTCTACAGCATCGGGTTGGGCACCACAAGATGGAAAGAGACATTTGAGCAAAGTTGTTTTTTTTTTAAGTTAGCAGTCTACTAAAGTAATGTTCCAAAGACACGCGCACATTGCTCAAGAAAGTTATATTTAATTGTATGAAAACATGTATAAAGTCAAAAGTCATTTTTGGCCCGAAAGTTATATTTAATTGCATGAAAACATGTATAAAGTTAAAAGTCATTTTTGACCTTAATTAACTTCCTCCCACCAACATAAATCTTAGACGCATTTCAATTTGACAAGGATAAACATTTCCTATTCCCTTCATATCAAGTTTCATCAATTTTCTATGAGCAGTATTTAGACCCATAAGTTTGCACAACGACTTGGATAAATAGTTGACGCCTAAACACCCATGACGGATGACATTAGCATCGCTATGCATAATATATTGGTTTGTTGACTGTTGTATTTTGATTCGTATCGAATCCAATGTTCGAGATTGGATTCTGAGAGTGATCTGTCTCTTGAGTTTAAATCATTTCTTGGAAAAAAATAATGTTTAGACTTTTATCCGTGCAAAATACTAACGAATTTGTTTGCATACTGAGGGATTTGTTTGCATACTGACGGATTTGATTGCATACTGATTGATTTGATTGCATACTGATTGATTTTTGTGTGCATAGCTAAGTCATATGTATGCAGAAACACAAAAGTATTGACTTGTTAATGAGAGAGAGAGAGAGAGAGAGAGAGAGAGAGAGAGAGAGAGAGAGAGAGAGAGAGAGAGAAAGAGAGAGAGAGAGAGAGAGAGAGAGAGAGAGAGAGAGAGAGAGAGAGAGAGAGAGAGAGAGAGAGAGAGAGAGAGAGAGAGAGAGAGAGAGAGAGAGAGGTGAAAACTCAAGCCAGATGATTTTTATTCATACTAATTTTAATACTTGGGTTTTTTCATTCTTTTGTCAAAATACTTTTTTTTTTCAAACAGCTTTGAATCGAACTCATCGTTGCCATGGGTGACGGATCACAATCAAACATAATGTATCAATACTTATTTATGTTAGTCATCTGTCAAAATGTGTGAATACCTTTTATATTAAATTCATCACTCAAAATGAATAAATACATATTTATGATAGTCTATTTTTGCTGCACCATTATTTTAATTTTTCATAGTACGAATTTTCTTCTCTTTGTTTCATTGTTAATTTTTTGTAAAAAGAAGCTTTCATAAATGAGCGAGCTTTAGATAATTAAAAGGTATTGAAAATATTAATTTTGGGAGGAAAATGTACTCTATATTTCCCCGATTATTCTCTGATCAAAATGTCTATTAACCAATACCATATGAATCAATTTATGCAAAAAATTACTCTTAGGAATAATGTTCTACAAATCAAGACAGAAATCATTAATGACAATTTTATTTTCAGCTAAAGAGCATATATTTTTTACAGCAGGCTAAAAGTGGTAAAGTTTTCCTTTTTGTATTGTATTTAGCTTGCATTTTAGAGTGTTTTGCTTTCTTATCAGTAATGACACAATAACAGTAAGGTCGATGTTGATATAGATAACAACACTATTTTGGTCAATTAATTCACGAATAAAGCTTTTTTTTAGCATAAAGAATCAGATAAGTGGATTTTGTAATGTGTCCCTTTTGCTGGGTTTGATTTATGCCCGGAAATCAATTGCCGCTAAACTTTTGCTACCTTGCCGAGTCACACACTAAAATACGAACCTATTAGTTAGGCTTCGTCTATTTTAAATTTGCCTTTCTACTTTCACCCCTCACCACCTATAGTCTCTGAATGTTTTATTTTATGACATCCGCTTTTTGGATGCAAATGCTGTTTTTTTTGTTAACAATGAGTGGAAATCGTATCTCCTCCTCTGTTCCGAAACTCGTGTTTTTGTAATTACTATGATTTGTTACGATTATATAGTCTTAAACTATGTAACAGAAAAGAAGTTAAACCAATAATTTTATCATAATTTCAGTATAATTCAACAAATAATATTTTTGCCTAGAAAAGAAGCAAAGTGAAAATTAAAAAGACATTATATAGTATTGTGAATTAAAGTCCAAATAATTTTAAATGTCCTTTGACATGTCCAAAAGTATATAACGTTCCGAATGAATTCCAGCAGTGTCAGTTGTTGATATACCATAATAATAAAATCCAATATATATATATATATATATATATATATATATATATATATATATATATATATATATATATATCTTTGAATAAGTTCTCGGTGATCGCAAAGTAGTGTCTTTATCCATAGAACCATTGAGCACTTTGTAATTTCACCAAATTGCCAATAAGTTCGCTTTCACAACATTTAAAATTCGTAAACAAGGTTTGCTCTTAAACTTATATTTTAGGAAAATATCTTAAAGAATATTACAAAGGTCCGGTAGGCAAAACCTCCACCCTCAGTCACGGACAAAGGTTAAACACGCAATATAAATTAAATAGAGACTACACATGCATATGATAAAAATTAACCAGTAACACCTTCAATGCATTAAAATTGTTCACATCTTGATTCGAAAAATAAATAAACAAGACTGTTTTCTGTCGTCTTATTTAAGTTTGCTTTCAAACTTTCAAATGTCTTTACCTTTATAAATCCATGTTCTGGTAAAAAGTCAGTGTTTTCATTCATTAGAGTAGTTTTTAGAAAACAGGATGGATACCAGAACAGAAAGTGTAGACGAAAATTCTAGATCCTTCAGCTTTCGCAAAAAGAATGGATATATTTACTGACACCATTTCATTTAGGCAGATTTCCTTTCTGAATTAAAATATGATATTTTTGGTAAAGGTGGTTGTCAAATAAGTGATAGTAGTTATTATCACTATTTTAGTGATCCACAAAACCAATACTTCACCATCCATTGCAAATGGCAAGACATGAGACATACTTCACATCAGTTTTATCTGCCTCGGTGCCACCTATGCTGTAGGGTAAAACCATGCGGGATGTATATTTGTTATTTTCTTTATGTCTGTTGTATGCATATGAAAATGTGTACCCTTTCTCCACCCCAAATAAAATTAAAAAAAAGATAAATAGAGAAGCTGATATTTTGTGTGCTAATACACGTTTCAAAATTATTCAGTGTTTCTTTTTTAGACTCTATCATTATACAAGTAATATAAATGCATACATACATACATACATACATACATACATACATACATACATACATACATACATACATACATACATACATACATACATGCATACATACATACATACATACATACATACATACATACATACATACATACATACATACATACATACATACATACATACATACAGACGTACATAGTTTTTATATTTTATTTAACTGCTTGTCTTTTAGTTTTGATTTTTTTAATTCCTTACATGTTATTGTAATGTAACATTGTTTGTTGGACTTACCTTGTCCAACATTGAGTTAATTTCTACTTCACCTAATTGACATTTATATTTTAAATTTCATTTATGTAAACAACTAAAAATAGCTCTATTTTCTCTATGGGTATGAGCTGATTAACAGGAAGCATTATTTAGGAAAACAAGAAGGATTAAATAGGTTGATCAGGGTTTTGGAGATTCCTAAGTGAATAGTATAGGTTATTGTGTTGGAAATAATAAAGTCTCATTAGATTTTTCTAGATGGTTATTTTTCATTAAGTATTGGTTGTTTTTAAAAATGCTAAGTGTGACCTGAGGTCAAGCAGAGATCTATATTATCTTGTCACTGCGGATTTTACCAATCTAGCTTTAACATTTAGCACTTTAAGTTGTATTAATTTGGAACCAGTTTAGTCTGAATTGTATATTCTTGAAATTGTTGGATTCAAGTGATTATTTTCTCTGGAAATACAAAAGTGCTTTGATAAAATTCTTGGATAAAGACATTCATTGGAATTTATACTGAATTCAAACCTGGAATAATACTTCTGTGATTCAACAAGAGACTGTCGACACATCAGTACTTCGTAGGCTATAGCTGACACGTCATTGCCTTCACGTTTTATGTCTCTTTGGAACTTGAACTGAATTTTATTCAGGACATTTTATTATCAGGACTTGTATTTTTAAGTCTCCGATTACTTTTGGATTTAATTCGCAATTCTTTTTCTTCTTCTCATTTTTCACTTTGTATTCTAGGGAAATACAGTATTTGTTAAATTTTACAAAGCTTGTTGTTTTCACTCTTTTTATTTCTTATTTATTATTTCTTATTTTAAGAGCATAGTTGAAAGAAAATTCTGCGCTTGTCCTTGGGATATGACTTTTGCTAAAATATTTAAGAAAACTTTGTTTTCCAAATTGAAGTTCCCCTCGTTTCAGAATTTTTGAAATCCTAAATATAATTTCACAATTGCAAAATCTTTAGAGAAATCAGCAAGCTTTTTTACAATGTCATTAAAAGTGGAGATTTTTATTTTAGATGCTAACCAGGAGCAGTTCCACTCCTTGAAAAAAAGTTGACTTTCTTCAGCTTGTCAGAAATTATAATCTTCCTGAGGCAAAAGCTTCTTTAACGAAACAAAAATTTTTGGGTGGGGTTGGGAGTATTTGTGTAGTTTTAGTACAACAGAAAATTATTCCTTTTATTTTGTTAAGAACTTTATACAATGTCTACGTAACTAATTACAGCTCCATTGTATAATAGTTTGCTCCCCATATATCTTGTTCCACTTTAAACTCTTGCATCTTTAATAATTTGAAAAATAACTGAGCAATGTTTTCCTGTCTCAATTGCTGTTTGCAACATACTTGATATTACTGACAGCAGCAACAAAGTTAGCGTCATGACTGATTGATTTTAGAATGCATGCCTGTAATTTAATAACCGGAGACGAAGATTCAAAATCATGGAATGCCAGTTCACTATAAAACTTGCATCTTTTAATGTAGTCATAAAATAATTCAATAACACGTGGAATATATAGTATTTCACTGGGTGAGATTTGCTCTGAAGTTTCTTTAATTAATTTGTACTTCTCATTTAGGGAATATGAACACGAACAATCTCTGCATCATAAATGTCTTATCTTCTCTCTCATACATTCTAGGTTGGATATGTTAATTTAATTTGTGTTGAAAATCAAAGCTTATATTTGAAACAAATGACCTATATTGAAAGGTCAAAATTGTTGATTACATGAATCAAGGCAGACTGTCATGGATATAATCGGAATCGACAAGGATATTTTGCGAAAATTTGCTCAGAACATCTAGCGTAAGTATAAAATAGTTAATCGATAAAATTGGTAATTGATTACAAAAGATCAAACTTTGTTTTCTTCTTGTTGTTTGAAACTGCACTCATTTTACAAACTTTTAATTTTTTAAGTTTTTTGTTTAAAACTAACTTTACGTGCAACCTTTTTGTTTGTGAACCAAGGTATTGTACCGGGGATTAATAACACGGTCTCCAAAGTCTGGTAAAATATTTTGAAAGGAAACGTTTAGTTTTAAACTAGTTTAATTGTGGACATATCAAACAAGGCCGAAAAGCCTTGAAACAAGAAAAAGATTTAAAATAATGTTATATCGCTTGATTATTAGCTATTTATGGTAACACTGACTTTATTAAATAAATCAGGTGTTTATCGCATAATAGTGTACTCTCCATAAAATCTTAATTGTTTTTGTCTCTTATACTTTCTCGAGATTTTCAAACCAGTGAAGTGAGCTAATTTTATTCAGTACTAAGCAGCATTAAAGCCTAGTCAGAAAATTAAACGTTTATTGAGTTTCCTCATGGTGTTTGCTTAAAGGTTGTGTATTTTCCTTCAAGCCAAGATATTTTTTTTCCTTTTATCTGATAGTAATCTTTATTCAAAGCTTGTATGACGAATACCATGTATATGATTAACTTACAAATCAGACCTGTGTATGAGGAATATCATGGGTATGATTAACTTACAAATCAGACCTAGTGTATGTCGAATACCATGTATATGATTAACTTACAAATCAGACATAGCGTATGACGAATACCATGTATATGATTAACTTACAAATCAGACATAGTGTATGACGAATACTATGTATATGATTAACTTAAAAATCAGACCTAGTGTATGTCGAATACTATGTATATGATTAACTTACAAATCAGACCTAGTGTATGACGAATACCATGTATATGATTAACTTACAAATCAGACCTAGTGTATGTCGAATACCATGTATATGATTAACTTACAAATCAGACATAGCGTATGACGAATACCATGTATATGATTAACTTACAAATCAGACATAGTGTATGACGAATACTATGTATATGATTAACTTACAAATCAGACCTAGTGTATGTCGAATACCATGTATATGATTAACTTAAAAATCAGACATAGCGTATGACGAATACCATGGGTATGATTAACTTACAAATCAGACATAGCTTATGACGAATACCATGTTTATGATTAACTTACAAATCAGACGAAGTGTATGACGAATACCATGGGTATGATTAACTTACAAATCAGACATAGCTTATGACGAATACCATGTATATGATTAACTTACAAATCAGACATAGCGTATGACGAATACCATAGGTATGATTAACTTACAAATCAGACATAGTGAATGACGAATACCATGTATATAATTAACTTACAAATCAGACCTAGTGTATGACGAATACCATGTATATGATTAACTTACAAATCAGACCTAGCGTATGACGAATACCATGTATATGATTAACTTCCAAATCAGACCTAGCGTATGATGAATACCATGTATATGATTAACTTACAAATAAGACCTAGTGTATGACGAATACCATGGGTATGATTAACTTACAAATCAGACATAGCGTATGACGAATACCATGTATATGATTAACTTACAAATCAGACATAGCGTATGACGAATACCATGTATATGATTAACTTACAAATCAGACATAGCGTATGACGAATACCATGGGTATGATTAACTTACAAATCAGACATAGCTTATGTCGAATACCATGTTTATGATTAACTTACAAATCAGACGAAGTGTATGACGAATACCATAGGTATGATTAACTTACAAATCAGACATAGCTTATGACGAATACCATGTATATGATTAACTTACAAATCAGACATAGCGTATGACGAATACCATAGGTATGATTAACTTACAAATCAGACATAGTGAATGACGAATACCATGTATATAATTAACTTACAAATCAGACATAGCGTATGACGAATACCATGGGTATGATTAACTTAAAATCAGTCCTAGTGTATGACGAATACTATGGGTATGATTAACTTACAAATCAGACATAGCGTATGACTAATATCATGGGTATGATTAACTTAAAATCAGTCCTAGTGTATGACGAATACCATGGGTATGATTAACTTACAAATAAGTCCTAGTGTATGACGAATACTATGGGTATGATTCACTTACAAATCAGACCTTTAATATTATTTTTCAGGCTGCTTAGGTGCCTAAATAAATAACACAGTCTGGACCCAAATATTCGTCAGAAAATTGAATGGTCGGCTCCCCAGTTGACAAATTATACTGGTGTGATTTGAGCCGTTTCAGAAAGGTCAGTTCCACCTATAGTCTAGTCATTTGATTAAGATGCAAGTATTTCTAGAAAATATATGATATCTACGGTGATATTTTGAAGGTGTTTTCTGGTTAGTACTTATAATATGTACAGTCGTAGTGAATATAAACTTATGCACTTAATTTCATAAATAAATTTAGAAACTGTATGGAAATATTTAAGGAACTCAATTGGTGCAGTGTTGCATTGATAGGGGAATACTCAAGTTGAACACATTGTTAGTTCTTCTGGTCGTGTAAGAGAAGAGATTATAAGGCTGCCTTTTGTCCTCCGTTAGTACAATATTGTCATCACTGCTTCTCCTAAACAGCTTGGAGAATTGCCACGAAACGTTATGCACACATTCATCCCAAGGTCAAGTTGGTAAAAAAAATGCTTCTCAGATATCCATAATGGATACTACAGCAGCCATCTTTAAAATCGTGTTACTTCTACTCCTTTTGAAGGGATGGTCATATCAACATCAATACTTCATTTGAAAGACTTCTAATAACGTTTAGCTGGTTCTCTCTGAAAATGGTGTCGATCTGACATTCAAATATAGCCGCCATATTGAAAATTTCGTTATTGATACTTTTTCTAACGGGAAGTATGCCAATCAGACATTGGCTACCACAGCAGCCATTTTGAAAATCTTGTTATTGGTATTCAACAAACAGTTATACAAGCATGTGGTTTTCACGAGAAGACGTACTATGGTTTCTAGTTTGTCTTAAATAATAGCTGTGTCGATCTGAAATGTAACATCGACCATCATGAAAATGTTATTGCTATTCATCCCTGACAGAAAATCGTGGCGACACCAATTTTCACCAGAAGATGTATTATGATGTCTAGTTGGTACAAATATGAAAATGGTGTCGATACGACATCCAATATTTGCAACCAAGTCAGCCTCTTTTAAATCTTATTATTGCTATTCGCCCTATATGGAAAGTTTTATTGGCTTTCGTCACAAGACTCTTTATGATATCAGGTTGATCCTCAACGACAATGATGCCGCTATGAGATCTAATATGATCACAATAGGGGATGTCACGAACAATGTATTGTTATCGCTACTCCTCCAGAATTGATGGTCATACTATCATAGTGATTGCAACCAAATACTTCATTTTAGATCTATTTGGTCCTAGATAAAAATAATACCCTGCAGACATTGACTATAGCTGGCACAAAGAATATATTGAAAATCACCATAGTGGCAGGAAGGGCTGAATATCTAACTAAATGTTTTTTAATTGTGCCTGGTTTGTCACGATGAAAATGGTGCCGATCTTACATTCAATGTGACTGTCATATCAGCAAATTTTAAATTCGTATCACTAAAGATTCCCATATGCAGTTTCAAGAAGCCCATATAGAGGTTATATTTTGAGTTCCTTTAATTCTATTCCGATAATGAGCGCATGTCCCTTGGTAGGGCTCTTGTTTAAGCATCTTGGATGCATTCAGTCCTTTCTATGCATGTAAATTAATAAATGAAAAAAGTAAATAAATCTAGTGCTTTGCATATATTTCTAGAGTGCAATGCTAAAACTAAATGGCTTTTCCATACCGCAAGTGGAAAACGTTAGATTTGTAAAAAGAGTTCTTTCTTACTTGTATCTATCACTAGGTTGTATATATTTGATTTTCTTTGTAACTTCATATCAATTCGAAATAAAAAATAATAAATAATTAATTTAATAGTTCTTTATCCAATGGGTTTTTCTACACCCTTCTAGTATGGGGTGAATAATGCACACACTCTCGTTAGGTATAATTGTAGGATGCCAATTGTCGTCGCACAATAAATGGAGCAACGTTCAATCTGTACAGACATTAATTTGCAACTCAGACATTAATAGAATATTTTCCATAGAAAAGAGCTGAGTTTGTTCATTCAAGATGAACCATTGGGCTCTGCTGACGCATACATTTTGGCTCTTGATGTGGTTATTTATGAGGACTACACTGTTTGGCTCTGAATGCATCATGTTATTAGTTACGCCATTGTCCACAGTATAAATATTCTGAAGGCTGAATTCAACCTACGAATGAATTGATGCCATTCCCTGATTTTAAAGTGTGCATGCCAATCTGTATTGGGCAAAATGGGTCTCACAACGTCTTATATTTCGCCTTAATTGCACACATACGGTATAGTTTTGTTTTCGCCAGGTCCATTTAATGACGTATCAGAAGAAACGTTTTAAACATTTAGGGGGCATTATACTTCCAAGGAATTGCTTATTTGAAGATTTTCGCCAAATAATGATTGTGACTTTTAATTTATAAGTAAAAGTTAAATATGAAACAAGATACTAACATTACATAAAGGTGCTCATTACAAATAGAATATTGATTTATTTTGTAGAAATGTATTCTAAGTAGCTTAACAATATCGATGTAATGAAGAGTTACTGATATTTGGACTTTGCAACATTTGATTTTGAGGACTGATATTTGGACTTTGCAGCATTTGATTTTGAGGACTGATATTTGGACTTTGCAGCATTTGATTTTGAGGACTGATATTTGGACTTTGCAACATTTGATTTTGAGGACTGATATTTGGACTTTGCAGCATTTGATTTTGTCTTGAAAATCTTATATTGCTTTCTCAGAATTCAATTGATTAAATCATCAATTCTTTAGATGATAACATTGATCTTGGCTCTTTTTGAAGATATTCGTTTCTAATATTTTGACATTCTTAGCTTCAAATTTAAATATGAAAGAAACATGAAGCTATAATCTAAACAATTGTGTTACTTAGTATCTGCGATTTGATTAAAATATTACAAACTAAAAGGATTTTTACACTTAACGGCATCAATGGTGTTATTTTTATTAAAGGACGAAAAGCATTTTTTGTCATTATTTGTTGATTTGTATATTTTCACATGTCAGAATGTAGGAGGTCTAGACTGTAATTACACTAGTTGCTTCAAGAATTCTTCCAATAACAATGCAGTAGGCAACTTGGCATGGGCAAGAAAGCAAGTAATTTTCACGAAAGATGCTTCCTGTTTTGCTGTCCTTGACACGTTATACAGTTGCTGTCCATGACACGTTATACAGGGGTTAATGTATTCTAGATATAAGTTGATACAGGATCGCGTTTGGTTGGATGCCGCCTGGGACACATATAGGGGTTAATCTAGTCCAGATATAAGTTGATACAGGCTCAGGTTTGATTAGATCACAGCAGAAATACAGACCTTCTAGAATAAATAGAAATATCGGTGGAAAAACACGAAACATTTAGACCACAGGCAAAGAGGAAAATGCATGTTATATAGTGCTGGTGTGAATTTGTTTTTTAAAAAAGCTCTCATAATAATATTATTCATAGTGGTCCTAAAAATAAAAAATATCCGAATGTTAGAGGAAAAAATATCCGAATGTTAGAGAACAAAATATCCGAATGTTAGAGGAAAAAATATCCGAATGTTAGAGGAAAAATGCGTGATAAGCGTGAAATTTCTTCAAGTAGTTAGTTAAGAGGCAAGGTGTTAATGCTACTTAGGCATATTACCACGAGGAAGACCACATCCAAGCATAGGACCACGAGGAGGACCACATCCAAGCATAGGACCACGAGGAGGACCACACGTAGGCATAGAACCAGAGAGAGAGAGAACTACACTTACACATATAACCAATGGGGAGGACCATAGGCATAGAAACAGAGGGAGGACTACACTTACACTTATAACCATGGAGAGGACAACACTTAGGCATAGGACCACAAGGAAAAACTATATATATATATATATATATATATATATATATATATATATATATATATATATATATATATATATATATATATATATATATATATATATATATATATATATATATATATATATGCAGCGTCCGCAAGAAAGAAGTGTATCACCACAAGCAAAACTGAAAAGACGTGTAACATTACAAAACGAAGTCGTGTATCACTCCGAATTCAAAACCCACAATCACCTGCACTTGCAGAGCAACAAAAAAAAAAAAACAAACAAAGGCTGCCTCTTTATGTGCAAATATGCACATATTTCATCTTGTTCTTTCGGTATGGATGCAGGTGTTTGTTGGGCTTGGTACAAGGGTCCAAGTTCGTGTGTGGGTGCATCTGGGTTACATAGGATCTATAAATAGATGCTGCGGTATGTGCTGACAGTTATTAATGGGGTTCTTGGCCAATTTTTCAATTGCTGATGGGTTTAGATGATTTCAGAAGAACTCAGTAACTTCCATTTGTTGGTCTAGGTCAAATGAGTAGGAAAATTCGAGACATATTGAGTTGTAGGATCGCTCACGTGGGGGATTTTGCGAAATATAGTCGCAGTATACGGTGTTTGTAGTTTGGATACTTTGCTGTCGACTTTATTCCAGTTTTGGAGTCATCCTAATTTCTTGTCTTCCTGTTGTAAGTCTGCAGATGTATTTAGTGTTGTACTTATAACATGTGTTTGGACTGTTCAATGGAAATAGAAAAGTGCTCATTGTTCTGGAACGTTGTGAATTATTAGGAGTGAAGGACGACGCCATCATAGCAACGTCACCATTCTTGGAAGGCCAGTATACTTCCGGGTTTAACATTTATACAAAAATTTTCATTCATTTAGGACTTTCATATAACTTTATCAGGATTAACTTTTCATTCATTTAGGACTTTCATATAACTTTATCAGGATTAACTTTTCATTCATTTAGGACTTTCATATAACTTTATCAGGATTAACTTTTCATTCATTTAGGACTTTCATATAACTTTATCAGTACTAACTTTTCATTTAATTAGGACTTTCATAGAACTTTGTCAGGATTAACTTTTCATTCATTTAGGACTTTCATAGAACTTTATCAGGATTAACTTCATTCATTTAGGACTTTCATAGAACTTTGTCAGGATTAACTTTTCATTCATTTAGGACTTTCATAGAACTTTATCAGGATTAACTTCATTCATTTAGGACGTTCATAGAACTTTTTCTGGATTAACTTTTCATTCATTTAGGACGTTCATAGAACTGTCAGCATTAACTTTTCATTCATTTAGGACTTTCATAAAACTTTATCAGGATTAACTTTTCATTCATTTAGGACTTTCATAGAATTTTGTCAGGATTAACTTTTCATTCATTTAGGACTTTCATAGAAATTTGTCAGCATTAACTTTTCATTTATTTAGGACTTTCGTAGAACTTTGTCTGGATTTTTAACTTTTCATTCATTTTGGACTTTCATAGAATTTTGTCAGAATTAACTTTTCATTCATTTAGGACTTTCACAGAACTTTGCTATGATTAACTTTTCATTGATTTTGGACTTTCATAGAACTTTATCTGGATTATACTGAATTCATTTCGTAATTCTTTAAGTTTCTCTCACATTTTCATTTATATCTTTTCATTAAATTTTTTGTCGCATGTTTACCAAACTTGGTTTTTCCTCTTTCTGTTAAATAGTTTTTGACCATAGAGTCGTTAAAGTTTTAAACACGAACAAAACACAGAACTATATAAAGATCAATTGTTCCATTTCAGTGCTTATGAAAAGTCATTAGCATGTGATATCTCACTGTTTAATTTATTGCGCTGGAAAATTTATCGTTTTTGTTAATTGAAGTTGGGTGTAATAAATCATTACAACAATAGTGCGTGAATGATTTATCTATAATCATAGTCTAGCTTATTGCTTAAAGATGGGTCGCCTTTCTTTTCTAGATTTAGTCAATGCCAAATTAACCGTATCTGCAGAGACGTAGTTCAAGTCGATTGATCGATGTTATATTTGGCTTGTCATATTATTTTATCTATTTGTTTATTTTCTTTTCGACAGCGGCAGGCGTAACGTTTTCTTACGTTATTTATGCATTTATGTAAATATTGTAATCGTATTTTAGTCATGCGTGCAATTTTAATGATGTGAATTATTATTAAATCTCTAATTTCACAGATTAATTTCACCATGATGAATAATAATCTCAGAGGATTGGGAAAAGATAGGTTTGGACGTGAACAAGTACACATTTTCGGCTTCATTGAAATATCGTTATTTCTCGTGTGATGTAACAAACGTTTTAAACTAAAACCTCATGTCAAGTTTAATCAGTTCATTATAATGAACATCATTCAGGAAGTGAATAAAACATTTCATGGAATAATTGTATACCCAGAACATGCTGAAATATGCAGCCTTACGACTAATAGACGATAAGTGAAGGGTTTTATATGAGAGTCGCTCCTATATGACCTATAAAACCTGCTGCAAAGATCAGTTTTTCTTCATATTCCACACTATACAAATACTGCAAAGACCAGTTTTTTTTCCCTCCATATTCCACGCTGTAAAGATACTGCAAAGACCAGTTTTCTTCATATTCCACACTGTACTAATACTGCAAAGACCAGGTTTTTTCATATTCCACACTGTAAATATACTGCAAAAAACCGTTTTTCTTAATATTTCACACTACAAAGATACTGCAAAGACCAGGTTTTTTCATATTCCATACTGTAAAGATACTGCAAAGACCAGTTTTCTTCATATTCCACACTGTACAAATACTGCAAAGACCAGGTTTTTTCATATTCCACAATGTAAAGATACTGCAAAGACCTGTTTTTCTTAATATTGCACACTGTAAAGATACTGCAAAGACCAGTTTTCTTCATATTCCACACTGTACAAATACTGCAAAGACCAGGTTTTTTCATATTCCACACTGTAAAGATACTGCAAAGACCAGTTTTCTTCATATTCCACACTGTAAAAATACTGCAAAGACCAGGTTTTTTGTCATATTCCACACTGTAAAGATACTGCACAAAATAGTTTTTCTTCATATTGCACACTGTAAAAGATACTGCAAAGACCAGTTTTTCTTCATATTCCACACTGTAAAAATACTGCAAAGACCAGTTTTTCTTCATATTCCACACTGTACAAATACTGCAAAGACCAGTTTTTCTTCATATTCCACACTGTAAAGATTCTGCAAAGACCAGTTTTTCTTCATATTCCACACTGTACTAATACTGCAGAGACCAATTTTTCTTCATATTCCACACTGTAAAGATACTGCAAAAAACAGTTTTTCTTCATATTGCACGCTGTAAAGATAGTGCAAAGTCTAGTTTTTCTTCATATTCCACACTGTACAAATACTGCAAAGACCAGTTTTTTGTTCTTCATATTCCACACTGTAAAGATACTGCAAAAACCAGTTTTTCGTCATATTCCACACTGTACAAATACTGCAAAGACCAGTTTTTCTTCGTATTCCACACTGTAAAAATATTGGAAAACTTGTTTCTTGCGTAACCTGAGAACCTTTCCATACAAAACGCACGCATTTGTTTTATCAAGCAGTTAGGTGTTTATAGTCATACAAATATTTTTTCAAATTTTCATTAAAGACTTACAACTATAGAACTAACGCGTAGATGATGGAGTCCCCAAGACGACATACTTAAAAGCAGACACAAATATGAGTGTAATAAAGTCTTAAAAGAATATAGAGATCATGTGACAACTTTATTCTAATCGTATACATTTAGTTCTGCTTGATTTTTCACTGATTTACAACTCATTCAATTGTTTTCCTTTCTAAAGATTCTAAAGAATAATTTGTCGTGAACTATCATTTTTTCCTTCCTTTTATTATTAAAAATCTTATTTTTTTAAAATTTCGCAACGTATTGTTTCACTGGTTAAACACTAGCTTTCAATAGCGAATACATCTTTTACAATTTGTTACAATGCATTAATATCCTTTTTGTTTGATTTATTATGCGTCACCATTTTACTTCATCAAGTTTAAAATTTTATTACGGATTGACCCCTTTATGTATCACACGCTTTCCCGCTTGGATAATATATGGTCATCAAACTTGCTTTGTTTTTTGCAATAAACAGACAGCCCCTATGTCTTTTCTCACTGTTGATTGTGATGCAATTTTTTTTATAGCCAAGCTACATATTAAATTACTCTTTCGTTAATTCTTTCTTTTTTGTCTTTTGTTTTACAGCTCATTTCTTACATACACTGATAGCTAAGGGGTTCTTTAATTAAATTTTGAAGCAAACAGACCAATCTAAATTAAATGCCAAGAGTTTTTGTACAGCTGGTTAGGAAATAAGGTGTATTTCAGTGATTTATCTGGACTTTGTTCCTCAGTTTTATTCTCTACGTAATATTCATAAAGTGTTTAATAAAAAGTAGATCATTGATTTAGACATTAATTATTGTTCTATTAATATGTGGGTATTGATTCTCAACAAATGCAGAACTCGATAGAAGGTGTACATTAAAAAAATGGCTTGACCCCGAGTTGTGTTCATGTTTCGAAATTTCTTATTATTAGACTATGACGAATTCATAATAAAACTTAAACCGGTCTGAAGCAAGCTAGATACGCATGGATATATATGATCGAAAAATATTTTAAAAATTCTGTGAAAAGTATGTGATCATGCGACAAAAGAGATGATGGTGGGGGGTAACAAAGACTTTTTTGAGAACCTCAAAATTGCCAATAAAACTTAAATATTAATGCAATTTTGAAAGACGGAACAATATATGAACTACTCGTAAGTGAAAACAGAGCTTCCAACAATTATATTAAAAAAAATTAAATATTGGAACTAAATAATTAATTACGCCAGTCGCAATGTTTCATTTTAAGTTATTGCGCAGAGCAAATATATTTCGTTGTATACTTATATTTTTCCTGGATCATCTTTTATTATTTATATCACTATTTTATAGACTTCTTAATAATGGTACAATGACAATGAGATCGATAGTGATACAGTTAACAGTACTATATGGCTTTATTGACAATGACATGTTCGGCTAACCAAGAAACCGGTGCGAAACAGAATGTAGATCTCTTGGGTTTGATTTGTATCATCTTTAACAACTTGGAGACGAACGGACTGATAAGCATGATGGAAGACTTTATTTACTTCATGCTGAAAATTATACCAATAACTTGGATATTAGACATCACTAATTTCATTACGCTGAGTCAAACCTTATATTGTAGCTAGTCTCAGAGAGAGAGAGAGAGAGAGAGAGAGAGAGAGAGAGAGAGAGAGAGAGAGAGAGAGAGAGAGAGAGAGAGAGAGAGAGAGAGAGAGAGAGAGAGAGAGAGTGTGTAATACGGGTTGGGCCTTGGAAAACCTTACTTCTTGAGGCTGGCTTGAGGTTGATATTTTCCCTGTTTGAAAGGACCTCAAGACAAACACACACACTCACACACACACACACACACACACACACATACATAGTCACACACAGATAAACATCTATCTATCTATCTATCTATCTATCTATCTATCTATCTATCTATCTATCTATCTATCTATCTATCTATCTATCTATCTATCTATATATATATATATATATATATATATATATATATATATATATATATAGAGAGAGAGAGAGAGAGAGAGAGAGAGAGAGAGAGAGAGAGAGAGAGAGAGAGAGAGAGAGAGAGAGAGTGTGTAATACGGGTTGGGCCTTGGAAAACCTTACTTCTTGAGGCTGGCTTGAGGTTGATATTTTCCCTGTTTGAAAGGACCTCAAGACAAACACACACACTCACACACACACACACACACACACACACATACATAGTCACACACAGATAAACATCTATCTATCTATCTATCTATCTATCTATCTATCTATCTATCTATCTATCTATCTATCTATCTATATATATATATATATATATATATATATATATATATATATATATATATATATATATATATAGAGAGAGAGAGAGAGAGAGAGAGAGAGAGAGAGAGAGAGAGAGAGAGAGAGAGAGAGAGAGAGAGAGAGAGAGTAATACGGGTAGGGCCTTGGAAAACCTTACTTCCTGTGGCTGGCTTGAGGTTGATATTTTCCCTGTTTGAAAGGACCTCAAGACACACACACACACAGACATACACACACACATACATACATACATACATACATACATATATATATATATATATATATATATATATATATATATATATATATATATATATATATATATATATATATATATATACATAGTCACACACACATAAACATCTACATCTATCTATCAATCTATAAACTGACGACGAACAGTGCGAAACTAGTAACTAACTAGCCTGAGCGCTTTTGACTCTTAATGAGTCTTTTTTAAAGGCAAATACAAAACATATTTAAGAAAAACACATAATCACAAAATCGTCGTGTTTGTAAATCTCTACATGGCTGTCTCCACACGAGGTAAAACTATAAATACAACCAGCTTGTATAGACTTGTTGCGGATACTGAAAACTAAAATTCCCTAAAAGTCTACAAGCCAAAGCGACATCTATTTTTAATTTTTTGTACATTTATGTAACGCAGATTATATCCCGGATATTTGATTCTATACCGGTTATACTTATAGTAAAACTTGAAGGATACTAAGAAGATTTAAAAAAGGTTAAATTCTACTAGTGCATAGTTTTTCTTTAGCTCAGGCTAGTTAGTTACTAGTTTCGCACTGTTTTCGTCAGTTTATTGCATCTATTTTAATCAATCCCTGACACACGTGATCCCTTGGTGGATCTAGTGCGCTTGAAAGGGTTGTTATTCGCCATATGATTCGTATGCTCTCTCTCTCTCTCTCTCTCTCTCTCTCTCTCTCTCTCTCTCTCTATATATATATATATATATATATATATATATATATATATATATATATATATATATATATATATATATACGTGTGTGTATGTGTGTATGTGTATGTGTTTATATATATATATATATATATATATATATATATATATATATATATATATATATATATATATATATATATATATATATATATAAATAATACAAATCATATGGCGAATAACAACCCTCTCAAGCATACTGGATTCACCAAGGGATCACGTGTGTCAGGGATTAATTAAAATAGATGCAATAAACTGACGACGAACAGTACGAAACTAGTAACTAACTAGCCTAAGCGCTTTCGACTCTTAATGAGTCTTTTACAAAGGCAAATACAAAACATAGTTACGACAAACAAATAAACACAAAACGGTTGTGTTTGTAAACCTCTAATTTTCTGTCTTCACTTGTGAAAAAACTATAAATCAAACCCCCTTTTATAGACTATTTGCGCAAACTTAAAACTTTTTCAGTTTCCGCAACTAGTCTATACAAGGTGGTTGTATTTATAGTTTTAGCACATGTGAAGACAGAAATGTAGAGGTTTAGAAACACAAGGTTTTTGTGGGTTTTTTTGTCGTAACTATGTTTTGTATTTGCCTTTGAAAAAGACTCATTAAGAGTCGAAAGCGCTTAGGCTAGTTAGTTACTAGTTTCGTACTGTTCGTCGTCAGTTTATTGCATCTATATATATATATATATATATATATATATATATATATATATATATATATATATATATATATATATATATATAGAGAGAGAGAGAGAGAGAGAGAGAGAGAGAGAGAGAGAGAGAGAGAGAGAGAGAGAGAGAGAGAGAGAGAGAGAGAGAGTCGCACTTTTTAACAAGATTTACAAATCTAGGAACCCAAGCGTTCAAAATTATTTTTTAAAATAAATACTCGAATGCGGAATGCAAAACATTTTCAAATAAAATATAACTGTTTCAATGATATATACATTTTTCTTCATGCATATAGATATTAATTTTGTTTTTTTTTGAAATTTGCATGAAAGGCATTCGGAACTGGATCCCATTAAAACTTTTAAAGTGTGATTCTCAAAAAATATGACAGCGTTACTATATTTTATTCAGTCTCTCAACTAATTTTATTTTCATTTTTATGATTGTTTCATTGTTGCTGCTGTTTTTACAAATATGATATTTTGTCAGTTAATGTTTAGAGACATTGTTATCCGAGACACACCATTCATTAGTTTTTAGTAATTTTCAGTTACAAATCAAATTTAATTTGATATGATGTACATAAAAAAGAATGGAATCAGGGTTTGACTCGCCCAAAAGGATATTGGGAGATTTCCCGAGGGACGACGGTATGATAACATTCTCTGGCTCCAAAGACATGTAATTGTCTGATATTTATACGGGGAGGTGTGGGTCTCCAGTCTAACTTGGGATGGAATACTAGACAGATTTAAATGTATCAGTATAATTCAAACGGGAATAGCAAAATATTAAATGCATTTTGTTTGGACCACAAACCGAATTTCATAGTGTCAGGTATTGTAGTAGTATAGACTACAAATATTTCATAGTGTCAGGTATTGTAGTAGTATAGACTACAAATATTTCATAGTGTCAGGTATTATAGTAGTATAGACTACAAATATTTCATAGTGTCAGGTATTATAGTAGTATAGACTACAAATATTTCATAGTGTCAGGTATTATAGTAGCATGGACCACAAACATTATTTCATAGTGTCAGGTATTGTAGTAGTATAGACTACAAATATTTCATAGTGTCAGGTATTATAGTAGTATAGACTACAAATATTTCATAGTGTCAGGTATTATAGTAGCATGGATCACAAACATTATTTCATAGTGTCAGGTAGTGTAGCAGTATAGAGTGCAAAGAGTATTTCATAGTGTCATACTGTCAGGTAGTGTAGTAATATGGCCCACAAACAGTATTTTTCACAGTGTCAGGTAGAGTAGTAGTATAGACTACATACCGTACTTCGTATTGTCATAGTGTCAGTTAATGTAGTCGTATGGAGTACATACCGTATTTCATAGTGTCAGGTAGAGTAGTAGTATAGAGTACAAAGAGTATTTCATAGTGTCATACTCTCAGGTAGTGTAGTAGTATGGCCCACAAACAGTATTTTTCATAGTGTCAGGTAGAGTAGTAGTATGGACTACATACCGTACTTCGTATTGTCATAGTGTCAGTTAATGTAGTCGTATGGAGTACATACCGTATTTCATAGTGTCAGGTAGTGTAGTAGTATGGCCCACAAACAGTATTTTTCACAGTGTCAGGTAGAGTAGTAGTATGGACTGCATACCGTACTTCGTATTGTCATAGTGTCAGTTAATGTAGTCGTATGGAGTACATACCGTATTTCATAGTGTCAGGTAGAGTAGTAGTATAGAGTACAAAGAGTATTTCATAGTGTCATACTCTCAGGTAGTGTAGTAGTATGGCCCACAAACAGTATTTTTCATAGTGTCAGGTAGAGTAGTAGTATGGACTACATACCGTACTTCGTATTGTCATAGTGTCAGTTAATGTAGTCGTATGGAGTACATACCGTGTTTCACAGTGTCAGTTAGTGTAGTAGTATGGATCAAATGCAATATTTCATAGTGTCAGTGTAGTAGTATGGACCAATACATTATTTTATAGTGTCAGGTAGTGCAGTAGTATGATGTTTAAAGTATTCTTTAGTTTTTCGAGGCACTTCTTAATATTACTCTACCTTCCGAATGCCTAGATTATTAATAATCGATCCTAAATTCTTGTAATCACTCACACACACACACACACACACACACACACACACACACACACAATGTGGGTATATGAGTAAACTTGCCAGCAGCCACACATGGGTCGTTAATTCTTTCCGGAGTTTTCCTAGGCTCTTTTCCACCAGTTATACTGTACACCGTGTATACCCTATTTTGTGCTGAAAATGGCTTTAAAATTCACAAACAACAACAAGAACACAACAACAGACATCGTACACAGAGATTTCTTATATGCTGAAGGCTAGCAACGTCATTCAACTGACCTGGCGTGGTCCGTTGATGCATTGACGATCTCCTACAGAATTTACATTCAGAGAAAACCGATGTACTATCATTTAGCACCGTCAGCGAGTAAAGTCCCAATAAGCAGAGCAATTTGAAATCATAATCGCGTGGTGCCCGTCGGCGTAAACATGATTCAAATCAGGGAAATCCCGTGGGTTTGTATCCAGCGGGGACAACTTAATGTAACGATTCACACCCATGCAGTTGTTTTTGACCAAATACGATTTGCTTATTGGGAATTCGCGCCTTTTACGTAAGTACTTCACAATTTACGTCGTTGCTAAAGACACTCAATATAAACTGACACCAATATTTTGAAATCACAATCGCGTGTTGCCCGTAAGCGTGAAGGTGACTCCATTAGGAAAACCCATCATTTTATATTTAGCAGGGACAATCATCTTATTGCAACGACACACACCCATGCAATCGTTTTAGACCACTCTGCCATTGGAAGAAAGCAGGCATGAGATTAAATAAAACGCTAAACAATAATTTAGTGGCGACTGATTATGTTGAAAGAAATGCAAAAATGTCTCTGTGTTTAGGTCTGAACAAAACTGGGTAAAATGCGAAGCATACGATTAAATCGTAGATACAAAATGTTTTGTTAAAAATCACATATGTTTTAATTTATTTATTAATCACATTTTACATCAAAGAGACTAAATGTGTTTAGGGAAACTCTCACTCTCTTGTACATAACCGAGAAATGCTGGTTACTTAGGAAGCTGGTACTATCTGACAAACTTCAAAGTTGATCAAGTTATTTTTTTTATACTATTTTAACTCCTGAAGGAGAATGTCCCTGCCTTCGTTTTTTAATCGTAGTTAATTTGGGTTTCTGGGCAAAAGGAAGTATCTCCACGCAATATTAATGGGCCAATAATTTCTAATTAGAATAATACGAGATAATTGGTAGAACCTTAATAATATTGTTCATCTCAGAAACGCAGAAGCAAATGTTGTATAAGGATGTTTTGCGAAAATCGTTTGTTTTAGGTAGCTAAGGTTACGTGCCTAAATTACAGAATACATTTGTTTTAGGTAGCTAAGGTTACGTGCCTAAATTACAGAATACATTTGTTTTAGGTAGCTAATGTTACGTGCCTAAATTACAGAATACATTTGTTTTAGGTAGCTAAGGTTACGTGCCTAAATTACAGAATACATTTGTTTTAGGTAGCTAAGGTTACGTGCCTAAATTACAGAAAACATTTGTTTTAGGTACCTAAGGTTACTTGCCTAAATTACAGAATACATTTGGTTTACGTAGCTAAGGTTACGTGCCTAAATTACAGAATACGTTTGTTTTAGGTAGCTAAGGTTACGTGCCTAAATTACAGAATATATTTGTTTTAGGTAGCTAAGGTTACGTGCCTAAATTACAGAATACATTTGTTTTAGGTAGCTAAGGTTAGGTGCCTAAATTACAGAAAACATTTGTTTTAGGTACCTAAAGTTACTTGCCTAAATTACAGAATACATTTGGTTTACGTAGCTAAGGTTACGTGCCTAAATTACAGAATACGTTTGTTTTAGGTAGCTAAGGTTACGTGCCTAAATTACAGAATATATTTGTTTTAGGTAGCTAAGGTTACGTGCCTAAATTACAGAATACATTTGTTTTAGGTAGCTAAGGTTACGTGCCTAAATTACAGAATATATTTGTTTTAGGTAGCTAAGGTTACGTGCCAAAATTACAGAATACATTTGTTTTAGGTAGCTAAGGTTACGTGCCTAAATTACAAAATACGTTTGTTTTAGGAAGCTAAGGTTACGTGCCTAAATTACAGAATATTACTTGCCTAAATTACAGAATACATTTGTTTTAGGTACCTAAAGTTACTTGCCTAAATTACAGAATACATTTGTTTAAGGTACCTAAGGTTACTTGCCTAAATTACAGAAAACATTTATTTAAAATACCTAAGGTTACTTGCCTAAATTGCAGAATACGTTTGTTTTAGGTACCTAAGGTTACTTGCCTAAATTACAGAATACATTTGTTTTAGGTACATAATGTTACTTGCCTAAATTACAGAAAACATTTGCTTTAGGTACCTAAGTTTACTTGTCTAGATTACAGAATACGTGTAATATTCACAAATAATAAACGTGTGAGTGAATAATTTCTAGTATATACGATAACAGATTTCATATCAAATTCAATATATGTAATTTCATTACTTGTGTGTTAGTTTTAAATATATTTTATTTTATTTTTGTTTCATTACATATTATTGTAACGATAACTTTATTCACTGGATTAAACGTTTTCAATGACAATTCAGTTCTGTTTTGACCTTGTAAATAACCAGTCTTGTTTCATTGTATTTTAGCTGACCTAGTTCTTGACCTTGATTCAGAACTGGTAAACAAAATTTTTTATTTTTTTTCTTAGAGTGAAAATGATTGTTCGTAATCAAGGTTACATTTGGCTTGCGTGTCAGTTCTATGGCGTTCGTGACAGCCGGCCAATGGTGTTACTACGCTGTTAGAACTAAGTGAACTCGTGACCCTATCATGTGATCTAAAATTGTGTTGTAATTAGGGTTAAAACGGATATTGCCTAGTGTTTTGAGTCACATGTAATGCATACCTTCGGGCTCAAAGGTATATATTTTGTTGTTGCTAGTTCTTTTTGAATTTTTTTCTGATTTTCGGAATTAATAATTTATTTTTTCTGGAGACTTATCTAGTGCTCATCAGAATTCTTGGACAAAGACATTTACTGAAAAAATATTAGAAAGTCTTAAGCCGGAATACTATTTTTGGTGATTCAACAAGTAACTGTTGACACGACAGCACAAAGCAGGTTATAGAAGACGTCACCGCCTTCCATCTTGGAACATCATCGGGATTCGAGCTTTGATTTAATTAGAACTTTTTAGTGATAGGACTTGCATTTTAATTATTGGGTTAATTTTTGGATTTTATTAATTATTCGTAAGTCCTTTTTCATATTTTTACCTATTTTTCTACGGAAATAAATTATTTTGTTAAATGTTACAAAGCTTATTGGCTTCACTCTTTTTTATGTTACTTTTGTACGAGGGACACGTGACAAACGTACGTTTACTTCTGTCTAGCAGGTCAGATGAAAATTTCGTTTATAAAGGTATACATGAAGATATTTAGGTACAAACAGTTGTAATTAAAAAGTTTTTAATTTCAATTAAAAAATGGTATTCGGTTTCCATGTTACTTACTTTAAAGACATTCTGTCACAGCATAGAGTAGGATCGTTTCTACTCCTACTCCAAGGTAACTGCCTTGGCAATAGCGTAATAATGCTGAGCGATGAAGACCACCTATGGCGGTTCCAAATCCCGAAACACTTTTAATATCTCCGTGAATTTTTTTCCCACTTTGAATGTAAAATGATAAGTTGAACACGCACGAGACCCCCCACTTTAGAACTGTGATTGGTCGGCTATGTTTCTCTTTTGTTACTTCTCGCATCTCTGAGATCGCGAGATAAACTGTCAGCGGGATTTACACGTATGCAAGTGCGTGCAAAAGTACAGACACAAGTACACACGCATTCACAACCGTGTATCATAATCAGCTTATTGCGATTATACATCATGATTACCTCCCGTGTAATGAACAAACTGAGCATTACATTTGGAACTGTAACGGTCGCACCATAATCGGTGCACCGACCGAACAAAGCAGAATTGGTATATCAACCGGTTTGCAAGTTGGCACAAGATAATCGGTACACCAATCGATTTGAGAGCTGGCAAAGTAAGTCAGACGTTTTCCTGCTTTGACCATCGTCGTTCAATAAATGCTATATGAGGTTGTTTTTCTTTTCACATAAAGCGTCTGACTACTGCTAAATGCATTTTATGAGTTTAGAATGGAATCATACTATTTTATTCAGTGTTTTGTATATTGATATTAATGAATCCAGTCACTAGTATCCGGAAACTATCAGTTGGAGGTCTATATAATGTTTCTTTTGGATATCTGATGTTTCTATTGACTTATTACAACAAATTATAGGTGGAAGATATGTCTGCTAGATAGCAAATGTTTTTATACATGGGCCATATTTGAGATAACTACTACGATGTTGAAATACCTTATCACCTTAAGTACCACCCTTCGGTAAATTCAGAAACATCACCGCGTTTAGAATCCATCACGTATATGTTAAACGAATCTTAGAGCCTGAAGGCAAAAATAGAAATTCTTCGTCGGATCTCATTATTGATTGATTCATTATCGTACGAGCGCGTGGAACGTCCAACAAAGTTTCAGGTAACTTCTCGACCGCCCTGTTAGAAAAAAAAAACATAACAGTGTTCCTGGTTTGTGTTGTCAAATGCGGGAGCTTCATCGTTTATAGAGAAGACCTAATGGTGGACGACAGTGACGTCTTGGACGACGTAAAGCTCTTTTGTTAACTCCTTGAGTACACCATAACACGGCTACGCATCTACGGATTATGCAATCACATTCCACTTTAACAGTCTCATAATCAGATTCAACCATAGCTGAGTTTTTCCTTGACTTTTCCCTGATCCAGCTGGGCTTTGATCATTTCGCAACTATATCACCGTGCTTGGGTTGTCTGGGCTTTGTCGTAGTGCTATGTTTTATATTAATTTATGTACAGCTCATTCATAAATTCAAAATGTGCGCTAGGCCGCACAAAATTACATGCTCAAAATCTAACTCGAGTACACTTATATTCGAGGGCGGACTCATTTGAACTGTTCAATAAAACAAACGTGCTGGTGATATCGCTTCCCGGAACACCGTAGGTCAACTTTCCTAGTAAAAAGCATCTCCCTGGATACAATTATTGGAACACGATTGAATATACGATGATTCTGCATGTTACTGACGCGTATAAGCAGTAAGGTAATATCCAAACGCGTCAACGTGCTCCTGTGGATCTCACTCTAACGCGATCAGAGGGCTAGCTGTTGGAGAAAGAATCCTCAAATCGACCATGAATGGAGGCAGGGTCGCTGGAGCATGGTTAGCTAAACAAGCCTTATGGCAGATTTACCTAAATACGCCAAGAAAGATTTCCCTTGGATGTTTTAGTGTGAGGATCCCTAACGAAGTTCATCAGACTGATGTTTTTTTTTTGTTGCGCATGATAAGATACGCATACTAATACGCATTACCATTGTAGATATTGCCAGTAGATACAAAAAAGTCGATTCAAAGACGTCTAATGGTTCAGAGAGTCTCGCAGACGCTCTAAATTTATCTATGCGCATTCGCCTCTAACATGTCTACGATTTCTACAGGTGGAACCGGGTAAAGAATTTCTCTTAGCCGTTGATACATTGTTAACAAAACATAATGTGTTTAAATGTGTTACGCCGTTGATATATTCGCATTCGTTGAGATTAAGCTGTTGTGGAATTATTAAACTTTTGTAACGTTATTCGGACATCAGTACGCACAGGAATTGCTAATTAATCCGAACAAAAGAACTAGCAATCTCGAGAAATTTAGAGATTGGGTGACACGGCTTGGGTCGTTCGGTCGGCAAAGCAGCATTTAATAATTAAACACACGTATGATTGGGCTTAAACCCGCTCATGCGATTCGATAAAAGACTGACGCCGTTACGCACAAAACAGTTTCGCAACTACCCACGTTAGACTCACTCGGAAGCAAGTTTGTTCGATATCTGTATGTACCGAGGAAGATAGAAGGCGGGCAACGTTATTCTACTGACCTGGTGTGGTGCGTCGATAAATTCACGATTTCAGACATGATCAATATTCATAGAAAACCATAGAACTATCTTCCAGAAACCGTCAGCGACTGGATAAATCCCACAAAGCAGAGCATTTGTGCGAGTCATTCTCGTGAGTATGAAACTACCACCAATATTTTTAAATCAGAATCGCATGGTGGCCGTAAGCATAAAAAGTGATTCAAATTAAGGAAAACCCGTCGCTTAGTGCAACGATTCACACCATGCAGTTGTTTTAGACCAAATGGGATTAGCTTATTGGGAATCTGAGCCTCTCACCTAAAGTACTTCACAATTTATGTCGTTGCTAAAGATACTTCATATACATGTACTGTCTGAGATCCATCTCGACTCAACTAACTCAGTTCTTCGGTGGGTTTGCTTCACACTCATCCTTAAACATCCCACCATGTTTTTATTTGTATTGCTATCAGTGGACGATCTTTCCAATCCTCGCTGATGTCGAATTAGGCAGCGAGTGATTGCCTCCCGCATATGTTCGTATATATCGTGCGTGTAAGATGCTTTAGTATTGAATATATGTACGTATATAACATTTTAATGTCGTCATCGTTCTGGAGCATTTAGTCCAGCGCCCATGCGCCAAGATATATTGGCCTTGCCAACTTCGATTTGGCTTTATTGCCATGTACAGCACTGAGACTACTATTACGGAATTAGCGTGAATCAAATGCAAGGTACGCAAATACCTTGTTGAGTTTATATTGATTACTACCTAGAAAAGGTCAACACATTCCAATATAGAACAGCAGATTTCATACGTGGAGTGCATAATTGAGCTTGTGATGCAGGGTCGGAATAAACATGTTTCATTCTGCAAACTAACGTCTGGAATTGTCGACGAATCTAAATTGAGATGGTAATAACTACTTGCATGTTACCGACAGCACATCCGGAGTGAACGGATAATCATTTTGGGTATTTTGCAGCTTGACTTGATACTCCAGACCAACTTCAAAGACATATCTATTGTCTCTATTGATGTTTTACTTGTGCACGTTGCGGAATTATTCTATTGAACCCATACGAGCATTGAAGGCCTATTCATACATGTTGTTGATATCAAGATACATGATGTAGCTATTTGGGTCAGCGGGCCATATCCATCCAGGAGTGGACTGTTCGTGGAAGTATCGATGACTCTTCTTAGAAATACCGCCACCAATTGCAAATTCTCTAAACAGATGATGTCATTGGCAGTCAGTCTAGTTCCCTATTTCGTATGCCCTCTGAGTTGCAATTCTCTATTCGCGGATTTCAACGCGGGGAGCATTCGAAGCAGGAAACCAGACTAATTGTCAGTGGGCAACTTCAGCTCGACGGTGCATCTTAAGCCATTCCCGGGGACAGGAAGCATTGTGCTGGTCGAACTTGTATTTAGGCAATAACAAACCTCAAAGGGTGGTGACTGAGTTTCAGTAAACTTGTCTCAGTCGCTTATTTACACGTAGAGATATATTATTTTGCAAGTGAGCAGGCTTTTCTTTTATGGTTCAATGGCACCTCTGTTACTCTCCAAGATTGTTCAGTAGTTTGTCTAAGCTGGCATTGAGACACTTCAGCTGGCCCAGCTAAAACGTCATGTATTTTTCCATATTGTTGGGTGACGCTTGTTTGTGAATTTGATGCCGATGCGATTCCTTGCATCATTAAGTGACATTCATACTCATGCCGTTTATTAAAGACAGCAGAGATTCTTGTGCAATAAAACTTACGAGATGCGCATTCAGTTTAAGCAATTTGTAGGTTTGTGTGATTTGATTGGTTGATTTTTGGAATTAGGTACAATGGGAAATATACCTTGAAACGAAATAATTAGTCAGTTATTAGGAGCAAACGTCACAGAGAGAAAGTGTTAGTGAGTTTATGCCACGGTCAATGAGTAGCGAACTCAGACCCTATCCGCATGATTGTCCCTGAGTGATGTAGCACTTTATAAAAAACTAATGGTGTACATCGGTGTTGTGACTGCAGCGGCAGTATTTATGGTAGAAATCCGGTAAATTACACAATGGAATAAACTAGAAAGGACTCGGAAGATACCGTTTATGTCGCCATAGTGGCAAATGTGATGTAGGTTTACTAGTGTGATGTGCCTTGAAACGGTAGATCGACTGGCCTCAGATGGCGCAGTTAAAATAGTCCTCCGTGTTAGGGATAGTTGTAGAGTTTTTACGGTGTGAACTACTGGCGGAACGGAAAGTTAATGTAGAAAAACTATGCGGATGTGCGTTTGATGGTTATTTGGCAAGTTTGTAAATAACGTGGTCTTACATTGATTAGAGTAAAATTTATGTATAGAATGGATACGTCGGGCTTTCCAACTTACAACTAAAGTTGTGTAGAAGTTTTTGGAAATATGGGGTAAACTAATGACTTCTAGCGGGATTCGAGCCAGGGTTTTGACACCGCTCGGTCAAGCAAAAGACTCCTAGCTTGTAACACTTGTAGTACCAGGGTAAACTCGCAACTGTAGGTGTGGTAGTTAGGTAGCAGTGATCATGATCTATAGCATCAGTCTTAAAGGGAAAATTGAATATTCAGCACCGTTTGGTCGCGAAATTTCACGAATGCCATCGTGGTTTTACGTAGGTCCTAAACCGTCCAATAGTTAGCCTACTATAGTTATGAAAAGTATAAACATAAAATACATTTAAAGGAGTGGCTTTAAGTATAGTTTTAGATCTTCAATGGTCCATCCACCCGCCCACATCTTTAGTTACCTGACAGCCCTACAAACTTTAAATATACTCTGCCGAACAGACTGTGGATCAACATTTCTTGCAAATGCTTAACAGTTTTAACACACACCCATTTCATTCTCAAGACAAGAAAGAACTAAATGATTATGCCAATAAGACTAATATGAACTGACACGATCCGTGTGAGAATAGTAAGTGGAAAGTGATTACATTTCCTATAAACCAATTTTTTTTTATCACCCATTTTTTGTTTTTAGGAAATTATCAGCAAAATGATCAGAAATGTCTAATTTATAGCTATTGAAAATGTATTATTGCTTAATTAGTATTAACTGCAATTGATTCATTACAGTGAAAGTAACTTGAATAATTAATGAATAATTGATGGTTTTTCAGTTCGAGTCTGAGGGCAATGCTTAATTGCCCATGTCTACAGTAGCGGGGTCTAAATGAATATAACAAAACTATTCAAATGTCGTAAATAATGTGAATGGTGATAAATACATATTACTCTTTCTGTATTTATAGTTTCTCACATCTGAATCATATATGACTCGTCCAATATACAAGTCATAGTAGAAAGCTTACCTTGTGGGTCGTTTCTTATCGAATTGTATTGCCAGGCTTAGACAAAGTGTTACTATTTTAGTCTTGCTTTTGTTACAACATTTTATAATATACAAATATTTTGTTTTGCCTTTATGTACCTCTCTACAATATGCCGGATAAAACAAACTATGAAATTCTAGTGTCTTCCATGAGAGAACAAGTGGGCATGAGGCGATGGTTGTTTTTGGCTTGGACATACTTTAAGTTCAAATACATGTAGTGGTCATTCAAACAAGTGGGCAGGAGGCGAAGGTTATTTTTGGCTTGGATATACTTTAAGTTCAAATACCTGTAGTGGTCATTCAAACAAGTGGGCACGAGGCAATGGTTATTTTTGGCTTGGAAATACTTTAAGTTCCAATACCTGTAGTGGTCATTCAAGAGGTCAATAGTGTGCGTCTGAAACATATAAGATACTCAAAAGCTGATTTGATTTGAACAAAGCCTGAATTTTTAGTTTTTGAGAACCCACAATGCATGGGTTCTCTTGGATTTAGATGTATGCATATACTATGTTTATGTTGTAAGAGAGAGGATATATGATAAGTTGTGAAAAGGCTCATTCCATTTTTTTGCTCTTTTACCTACAAAGGCCAAAACAAATATTTAAAATTTTTTAAAAAATGAGAAGAGCAATAATATGGGAATAATGTCAGTTTCCTATCATTTGGTTATTTGCTATATATTTATGTTAACTTTAACTGTCCTCGGACATCACGGGTTTTTAAAGATGTAGTAAGTCACCTTGATTGACCTTACATCTATTCCTATCTATTTATATTGCAGCAATTTTGACGTGTGACATATTGGCATCTCAGTATACTTTGTAAAAATAAGAATGTATTTTTCAATATGAAAGTAAAACTTAGGGAGTTTTGTAATTGCTGTGCTATTCAAGTCTTATTCAACATCAACTATGACTAATAATTATATTTATCATTCCAATCATTACGATTTAATCAAAGACAAGGCTATTTCATAATTATTTAATGTGCAGTATCGAGGAACGGTCACGGGTGGGTGATTTATCAATGATAGATTTGGTACTACACTCTTCATCAACATCATCGAGATAGCCAGATGAACAAAATATATAATTGCAGTCCGGGCCCTAGGGCAATGCAAACGAGTTAACTTCCTCCAACCGCGTTTCTCCGCAATGACGTTTTTTTTGCTTGGGGCTCCGTGCTCATCGCTTAATGCCTCGGGCCCCTCATGCTGCCTTGGGCCCCGCACATCCTAGGATAATTGTATGTTTCTTTTCCTTTTTTTCCATGAAGGTATTAAAACAGAAAATTAAGCATTTTATGAAAAAATAAATACTAAAAATATACTAAATATTTTTTTCATGAACTTCATAATTGGCATAATATATAAAAACCATTCAAACTATTTTATTGATAAATACAGATTTTTTTAATTGTACGTATTTTTTCAGCATTTTATGTTCTGCAAATACTTTAACACTTGCTGATCGCATTCCCTGAAAACTATTGCCACATTCTAACCTGGTTCATTTTCATTTGTATCACAAAAGACTTAAGATACAATCCTCATTCAGATTTTCCATAGACGATTTCCAAAGTGGGAAATCCAGGCGTGGACAGTTTTATGCCCAGGACAGCCAACATTCTGATAACTAAAAGGCATGAGAATAAAAGTTCAATTATCAGGGCGTTGCGCAGCATTTAACATTATTATGATCATTCTTGTAAATTTTAAAATAGGTGTCTATTAAACTTATTATTCGATCTAAATTTGTAATAAAATATTGACGTTTCCCGTAAAATGTTTTTCTCTAATACCTTTAACATTTTTTATATTTTTATTTCTATCATGTATTGGGGTTATTTTGTGCAGCACGAGTTCTCGTGCGTGAATGAATCTTAGACTATCGAAAGTATTCAAAAGAGATTTTGTTTTGCCAGAAAATGATCGCTCTTCTGTATTTTAATAATATTTAATTTTATGGTAATCATTCATGGCCGATACGTACATCAGCTGATTTGCTTTAATAAAAATGATAGCTCTATAAAACCTATTACGACTCTATGGTCTTAAACTAATTGATAGAAAAGAGAGAAAACAAACAGGTTTGTAAAATTCGAAAAATAATTTATTTCCCTAGACTACAAAGTATGTGTGTGTGTGTGTGCGTGTGTGTGTGTTTTGGATTTTTAACGTAGCTTTAACAGTGTTTCAGTCATATCGGTACCATATCTGTAGTATGGCAGTTTATAGTGATGTCTAACACTAAGGCATCAGGCCACATACATGTAGTATGATGTCCACCCAGTCACATTATTCTAGAATACAAAGTTAAAAAGAACTTAACGATATTGCGAATAAAATTCCAAATAGTTCCAACAGGTCTATCATCAGTCTCAATAAATAAAGTTCTAATTAAATTCCAGTGGTGTTCGAAATAAGATTCAGAACTGAATATACTGATGGGCTTTTAATAGCCTGTGACGTGGATAGGTGCTAACAGTTTTTTGATGAATCACAATAGCATAATCCCAGATGCCTTTGTTTGAATTCATTATGATTTCGTGTTTATACTTCTACCCAAGAATATTACTGAAGAACATTTAGCGTTGCCAGTGAATACTATCTGAATTAATAATTCCACCCAAATCATATACTGAACACAACAATACGACCGATTCTATCTACTTAAGGGTTTTAAAGCAATGATAGATAATTGTATAGGTATGCAATATTGTTTAAAAATATAAGACACAAAAGATGAGACAAAGTTTATTTCTAGCATTTTTTCATTTATAAACAAATACAATATTTGATTAAATTATAATAAAAATGTGGTAAACATCAGTTACTGGCTCATCCATGGGAAATACCAATGTCTTTGACTCAGGATAAGGTAATGATCCATATATTTAACCCACACACGTGGGCTAAATATTTACTATGTATCAGTTTACCAAAATCAAAACAGCATCAGTAAATAGTCATCTACACAATGAATTTGATTGTGGACAAGGTCAAGTTCAAAATACAACTATACATAACACATAATCAAAGACAAAACGTTAACAAGGATTACAAATTAAATATGCATAGCACCTTCTCTAATAAAGAAAAATAAAGATTTATACACTAAAGCTTTATTTAAGTCTTCGAATATGCATTTTATTAAAATTACAGAAGATGAAGTATTATGAATGGCAATACAATATATCGATACATGTGAAAGATTATATTTTCCCTATGTGTGCGTGATGTCAGTATTGTATTTCTGCGATATCAAAATCAAACTTAAAAATTTCCAATATTTGTTTCTCATCTTGCCATCTCATCTCATCTATAAGGAGTTTGTGATCACTGGATTCAATAATTTTAGAATGAGAGGTAGTAGCATACACTTGAAAGTGTTCCAAATCCAATATCAAAGCCAAACATTTCTTATCGACTGTGGAATAATTTCTCAGGTGCTTATTTAATTTCTTAGAAAAATAGTATACTGCATGATCTACACCAGTTTTGTCTTTTTGTATCAATACACCACCAATCCCAACATACTTACATTAACAGACAGTTAAATGATTGACTGAAATTTAGAGCTGAAAGAACTGGTGCGCTTTTAAGTATGGCGTCTAACTTCTCAAAAGCTTCCTGACATTTTTCAGACCAATGAAACATTATTTACTTGCTCAACAAATTGGTCAGGGGTTCAGCAATTATGGAAAATTAAGGCAAAATTTCCGATAATACCCCGACATACCCAAACATTGCATTAGGTGCTTTTTACTGAAAGGGACAGGGAACTCAGATATAGTCTTGACCTTAATTTCTATTGGATTAATTTCTGTCTGTGTCACGGCAAAACTCACTCTTACATAAAATAATTGTCAAATTTGCATCAAAAATATATCAAAAACTTCCTGATGATTTGCAAGTTATTTTTTCTAGGTGTCATTGTAGATGATGACGTCATCAATGTAATTTTCGCAATTATCTAGACCAGAGGTAATCATGTTCATTAAAAGTTGAAAAGTACAAGGCGAACCTTTCATCCCAAACGGCATGACTTTATACTGATAAAGTCCATCTGGTATTACGAATGCTGAAATTTCCTTTACCCTTTTGTCAGGGAAATTTGCCACAATTGTTTCAAGGGAAAATTTTGTGACATAATTTGCATGCCCCATTTCGTCAATGCAGTCATCAATTCATGGCAATATAAATGATTATCTTTTGGTCACACTGCTTATTTTTCTATAGTCAATGTATATACAGATAGTATTATCTGGTTTCGGCACAAGAATTCGTAGTAAACTCCATTTACTTTTACCCAGTTCTTTGAAAACTGCACCAATTACTATTTTTTTTAATACAAACATTCCTGTTTGAGAGGGACCTTCATGTATGGATACTGTTTCACAGGTGTGGAATGTACAATTCCAACGTCAATGTATATTTTAGAACATCTGGAAACAAGTGCTCTTATCTAAATAATAATTGCTTTTGTTCACTCCCTTCTTGTGGTTGTGGATGTGAATGTTTCTGGTCCAGATTATTATATATTTCTGAACTCCGAAGATTGTTTACTCCAAAGTCATCACGGTCCTGTTGCATTCCATCGCTTTAATCCTTATTGTGTGGGACAGGTACAACGAAATTAACTGCATGATTAACTTAGCTATCTCTATCAACATATTCCTTTAATATATTTTATGGCATTTTTTCCCTTGCCTATCAGGAGCATTAATGATGGAATTTAAATCACTTAAATTCGTTTAAACTGTATATGTACCATAATACTTAGCCTGAAGAGAATTTTCAGGTAAGGGCAAGAGAGCCAGAACTCTATCACAAGGCTGAAAACTCTTTTCCTTTGTATCCTTATCATATTTTAATTTCATTTTTCACTGTGTAGAGTGTAGATTGGTTATTTCAACTTCACAGGCCTTTGACAACTTGTATTTAAAAACTAGAAACATAGCCGAAAAATTAATTTTTGTATCTTCATTTGAAATATTTAACTTTTAACAACTTCAATGGGCCACTGACAGAATATCCACAACTAGTTCAAAGGGATTAAATCCTACAGATTTTCGAATTGATTCCCTAATGCCAAATATCAGTAAGTGAACATCTTCGTCCCAGTCTTTTCAAGTATCAAAATAATATGACAGATTTATATTTTTTCAAAGTCAGGTGAAATATCTCTAAAGTCCATTAGTTTTCATGGTGATAGATAAAAGACTGAAATTGCTGGATGCCTAAATCTCTTTTCTGCAAAAAATTAAATAAGCATCAGATAAATTAATCAATCATGATCTGATACGGATGAACGGCATTCGTATTGAATCGAGACAATATACGGACGAACGGCATTCTATTGGATTATGATCTGATTTGGATGAACGACATTCGTATGGAATTATAAGATGATACAGTTGAACGGCATTCGTATTGGATTATAATCTGTTACGGACGAACGGTATTCGTATTGAATTATAATCTGTTACGGACGAACGGCATTCGTATTGGATTATGAGCTGATACGGACGAACGGCATTCGTATTGGATTGTGACCTGACACGGACGAACGGAATTCGTATTGGATTATGATCTGATACGGACGATCAGCATTCGTATTGCATTATGATCTGATTCGGACAAACGACATTCGTATTGAATCATGACAACATACGGACGAACGACATTCGTATTGAATCATGACAATATACGGACGAACGACATTCGTATTGAATCATGACAATTTACGGACGAAAGACATTCGTATTGAATTATTATCTGGTAGAGACAAATTGCAGTCGCACTGATTGATTATCAGATACGGACTCACAAATGTTTCAATAAATTGCATAAGTAAGTCAAATTATTTTAGACTGGACGACATAACTTTCTGTCATTTTACACGATTTTTGTAATATTTGTCGACCGGATTATGAAATGTGTTTATTATTATTAAAAATTTTCTTGCCATTAATAATACAGTCACATAAAGATGGATGTTGAGATAGATAATATAAATTTATAGCCCTATTATCATTGTTTTGCCAGATCAAGAGATCGATACAGAACGATCATTTCAATGTAACTTGTTAACTAGATTTTATTTATGATAGGAAATGAATTGCAATAAACCTCTATTACATAGAAGACACTTATATTCCTCGAACATTTTTACCTTAAAGTCAATTCACGTTTTAAATTTCCTGCAATTACTGCGAGTAAGGATTCTAAAGTCAATCATATATATATATATATATATATATATATATATATATATATATATATATATATATATATATATATATATATATATATATATATATACACACACACACACACACACACATTAAAATAACATGTATTTAAATTGTTGGTACAAAGCATTTTGATATTCCAATACTATTGGTATATCCAATTGTGATCCGCCCACGGCGCAATAATACGCATATATAAACGTTCTCGCAACCGCCTGTAGTTGAATTTAGATCAATGAGTTCCACAAATTTGTCACTACTGACGTATGAAAAAAATTTATTAAAATTATTAATAATCCCCATTTTTAAATTAATTTAATATGGTACACATTTTCATCACAATCCTTTCTGCTTTCTCATATTCCCCTCCCCTCTCAAGCATAACGGACAAACTGTGTAGAAATGTGAAATGGGTGAGAAAAGGAATTTGGGTTGGATTAAAAACTTGAAATAGAAATTACACCAAATAACCTTTAAAGAACATGATTCGTCGTAAACAATAAATGTGCACTTTCCTTGGGATTTATCATCAATGTTTATCAATGTTGCAAACCAGAAATCTCTCTCTCTCTCTCTCTCTCTCTCTCTCTCTCTCTCTCTCTCTCTCTCTCTCTCTCTCTCTCTCTCTCTCACACACACACACACACACACACACCGAAGCAGGATAATGGCTAAAATCTATCATATGGTGTAAGTAGAGGATTTTTTCGATAATATCTTTGGACTTATGAATGATGATAAAACTTAAGTCAAACCGACCAAAGGATGAGAGAGAGAGAGAGAGAGAGAGAGAGAGAGAGAGAGAGAGAGAGAGAGAGAGAGAGAGAGAGAGAGAGAGAGAGAGAGAGAGAGAGAGAGAGATGCCATGATTACATATGAAAGTAACACTGAATAATCTGAGCAGTGTTTATAACATGGTTACAGATGAAAGTAACACTACGAGCTGTCTTTTTTATGATTTCAAATGGAAGTTAAAATCAATTTAATGAGTAATTTTTATATTATGAAAGTAACACTCAATAATACAAGCAGCTGACTGTAAACAACAGAATCCTGTCTGGGCAGGTTATGTGGCCTTTTTCTCGTCTATCTGCGTGAGAAATTTAAGATTTAGTGAGATTCCTGTCTGGTCAAGTCCTGTGAGCTTTTTTTTTATCTATCGGCTTTATAAATCTAAGACTTCGTGAGATTTCTGTCTGGTCAAGTTATGTTGGCTTTTTCTCATCCATCGGCTATAGAAATATAAGACTTAGTGAGATTCCTGTCTGGTCAAGTCCTGTGGGCTTTTTCTCATCTATCGGCTATAGAAATATAAGACTTAGTGAGATTCCTGTCTCGTCAAGTCCTGTGGGCTTTTTCTCATCTATCGGCTATAGAAATATAAGATTTAGTGAGATTCCTGTCTGGTCAAGTTCTGTGGGCTTTTTCTCATCTATCGGCTATAGTAATTTAAGACTTAGTGAGATTCCTATCTGATCAAGTCTTGTGGGCTTCTTCTCATCTATCGGCTATAGAAATTTAAGAATTGGTGAGATTCCTGTATATCCTGCAAGCCATGAAAAGTCGTGAAGATGTTCATTAGAAAATTCAACAATAGATTTATTTGAGTTGACAGCAATATCAGTGAAAAAAATCATTCACACCATTTGCAATATCACTGGGATCTCAAAAATAATAAATACCATTTGATTTTAATGCTTTAACATTATCTGACTGTTCCTTAACTTTGATATCCCCAATGCATTAAAAACTGCCACTTTGCCAGCTCCAATGCATTCAAATTGCCACTTTGCCATCTCCAATGCATTGAAAATTGCCACTTTGTCAGTTCAATGCGTTGAAAATTGCCACAATGCTAGCTTCAGTGCAATGAACATTGCCGAGAAAACTTTCAGACCATAATCGATATGGTTCCTGCCTAATATGATGGCTTTTCTGTTATCACTTTTGCAGTAGTTTCTCCTTCTCTGTTATGCTTGCTAATTTTCGGTGTCTTTTAAGCTATCTGTTTGCTATTGGATCTTAAATCTCAGATGCAATCCGCTGAGGTCAATTTATATATTTAACTCCTTGATCAATCCAATCAGGTTATTTGATATTTTTATTTCTCCAAACTATCCAATCAGGTCACTTTATATATTTAACTCTCCTAACAATCCAATCAGGCTATTCTGCTAACAATCCAATCAAGTTATTTTATTTTTTTTAACTATCATAACAATCCAATCAGGTTATTTGATATATGTAAATCTCCTAACAATCCAATCGAAAATTTGATATATTTAATTCTCCTAACAATCCAATCAGGTCATTTGATACGTTTAACAGGTACCAGACACAAAATCAATCTCTTCAGTAACTCCAATTGTTTATAATGGAATAGGCTGAAGACCATACTTACATTTCATGTTGTTTAAACTTTTGAAAGACCTATATATTCATATTTCATGGAAATGTGCTGCGTGTTTTAATGCGTTTTTCTAACTTTTCTTGTGAGAAAACCGGAAAGCAATCAATGAGATCAATTTGAAAGATACTAATATTTAAAATATTTTTGCGCGAGTTTAAGTAGATGTGATTAATGTTAGTCTGTGATGTAGCTTTCGTTCTATTCGGCAAATTAATATTTTGAAAGTGAAAGTGGTTCAATAAAACCCATTTCCCTGGTTTCTGATTTCTCCATTAAATACATTTACTAAGTTATATACATTGAACCCTTTACTTTAGGACGTTTTGAATTTCAAAATCATCATTCCATTTGTATGTAAACGTTGGATTCTCAGTATGCAAAATCAGATAGCAATTTGTAAACTATGTTCCAAATTTATATGTAATCATGAAACCTATAAACCTAACCGATTAATTTTGGAAACTAATTTTGTTTTATACTTTGACAGACTTCTAGCCGGATGGTCTACAACGCTTTTACATTCTAATACTTTGATTTTCTCTATATATGTATTCTCCTGTTTCATTTCACTTTGTCGGAGTCAATGAGTGCACACATATTTTTGCTCACTTACCGAGTAAGAAAGTTTTGATATTTCTTAATAATTTGGTCACGGCTAGGTGGCTGTAAATTTTACTGTTTCAATTAATAAAAATGAAACCAGAAATGCAGATTTGAAATCTATAACTTCATTGTTAACTCTTATACTTCTATTATTGACCGTAAATACATGTATCACATGGTGCTTTTGATATATAGTTGTATCGGTTTCACCGTTCAGTTTTCCATAGTTTTCCAAATTTAGACTATTAAATACGTGTACTAATATTACTAGTTCCGTATCGCGTGATGTATTTGATCTCTATTTGATCTAATTTTGATAATTCATTTTCATCAATAAATCATTTCAATCAATCAAAGTATCGACTCAGTCCCAGAAACGTTTAACCTCTCAAATGGTACTCTAGTTGTGGATGCAATCAGAAGGTTGTTTATACTGAAATGTTAATATGGCTTTAAATTGTATTAGTAGAAATCCAATGGATATTAAATGGTTTGATTCAGATACATTTTATGCTCTGAAATGGGAATAATGTAGCAAAAATCCTCCAATTTATTGTGAATTAATTTGCATGATTACGTTATGTGCTATCTATTATGCCCAATTGTATCCACATTGTGGTTGTATGTCTTGCAACTCATATTTACTTTTTTGTCTTAATTGTTTATGATGTCATGTCGATTAAAATCTCATTAGAGCTTATGTTCAATAATTCGAAATTATATTGACTATAAATAAACTTTATCTATCTTTTGGTGGTCATTGTTTTGGATTGACTCGCGATCTGTCATGATAATGCCATGCCGAGGAAATAATATAGAGTATGTCGTCGCGGCATACGTCCGTCTTCGAGAGACGATGGTATAGCTTCCGGTTGGGTGTCCTATCTTCACTTTTGCGTGTGGCTAAAAAGTCCGACCCTATAGTGACAGTCTCTGTTGCGTTTGCTTGTTGATGGACATAGTACACAATTAATTTCACTATATATTCTCTACATTTGTTTCTCAGTACTGAACTTTCCACTGTGTGACAATCAATACAAATCATATGTTAATCTAAAATACCTTCAAAGATGACTTTACGGTTTAGTTCTTGTCAAGGGTTGACCTGCATTTTTTTGAGAGGCTGAATTGTAAACAAAACACCAGGCAACGGAACACAGAATTCACTTCCGGATCATCACCATGACCTTATTACTCAATGTGCACTGTCGCCGAAATACACACAGACAACCACACCATAAGCTCACATTTTAAAGAATAAACAATTGCCTTTAAATCCTTACCAAGAATGCCAAAATCTGACTCTAGTATCACCACTAAATTTAGACCGGAAAAAGTGATCTAAAAATAGACTGGGACTACATTCGTGGGTACTGAACCGGATTTTATTAATTGTGTACCGATTCCTGAAAGGGTCAATGTTTTTGTCAAACTTTTATATTTACATTTTATTTTGCATGCCACTACTGTTTCAACTTCATACATAAAGTCTTTTGAAATTTCCTTGCAAGCAAGACATGTGACAGCTGTCAGAAAGTGTGTAGTGCTGGTGTTCTATAGGGTGCAATTTGAGGTCCAATTGTTCTTAAGAAACCAAAACTAAATTTGCTATATCTTCCTTAATTTTAGGAATTTTTCAATGCAGTAAAAACCTAATTGTAATACTTGATAAGGCCTGTCTGAAAATAGTCTTGAAATTAAAAAATATTGATATATTAAATTTTAATGAAAATTTAAAAAAATATATAAATTTTAAAAACTTTTTATTTTACAAAAAATAAATTTTCATACAAGTTATGACATTCAGTTTGACAAATTTAAGGCAGTAATGTTGATTAATGAATGGTCTTTAAAACAAATGGTAGTTTAGGTCTGTACAACTGATAATATTAATCCCAAAGGGTACTGAAGCATGATAGCTCACAGTGATTTTGACAGCAAATTACAATATGCCTATCCAGATGCATATAGGTGTACATACTAAAGAAACAATGACAGGTACTATGTTCCACATTTATTGTTTCAGGTACTTGGACAGTTGTTTGTATAACTAATATCCCACTCAAATTTAAAGTTTTGATGGGACCACTACCATGTTTTATAGCAAATATGCATTCCATTTTAATGCCGATAACTACAAAAGTCAACAATGCAATATGAAAATACAGTTTCACCTTACTGAAAAAAGATGCGAATCTCTCTCATGAAGATCTAAGCCATGTCTTTGAGATGCTGTATATCAGTGTACTGATATGAACTCATCTTGGTCACTTATAGCAGCACACTGCACATGTCCTTATGAGACCTTGCTATCACCATTGGACTACTGGAGAGCTTCCAAATTGATCCAACTCTAATACTTTGTTTCAGATACCAGACTAGACCTGAAAATATATAACATGTTTCACTTAATTCTAAAAAAAAGGAAGATGTAGGCAAATGAAGTTAAAATGTGTTAGATATGGTGATTTCAATATAACATTCAGGTTGCAAATATGGTTAAAAAAGGTAAACTTGATAGAGTGACACTCAAAGATGTGAAGCAATGGGCATGTATTATAGTGACAAATGCATCCTAAAAATAGATGAAGTTTCTACAAGCACATTTAGCCATTTACAGGTTAAATAACTAATCAGGTAGAGTATGTATCATAAAGTTTAAGGCAATGTTGGAATGGTGAGGTTTGATCATTGGTGCAAACATTGATACATACCAGTATAGTGGAAAGTCAAATGACAATGTACCAAATTAAAATTTATTACTATATGCAATCCTATTCATGAAGGAAAAAACAATTTTAGATATTGTGAGTGAATATAGCAAAATGTGGCCACACAGATCAACTATAGGTACCAATAGATCCTATATCATCAACTAAATGTGAAATTTGCATCCCGAAAACTTGTAAACAAGGATGGATATTTGCATGTGTGGGACATATGCAATGTACTTGTTAAAATCACATGTGCAAACATGATTCAAATAATCTGTTTGAATATTTTTAGTCTATTTTTAAGAGTCTTGGCTACCAAGGTTTTAAGTTCAATGATTCAATGATTCAATGGAATGAAATATCAGCTGATGCTGCAATACCGCCCTCTGTCAAAGTACTAAATTGAAATGTGTTACCATACAGAGGCATATTCATGATGAAAATAACATCTTGGGATATTTTAAGTGCACACAATCAAAACTGAGCCTTACAGATTCACTATAGGTACCGTGTCAGCCTAACAATGTCAACTTTTGATTCCAAACATTACAAAATATATGCATATTTGTTCATGTCAGCTATGTAACCATGTTAGGATCAGTTGTAGAAAGTTAAATTCAAATAATCTGTTTGAATATTACTTATGTAATCTTTAAAGTGTCAGATAACAAATATTATTAGTCATTAATAATGCATAAAGCAAAATGGATCATGAGAATTCCCATAATATCATCTAGGCTACAATGTCGCAGTAAATCAATCAAAATCTTAAAGAAACTGAACAATAAAATGGAATGCATTCTGTGTTCAACTTACATCATTTTGCTGTTTTCTTACATGCAATGGTAAATATACCTGGGTAAAGTATATTTTACCCCTCTGACCTGTATTTCATTCTCTGACAGCTTAATATGAATTTGTAGACAACTTGAACAGGTTCTAGTATAAAGTCTTCATCTCTGTCCTCTCACTAAATACCCTATAACTATGGTTATAAACAATTACTGATAGCTATACAAGCAGATATGTGTTACTCAGGAAGCCACCCCATCATAAACACATAAATTAGCTGTTTGAACACCAAATAAATAGTTTCAATGACCTAAAGGTACAAAGCAAAGTAGAATTTTGTCTTCATGTATTTTAAATGAGGGTCTCATTTTGACTAATAAAGATATTTTCTCTGATCAAATTTGACAAATATCCATCATTTGAGCTTGTATATGGTGTAGGAGTATATATATGCTGATATCATTTAATATCATTCCCAAAAAATATTATATATGTGTATACTTGGTGGAAAATTTTTATTTTTTAATTGTTTTTTTTAATTTCATTTAAATTTTTAAAATTAAAATTATTTTTTTATTTTTAATTTCATTTTTATATTTTTAAAGTCAATATACATAACCTATTAAAATTTCATGTGTATGTCATTAATAATAAAAATTTTATATCAGTTTCAAGTTTTTACTGACAGGACATAGTACACAATTAATTTCACTATATATTCTCTACATTTGTTTCTCAGTACTGAACTTTCCACTGTGTGACAATCAATACAAATCATATGTTAATCTAAAATACCTTCAAAGATGACTTTACGGTTTAGTTCTTGTCAAGGGTTGACCTGCATTTTTTTGAGAGGCTGAATTGTAAACAAAACACCAGGCAACGGAACACAGAATTCACTTCCGGATCATCACCATGACCTTATTACTCAATGTGCACTGTCGCCGAAATACACACAGACAACCACACCATAAGCTCACATTTTAAAGAATAAACAATTGCCTTTAAATCCTTACCAAGAATGCCAAAATCTGACTCTAGTATCACCACTAAATTTAGACCGGAAAAAGTGATCTAAAAATAGACTGGGACTACATTCGTGGGTACTGAACCGGATTTTATTAATTGTGTACCGATTCCTGATGCTTATTCAGGTTGTTGTTGTTTCACCTTCCTCCTGCCTCTCTTTGTAGCGAGGTTTGTGTTTATCCTTTACTATACTGACAACGCCTTACTGTCAGATAGGGTGTCAGAAAGCCGAGAAAAGGATATTTTGTAACTGTGCCATTTGCGTCTGGTGTTAAATTGGATGGTACATTTCTTCTTCATGGTATCCATACATCCCCGTAGTCTTCATGGTATCCATACATCCCCGTAGTCTTCATGGTATCCATACATCCCCGTAGTCTTCATGGTATCCATACATCCCCGTAGTCTTCATGGTATCCATACATCCCCGTAGTCTTCATGGTATCCATACATCCCCGTAGTCTTCATGGTATCCATACATCCCCGTAGTCTTCATGGTATCCATATATCCCCGTAGTCTTCATGGTATCCATACATCCCCGTAGTCTTCATGATATCCATACATCCCCGTAGTCTTATCGTATCTATACATCTCCGTATTCTGGCTAGAGAAAAGATCTGGCTATGTACAAAGTACTATATAGAATTCAGGATTCCAATAATTATAAATTAGGCTTCGTTATTACTCGACTGGATAACGTATTTATTGTTGATTACGGCATGAAGTTGCTGATTTACTGATTGCCATTTTCATCTCAGACATATTTATTTTATGCAGCTTTTCTAAATCAGTCATCTTCTTTGTGTCAGAACTGTAACATATCAAGAAATTTAAGTTTCCTTCGTGCTAGATTTGGATCTATAATAATTAAGTTTACAGTAGCCTTTTATTGGAAGAGGGTCATACTTTTTACCTTTATTTATGCGGTATACTATTAATCGATTTATATTATTTATTACCGATTTATCTTGTAGAATCCTTGTAAAACCAATTGTGCTTGAAAATGTTTTTCATTAAGATGATTTTAAGCGGATATGCACTAAGTTTGCTTTATTCACTGAAAGGCGAGACTAATTGACTTTTTTGGAATCCTGAATACTTCCAATAATAACTTGTCGTTAAAGTACATGTTAAGTAGTAGACATATGAATAAGCAAATTTTTAAAAATCAACTAAATTTAGCCACTCAGCAGTTTTAATATTGTTTGATAATGTATTAATTTTATGCCAAATATTTGTACTTGGAAAATCTGGTTAAAAACCGCCATATAACCCTTTCACACTTTTAGTCGACTAAAGTCCACTTTGGTAACACGGGGAATATACCGTGCGTATACTTACTTGAAACGAATTTGAATGGTACCTTTCGTGACACAGTTGAACTTCAGTTTTCTTTGGTGACACCGTTTATCTAAAATTTTATCCGGGATGTTAAAAACAGCGTTACATCTCGATAATTCCCGATTATCATAAAATAAATATTCATATGATTTATTCTAATAATTGTCATCATTCCATCGCAATTTACCATTTGAACAATTTTTCAAATAATTTGATTCCTTGACTCTTAGTAACCTATATAACTTGTCCACATTGCTCCATTTACTCGCCTTCAGATAATACATTTTTTGAGGTCCTCAGGTTTGAAAAATTTCACACTCACGTGAATTTCGAAATGTTTTTGTTTTTATACGTAGTATGGTGAATTTTTACAATATCCTGGGTTCTAGGCATCGTGGTATTCAAAACTTTCGTGTTTTTCTGCATGGCTCATCCATTTATCGTGATCTTATATACACCACATGACCACAAATTTACTAGTTCTGCATCACCGAATGATTTCAGGAAAATCACGGCATTGCTGACGAGCACATTATTTTACAAATATACCCATGAATATCAGTTTCCAAGTAATAGCCGCACTCCATGTTTACAAATATACCCATGAATATCACAGTTTCCAAGTAATAGCCGCACTCCATGTTTAAAAATAAAATATATATCTTATTAATATTGCAAACCCTGTAAGAAGCCAGTTTGGTGTCTGATAATATCCAATGTTGTTATTTAAATGTTAGAATTCAGTATTTTCAAGAACCAAGAGATCGAATCTATGGTAGCAAATGTTAGATCATATGAATACCGTATTTTCAAGAACCAAGAGATCGAATCTATGGTAGCAATGCGAGTCAACACGTAAAAATGGTCGGTTTTGTTTTCTGGTGGCTCTTACAATTGACAGATGTTGTCTTGAAAACTTGCACATGATTTATTACTGTTCGCTGTAACACTGCAAGTTGTTTAAACATCTTGAGGTCGACATGTACTTTCATGCTTATGTTTGTAGTCCATTCTCAGCAACAATTACAGCGCTGCTCTCACCGTAACACGTGGTTACATATACATTTCTTTAAACTCTCTGATATGTTTCTGCAGGACGGCTTAGGTGACGGAATGAATTCCATGGAAGTAGTATCTGTTTTTTTTTTCTTAAAGTTGAATTAGGATGTGTATTTTACCAAGATAGAAAAATTCTCCTTACGTAACATAGAATCTACATTGCTTATGTTTAAGTAGTATTAGAAAACAAGGGTTTTAGCCAACCCACCCCCACCCACCCCCACCCACCCCCACCCCCTCCCACCCACCCCCACCCCCTCCCACCCACCCCCACCCCCTCCCCCAAACCCTTGTTTCCTACTACTACTACTACTACTACTACTACTACTACTACTACTACTACTACTACTACTACTACTACGGACAGGTATTTTATAACCAGACAAACAACAGGTGTTGGAATGCTATGATTCATCTAGATAAGCTCTGTCATGCAGAGGTGATGAATTTGTTAGAACAGCGCATGCGTGGAATACGATTATTCTAAAGACGGCAAATGGGTTTTATAATCAGTCTACCACAAGTTTTTTTTTTATCAGATAACAGGGTGGAAATTAAACTGTGCATTAGAACGTGGCGATTTCAGTTAACAAGGCGGAAATGAAACTACGGATTAGAATGAATGTGAGAGGTAAGTGATATTATATCTTAAGTTTAGATAAAATTATACGTTACTCATATTTTTTTTTTGATAATTTTTTTCATATTTGCTAACCCTTATTGGTAGAATGTCTGTTAACATATTGTCAATAATACGAAATTCACGTAATAAATCATCCATATTATATTTGACTCCTCGTAGGTAAGACCGGATCTGATCAAGTAGTTTTTTGTAAGTTTTAATTGATGTTAAACATCCGTGCTTTTTTTATCAAAATCTTGGTTCTACTTTTTTACACGCCGCAGTAAGTGAAACATCAATACCGGATATGATTAACAAAAACGGATTTAATGATACCCCACTTGAAATTATACCAGAACTGGTCATTAACAAGGGTAGATATGATATTACTCGAAGGATCTTGTTGTAGTATTTGTAACATTTTTTTTAACACACCAAAGTTTTTTATGATAATATTTATAGTATTGTTTAATGCGTCTACATCTTTTTTTGGAATATCTTTTGAAATATGATTGAAATCAACTATACTTCTTTTCATTAAATTATTTGTTTACATAATCCCCAATCTTGGTATTAGTAATTCAGCTACAAATTCCAAGCACCAACTATAACCGACTTCGGTTGTATTTGGAAATATAGTAGTAAGTTCAAGTGTAAATATTTCTTCAATACCTTTTAATATTAATATGGATACAGTTCCAGAAGACGTACCCAAAATATGTAATGGAGATGTGGTTGAAATATTAAAATCTCCAATGCTAATCACTGTAAATCTATACAAACCAGTAACTTCTGCAGCGTATTTGATAGATTTATTTTGCTGCGTCCATGTACTAGACCCAGAAGCAACAGTATACACAATATTTTTAATCTGTTTATGAGGAATTTTAATCATACTCGTTTTCTCAACAATACTAGGAATTCCACTAATAATATCATTGAGTTTTGTGTTAATATCATTGAGTTTTGTATTAATATTATCGAGTGTAATGTCAATATTGATGGATTTCCAAAAAATTCGTTTTTAAGTGTGTTTATGTTTCTACGAAAACTTAAAAACGTATTCACGTGGCCAAGAAACTCAGTTTTGAGCGCTGTTATTTCATTATTGATTGGAACGTCCTGATCATCGACGTATTTTTTGTTTACAGCGTCTCCATCTATAGTTGGATATCCAAGATCTGTAATCTTATTCTGGTTCATAACAATATTCCCACTAAATAAATCACCAGCTTTTTTAACAAAATCATCCACTGACCTACCAGAATCTCGTATCTTACCTCGATTGTTAAAAGTCACAATATTACCAGTAACCGCATTAGGTATTCGTACAAGTACATCTGGCAGTTTTACATCACTAGTTTTTAATCGTCCTTCTTTGTCCTGGAAAATGACGACTTCATCTGGATCTACACTGGTAAGATTTAGTAAATTATTGATTTCATTTTTGAGCTGATCAAGAGTTGCATATTTGGATAAGTCACCTTGGTAACCTTCCGTGGATAAATCTCCTGATAGTGTTCCAAATTTTGTATAGTAGCTCATTATTTACTATCCTAGATAAAATTATCAACACTAGTTTAATATTATATAAAATGGCAAAATCGTCGATATTAAACTTTGATACAGAGAGACTGGTGAAGAACAAACATAACAATGAACTTCCTGATTGTCATTATCTTATTGTTGGGCGAACTGGATCGGGAAAAACAAATTTGCTTATGAACTTGCTTCTTGGTGATAATTTTAACTACGATAGAGTTTATATTTACACAATCAATCCACAGCAAGATAAGTATGAGTTATTAAGCCAGTATAATGACAAACTTCGTGATGAACTTAAGGCTGGTGAAGATTTTTTTTATAATTAAGCAGCCAGAAGATCTTATTCCAATTAATCAACTTGATGCAGATGAACATAAGATAGTAGTTTTTGACGATATTCCTCTAAATAACATGGAGATGAATAAAATAAGATCGTATTTTTTACTGTCACGTAATAAACATTGTAATTATATTTATCTCGCTCAAGGATTTTATAATGTTGACAGATTTATTCGGCGAAATACGGGTTGTTTTATATTATTTCCAGGACTGGACAATGTTGACGTTAGAAATATTGCAAGCGAGCAATGCGGTGACGTGACAAAAGATAAGTTTATTGAACTTTACCGTAATGCTACAAAAGATAAATTCAGCTTTTTCTTATTTTATAAACTTACGCATGATCCAACTAAAATGTTTCGCTGTTGTATTGATATTTACTTACAGTAAGCGGTTTCAATTTTATAAAATTTATAATAATAATAATAATGGACAAACGAGCAAGATACAGAGACAACATATAGAAGATCTAAAAAAACTTGCTCAATCTCAGGCATTACTTAAGCAAAAAGTACAACAAGTACGACGTGGGCAAGTAACCGCTACAGAAGCAACAGCTACAATTTTCAAGCCGGTTACTGAAGCATTATTAGGTAAACAACCTGAAACTAAACCACTGTCAGAAGAAGAACTTAAACAACTGCAGGAAAAAGGCTTGGTTGGAATTGTTAAAGAACAACAGGAAGCAGCTGCTGAAAAACTTGTTACTAGATCTGATGAAGAAAAAAGAAAACTAATTGAGGCACTTACAGCAAATATAGCTGATCCTGTGGCTAAACAAGCTGAAACAGATCGATTGATAAACAATCCGCTGGAACTTGAGTGAAGATTAGCAGAGTTAACAACGCAAGGAATAACAAATATTATAAAAAAATTATCAGGAGACATAAAAGATATCAGAGAGGAGCAACAAAGAGTTGGTGATGTTACTGTAAAGTATATGGAGGTTGGAGATCAAAGATTTCATTTTATAAGAAGAGCAAATGATGAGATAAAAGGTAATGAATATGATGATTTTTTAAAGAAAGAAAATATAATAGATATTAAAAATATAAGCAGGTGGACTGATGCAGAATATCAAACATTAATCGATAGATTAGATGTAATATTTAAGGACGTAGTTACTGCTAAAGATGAAATAAACACGGTTACAGAGATTGAGGATATGCATCTACTTTATGTTAGAATGAGAAATGGTGTCATTGCTTTAGTGTTTAAGAAAACAGCAGAAAATAGTAGAGCAAAACCTTTCGGTAAAGGGTGGAGTTTTAAAAGGAAATTTGATACACTTGATAAAACTCGTGTAGAGAAAAGTAGAGAAGAAAGAACAGGAACTGGTGTAAAAATATTTACTTCAAATATTGAAATGATAGGTAGATTAATGTTGTTAATATCATCAAAAGAAGTTGGGAATGTTAGTGTTGAACTTGATAATGAAATCATTGACATACTTGATCATCTATGATCGAGTGAATTATTAACATCTGACGAATATGAAACTTTACACCGCGACTTAATTTTGTAAAATGATATAATATAAAAGGAATGCAAACAACATTATTACTAAACTCTAGTAAGTCTGCGATAGATAGCGCAAAGTTTTCAGTAAATTATATTCCACCTATCCAACTAGATCCTGCAAAACAGTATGAAATTGGATTAATTTCTTGTACTTGCTGGAATGCTATACCTAACGTGAAAAATGATGTTAACGATGAAATGTATTTTACTATGATTACAACATCTCCAATATCTACAACAACAAAAAAATAAAAATTCCGCAAAGAGCTTATAATATTACTGATCTAAACAGGACAATCAAAGAGCTCATCACAAAAGCTGGTGGTGTGGCTGATAATTTTGAATTGGCAGCAAATTATAACACATTGCGAGCTAGGATAACTTTGAAAAATATAGTAATCAGTCTTGAACCAAGAGAAAGAAATATTGCACAACTGTTAGGATTTACTGAAAAAACTTACACTGCACTTGATCAGCCTATTACATATGATAGTGAACTGCCAGTAAATATAACAGAAGTAAATACGATATTAGTAAATTGCTCTATTGCTTCTGGCTCTTATACATCAAAAGGCAGCAAAGGTCAAACGATTTACAGTTTCTCACCTGAAGTTCCGCCAGGTTCTCTCATGCAAATAACTCCACGACATATTATCTATTATCCTTTAAACGTTGACGATCAAATATCAAGTATAATAATGCAGTTGACAGATCAAGCAGGAAAACAGTTACATGTTAATAATGAAGTTGAAACTTATTATTTACATCTAGGCGAGCAAAAGTAAAAATTATGCAACATCAAATATTATGAAACAAAGAAAAAAAGTTTATCGAAGAAAAATAATAGGAGGATTTTTTTGAAATATTTTTACTAAAGTTATTGAAAAAAAGGGGGAAACGCTTAAATTTGGGGGGCCCCAAAATTGCTTTTGACGCGGGAAAAAAGCGTTTGAAAACTGGAGGGCCTCTGCCGTGGGGACTGCGGGGGGCAAAAATATGATAAAAAAAAAGGGTTTTCCCGTTTGAACTGAAAAAACTTTTCTATCTCAGAAATCGCCCAACAAAAAAAAACCCAACAGTATGATAAAACAACAAAAAAATTTAATCCCCCAAAGGGCAGCAATCAAAAACAAAAAATTTAAATATCAAAAGAAACCCGGGCTCCCAATTTAAAAATTTTTTAAATTTAAAATAAAAAAAAATGTCTAAAAAAATTTATCTGAGTTAACGAAATTTATGACTCGACAACGATGATACAAATTTTTGAGTATTTTTGGGTTTACTTGATAAAAATTTCTAACAAACCAAAAATTTAAAGGGGTATCAAACCTTTAACCAGAGAAAAGAGTTTTTACTGCCAAAAAGGGCATGTTAGAAGTTGGGGTCAGTTTTGACAGAAAATCCCCCTGCTGAAATTTGCAGGGAGCGGGAAAACCTATTAAAAATAAGGGGCGGGAAAGTTTATTTAAAATCTAGATATAAAAGGCCAATAAAAATTTTAGAAAAAATTTTTGGGTAATCAAAAAGTTGAAAAGAACAATTTTAAATATTATTTCTTTTTCCCCCGCGATTACTGAGATAAAACTCCCAAGAATATAAAGGGGAAAAAGATTTGGAGGGGGTATGGTGGAAAATAGGGGAAATTTTTTTAAAGAGAGGTGTTTAAAGTAAAAGAGAAAGCAGATAAAAATGCGGGAAATTGTAAAAATTTTTTATTGTTAATGCGTTTCTCTAAAATTGTCGCCCCTTTGGTTTGCAGGCAAAATGAAACGACAAAAGAGTTTCTTTTACAGAGTTTTAAAAATCAAAAATTAAAACCCCAAACCAGATCGAGGGCAAGGGTTTGCTGCGTTTTTAAAAATTTTTTCTTAAACACTTGACGTGGGGAAATCCACGTTTAAACGAATTTTTGCTAGGCGAAAAAAAAATTACAGAGGATCACGCCCAAATTAAAAATTATTTTCCGTAAGCTGTTTTTCGGCTTTTTCGTGTTATGAAAAAAGAAACCCGGGGAGTTAAACATACGTTTTTTTTAGTTTCGAGCAAAACCCCAAAACATTGCTTGTTTAATTTTGGGGGGGTTTATGCCAGTTTATCATAAAAAAAACTTGTTTTGGGAGGCCACTATAACCCCATCACTCATTTAAAATTTTCAAATTAAATAGCAACTTGTTAACATACAAACAGAATTTATTTTAAAGCAGCAAAAGATAAAACAACAGGGGTTTTCCAAAATGCAAAGATATTGGTGGGTCACAAAACTTTAAGGGGAACAACTCCCAGCCCTTTTTATTTATCGTATTTAAATCACGCTCGACAGGAAACCAGCAAAAAAAAATGAATTTTTTGGCCCACGCCGTGTTAGGGGAAAAATTACCTAGATTAAATTGGGAAGCAAAAATCCAAAAACACTCAAACCAGTGCAGTTTTGGATGACGTTAATAAAAATATTTCCGATGTAAAAGTCCCTGTTTTAACGCATACAAAAATACCCAAGGGGGGTGAGAGGAGGGAAAACCAGATACAGAAGGGGAAATTTTTGGTAAAACTTTTTTCCTATTTTTCATTTTGAGTTAGTAAAATAACAAAGCGAGCTGTAAACACAGCGGATTTTGAATTTACAGGGGACACTTGGGCGGTTCCAATGTCCCCTTGAATATAGGGCATTAGTTTTTAGTGATAGATTTATCACGGTAAAATTCTATTGGGGGAAAAAAATGCCCATTTAAATTTTAATTCATTTTTGTTATATAAAAGGAAAAAAATATATTATAAAAAAAAAATATTTACCGTTGGCCCGGGCCAAAAAAAAAATTAGTACTGCTATTGAAAAAAGGAGAACGGGTATCATTAAAAATAATCCTAATATTTTCGAGGGTGTTTTAAAAAAATTTAAATTTGCTAAAAAAAAATCAGGAAAAAAAAAAATGATCGAAAAAAAACCTTTTTTTTTAAATTTGAGGGGTTGCAAAATAATTCGGGGGGCAAACGAAATTGTTGTAAAATTTTGGTTTTTGGTTCATTTTTTAAACCATTTTAAAACTGTAAATACAATTAAATTTTCCCGGGTTTTTGGAAGATTGGACTGCAGCAATTTTGGGCAGTTTTGGGTGCAACAAGTAAAAGCAGTGGGGAAAAATGGAAAACCTTCGGGAATTTGGAATAAAAAAATTGAAAATTTTATTTAAATGTTATTTTATAATGCCACAACGGAAAAAAAAATCCCCAACAACAAAATCCCCCAGAAAAAAAAAGAAAAAAAAAAAAGGGAAAACAACACCAAAACGAAAACAAAAAAAACAAGGGGAATTTTCGGCGCTCCACTTTTGGGGGGGACAAGGGGGAGGTTGCTGAAAATTTTTGGGAATCGGACGTGGTCAACTTTAAACCAGGCCACGCCCACCCCTTTGGGGAAAATTTTGGGATTCATTGATAAGTTAAAAGGGGTTCCCTGGTTTTTCAGGAGTTTATTCTAAAGATGAACCCCCGTAGCAAAAATCCCATATTTGTAAGTTCGGGTGTTTTTTAATATTCAAGATTTTAATGCCGGACCCGGACACAGGGGGTACCCTTTTAAAAAATAAAAAATTTTTTTCATTTCGTTTGGACTTCCCCAGGCGTTTTGAAATAAAAAAGTAAAAGAATAAAAATTTTTAACAGAAAAATTTTAATTGGGTCAAATAAAATTTAAACCTTTTGGAACGCGGGCTTGCGGATATATTAAAAAATGTTTATCCAAAGATGAGCAAAAATCTAAATTTTTTAAAAATTTTTTTTAACGTTTGAAAATTTAAACCCTTCCACCTAATGAGGGGGGGGGGGGGGGGGGGGGGGGGGGGGGGAGATTGCAATTAATTTTATCAAAAACTTAAAAATTTAAATAATGTAAAAATTAAAATTGTCTAAATGTAGAACTAAAAAAAAAAAAATATTGTTTTAAAAAACAGAAAAAAAAAAAACAACGGGATAAAAATTAAAAAATTTTTTTTGGTCAGCCTGGGGAAAAAAGAAAAAATTTTTTTTTAAAAAGAAATTTCCCCGCGACGCGCCCCAGCAAAAAATTTCCCGGCCCGGCAAAAAATTCGCGGGGAAATTGGTTATCCTGTTTTTTATTTAGTCAAAACGACTAACAAATGGGAATTTGATATGCGGGGGAAATTCGACAGAGATTTGTTGTCTTGAGCAAAAAAAAATTTTTCGAAAAACTGTCAATTTTGTAAAAACGGGAAAAATAATGGGGTTTCGGTATGAAAATACAAAAAATTTTTGGAAAATTTCCCCAAAACCCAAAAGGCTTTTTGGCTTTCCCGGGTTAAACATAAAAGGCCCTTTACAACCCCTTTAATCAACAATTTGATAAAACAAACAATCCATTCCCAGGACAAGAGCCTTAAACAAGGGGAAAGGCAATAGCTTTTTGGGTCTGTATTTTATCGGATCATGAAAACTCAAAATCAGATTGTGAAAAGTAATGTTAGAAAATTTAAAGTTTTGGGACCAAAAAATTTCTACGAAATGTTTTGACAGAAATTTGTTCGGGGGAATAATTGGGAAAAAAATATAAATCGGACTGGGGGAAAAAAGTATAAAAAAAATTTGCAGTCGAATTTCACAGCCCAAAAAAAAAAGTTCCCCGACGTAATTTGGGCGCTAAGGGTTTTTGGATAAATTTTGGGCAATAATTTGGGGGGATGTGTCAAATTCTGGTTTTCAGTTTAACTTTGGCGTGTTTGGTGCCCAAAAGTTTTTTTAATTTTGTTTTAAATTTAAAAAAAATGTTTTTTAGCAAATACCCTTTCAGTGTCCTTTTTAAAGGGGAAAAGACGGGGACTTCAATGACGGATCGCAAAATACAAATTTTAACGAGTACAGAAAAAAAACCCAAAAATAAAATCTGGCTGACCCCGGTTCTGAGTTTTTAACTCAAAGTTTAAGCAGTTTCTAGAACAAAAAAATATAAACAAAAAAGGTTTACGGAAACAGGGTAAAAGCGTTTGGGTTTTTAAAGTTTTAAATCGCCCCCAAAAACGAAAAATTACAAAAAATATGACACAAAAAAACACCAACATACATCGTGACCTTTTTAAATGTAGGTGTTTTAAAAATTAAACGAAACATCAAACCCTTTTAAAATTGTCACCAAAAAGGTTTTTAAAAAACCCATATTAGCAAATATAACTTTAAACCGCGAAAAAATTTTAAGGGGTTTGATAAAGTAGAATATCTTTGAAAAAAAAAAGATATTTGAAAAAGGATTTACCCCCCAACCCGGAGGAAAAGAATTTGTATTTGAAAAGGGTTTTTTTTCACAATACCTTTTAAATACGCTTTAAAAGATCTGGGGGGGAACCGTCGGGTAGTTTTTATGAACAAAAAACTAAAAAAACGGCGGGTTTTTTTTTTTTTGGGAAAAATTTATTGGGAAAAAAAGGGAAAAAAAAGGGTTTAGTGAAAGGCGGGGGTAAAAGCGATAAATTTAACAGTTGGATCCCAAACCCAAAAAAATTTATGATATATGCTATAAAAATTTTCCCTCATATTTGTTTGATGATTTCCCTTTTCCCTATTTTTTAATAACGAATTGGGAATTTGCCCGGGCGATCGTCAACTCGCCCATTAGATTAAAAATTTTAAAAAAATTTTTTCAAATCAAATTTGATTTTTTTTGGGCCCGGGAAAATTCTGATGTTTAAGAAATTTTTAAAAGTGCCAAAAAAGTTGTTGTTGGGAAAGGGTTTAAAATTTTTAAATTTTCTTATTTTTTGAAATTTGGGGTTCTTAAATTTTTATCTTTTTTTTTGTTGTTGACTGCTGAAATTTAGATTTTGCACAGTGACAATTTCACCATCCTAAACTTGTTGTTTTTCAAAATATCATTTTCGCTTTTAAAACAGTTTTGGTCTATAAAATTTTTTTGGAAAATGTAAAACTATGGGTGACATTATCGTTTACTTTTTCTTTAAATTTTCGCAAAGTATTTTAAAACAAGCCATTATTAAAAATTTATTTTTTTTAAATTTTTTTTATTTAAGATAAAAATAAACGGAAAAAAAAATCACCAAAAATTTAATATTTTAAAATTAAAAACGATTACCCGAAGGGGGAAGAAATTTTTTTGGGGTTTTTAAATAGTGCATATTTTGTTGCGTTTTTGAATGCAATTTTTCTCATAAAATTTGTAACAGCAGCAGAAAAAAATAAAATTAATGAAAGTGTTTGTAACGTTGTTAAAATTTGACCGATGATTTTATAGATTTGTATCATTTTTTGAAAAAACCCGAGCAAACAAATATCATCCAAAAAACCAAACGTGGCATTGTATTCGTTGAAAAGCTGTTTTTTGTTACCCCACAGCTAAAAATTTTACGCCCATAATTTTATTTTATAATATTTCGCCCCCGCTGTAATCGATTTAAATTTTGTTCCCTCATCCTTTTTGGGTTTTTTGAAATAACAGGTTTTATTTGGAAACAAAAATTTAAAACCCTTTACTTTTTTTCCTTTTAAACATTTTTTTTGGGGTCACAGCCCCAGATTTTCCAATCGATTGTCTGTTTTTACTTTTATTGGTGTAAATTAATAACCAGCCCGGGGGTATAAAACCGGGGAAACCTCGTAAAAAAACCTATAAACCAGTATAACAACTTAAACGGTCAAAGTTCCTCTAACAATTCCCCTGTTAAACCCCAAATATTTTTTCTTTGTACCAAAAATTTTTTGTTTTTTGTTTTCTAATAATCCGCGTCGTTACCCTCGTATAAATAAAAAGGAAAAGTTTGGGGGCCTGAAACTAATTTTTGAAAGGGAAAATTTTTAATGTTGTCTTCAGTGATTTTAAACTTTTTCCCGTGAAAACACGCTGTTTTTCGGGGAATGTATGCAAAAAAAAAGAAATAAAAAATTTTTCAAAGCTTTGAAAACCCTCGGCATTTTTTCCCTTGACAAAAATATTATAACCCTTTGGAGTAATTTCCCAAATTATTCCATTTTTAAAAGGTTAAAAAAAAACCCAATGTATTTCCGGGCCGTATAAAGTTTATTTTGGGTGAATATAAAAATCTCTTGCTCACGTCGCTTGTCAGTTTTGGGCTGCCCTTACTATAAAAGATTTTTTTTTTATTTTTAAATTTGATTTTTAGGAAAGCGCAATGTGGGGAAAAAATTATCAATTAAAAAAATTATTTTTAAAAGTTAAAAATTTTTAAAAATTGCTTGATATGCCAAGAGAACCCTTTGGGGAAAACGGGAAATAAAAAGGGGAATGCTTTTGGAAAGGGGTTTTTGGGACAATATTTAAATCAGTTTCAAAATTAAAAATTTTTTTGAAAATTTTACGAACAAATCTTTACCCCTACTCAGACAACTGTAAAACGTGAGCTCAAAAAAAACACAAAAGTATCAGATTATTTGTCCCAAATACCCTGTTTTTTTTTCCAAAGTTAGTTGTAACGGAAGAACACTAACAAAAAAATTGCATAACCTTATATGAACGCAAAATAAGACGTGTTTTCCCTTGGGGGACTAATTTTTTTCCACTATCAATGAAAACACCAAAAATCTGGAAATAAATAGAAATTCGCTAATTGGGTTTGGGTTTGGAAGTTTAAAAAGGTTTAAAGAAATATTTTTAAAACCGATGAAATATAAGCATTACGAGGAAATTCGAAATTCGATCTGCCAAAAAAAAAAAAAATAAAAGATGTTGTAAAAACACAAAAACGTAGATAACAATTTTTCCCAAGGGGCTGTTTTTCTGACTTTTCCCGCAAAACCCACGAGATCCTTTGAGAAGTATATAGTCAGGGTGTAAAGTTAAAATTTTTAAAGATTTTAATTTTCCATTGGCAAAATAAATCCCAAAATTTAAAAAAGAAAAATTAATTTTTAAATTTAAAGGTTTTCGGATAGATGAAAAAGAGGATGTTTAATCCGGATTTTTTCCCAGAAAAGGCCTCACAATGCCCATCAATTACTTTTTTAAATAAAAATCATTACGTTTTTATTAAAAACTTTAAGGATAGTTTCAAACGGTACAATAAGAATAAGCCCCCAAAAATTTCTTTTGTTAGCTGCTTGCTTTGGCTGTCCCCAAAAAATAAAACCCTTAAAAAAGTTTTGCGTACTGTAGTGATGAAACAAAAAATTTAACAATCCCTTTAAAAAAAGATAGTGTTTTTTTCCCGTTTTTTTCCCTTTCCTAATTCCCAAACAAAAAAATTCCTTTTTCTTTAAACGCCTAAATTTGAGTTTTTTTTTAAACCTTATTGGGGTTTTGAAAATAAAAATGTAAAACGATTCAAAGAAAAATTAAAAAATCATTTTCATGTGGAGTGGTAGGGGGTTTTGTTTTGTGGTACTGTTTCTAGATTATCAAAACCCAACCCCAATACTATGGGAAAAATCCAGCGGGCTGGCTTCTAAAGCATTTTGAAAAAACGAATTTGGATTTTCTTATCTTTTGAAAAAAAGAAACCCCAATTTTAAAAAATTAAAAACCCCTCAACAAAAAATTGTCACGGATGTAAAAAAAGTTTTTGGGATAAAGACAAATTTGGGACTAAACAACGTTAGTAAAAAAAAAAAGTACATGAAAATTCCCAATTTAAACCAGACTTACCGGACGGCTCAAACCAGGGGTTAATTTAATTTTTCCCTCTCCAGATTTTTTTCCCGGTTATTTTCACAATTTTCAAAGGATATGAACCCATATTTTTAGTAAATTTTTTGGGGTGCCCCCGATAAAAAAAGCTCGTCTAAAACTCGATAACGGCATTTTTAAAAGCATTCCCAAAAAATTTTGAAAAGTATATGTCAGTTTTCGTAGGAAAAAGGGTTTCAATTTACAGTTCCCCTTTTTGACAGGGCCCGTTAGATGAGTTTTAAAATTTGTAGTAAATTTGATAATAAAAGGGTTGTTTTAAAAAATAAAAATTTTAAAAATAGTAAAAAAGGGGTATTTCCCCAAAGAAAACCCGACGACTGGGGTAAATTTTATTAAAAAAATTTTTAATGAAAAGATAAAATTTTTCTCACACTTTTAAAAGAAAATATAACCCATGTGAATTTCAAGTAGCACAAAAATCTGGAAAGTATTTGATTGTGAGACATTTTGGGGAATTTTCATGATTTTTTTTTGAAAAATGATGTTTTATTTTAAAAAAAAAAAAATGTTTTGGGAAAATTTCGGAAGGGTGAGTTTTAAAAAATTTCGGAAAGATCTTGTTGGGATTATTCTGGGCCCCTGGGTGGGATGGATGCTTGCTAAAGTTTTAAATAAGGAAAAGGTTTGGGAAATTAAATGACGAAAGTTTATATGTTTAACTTTATTGAAAAAGGAAACAGGGTGTTTTGGTGATAACAAAAAATATGCTGAAGGGAAATACAGATATTTGAAACCCGTATTAAACCCCGACTCCTTTCGAATTATATATTTTTTCTGGATTGCAAAATCTTTAAAGGGGATTCGTTTGGAGAACCAAAGTTTGGGGATTTCACTGTATCCCGGGTATCAATTTTATCAGACAGGGAAAAAAATACCCGACGAGGGTTTAAAATTTCTTGGGAAATTGTCTGGTTTTTAAAAATTTGCAAAAAAAATTTCATAACGATTATCCTTTTTGCGCGGGAAACGATGGTTATAGGGTTTTGGGTTTTTTTATCAAAGAAAAACAAACATTTTGCATTAAAAAAGGCAAATTCAAGGTCAAAAAAAGTACCAAAAT
>JAEAOA010001042.1:0-35000 GCA_016746295.1 Potamilus streckersoni | reverse complement strand
CGGAACATTTGCCTTCAACGAGTTACCCATAAAACAGTCTCTTCGGGATGCGCTCAACAGGCATACGGCAGACATGGCCAGCCCAGCGGACTTGTGACCTTCTGAGTATGGCATTAACGCTTGTCATCTAAGCTCTCTGGAGGACTTCTGTGTCAGGAGTCTTGTCCTTCCATTTGATGTGGGGCAACTATCTGAGGCAGCGCATGTACAAGGAGTTTAGCTATTTTGCATGGGGACTGTACTCCGTCCATGTCTCACAAGTGTACAAGAGGGAGGGTAGTACTACTGCGTGGTACATTTTGATCTTGGTTTGCAGGCTGATTCGTCTTCTGTTCCACACAGTATTGTGAAGTCTGCAGACTCCCAATATGCCCATCTGACAGCACCTATGTGTACACTCCCAATATGTCCATCTGACCGCACCTATGTGTACACTCCCAATATGCCCATCTGACAGCACCTATGTGTACACTCCCGATATGTCCATCTAACCGCACCTATGTGTACACTCTCAATATGCCCATCTGACAGCACCTATGTGTACACTCCCAATATGCCCATCTGACCGCACCTATGTGTACACTCTCAATATGCCCATCTGACAGCACCTATGTGTACACTCCCAATATGTCCATCTGACCGCACCTATGTGTACACTCCCAATAAGCCCATCTGACAGCACCTATGTGTACACTCTCAATATGCCCATCTGACCGCACCTATGTGTACACTCCACCTAGAAACTTTTGCTCATCTTCAACATTCGCGTTATCATCGTCCCCACTGTTAAAACGAAAATATGAAACACAACGTTATTTGCTTACCAAGACCCAGCTACGTGGAAAGAATTGCACATTGACACAAGGACACTGTGATCTCATTCAACAGTACTCTTAAAACTCACATGTTTCGACTACGATAGCAGACTGAAAGACTTAAACGTTTATTTCTTTACTTATTGTCAGTATTTTTGTTTTTTAATTTCAAAGTGTTTGTTTCTATAATTTTGTCGTAGTGCATGTTTTATGTGTTACCTAATATTGTAATGCACTTAGAGCTTCTAAGGATTAGGCGCTGTACTGAATGCACATCATTATCATCATCATCATCATCATCATCATCATCATCATCATCATCATCGTCATCATCATCAAATGAATAATTTTATTCACTATCAGTACGAGAAATCAACACAACAAAATTATTCACAATATTCGAGACTACGATAACATTTGACAAAGCTGACTGAAGTTACATAAAGTAATACAGGATTACAACAATTTGAAGATTGTTCATTTTGCACTGTACTATCTGGTCCATGCTATTGGGTACGTACAGAATGTAATATTTGGTACATGCTATTGGGTACATACAGAATGTAATATTTGGTACATGCTATTGGGTACATACAAACTGTAATATTTGGTAAATGCTATTTGGGTAGGTACATAATGTAATATTTGGCACATGCTATTGGGTACATACAAACTGTACTATTTGGTAAATGCTATTGGGTACGTACAGAATGTAATATTTGGTACATGCTATTGGGTACATACAGAATGTAATTTTTGGTACATGCTATTGGGTACATACAAACTGTACTATTTGGTACATGCTATTGGGTACATGGACATTGTAATAATGAGAACATACTCCTGGATACGTAAAAAATGTAATATTGTGTACATGATATTGGGTACATACACAATGTAATATTTGGTCGTACATGCTACTGGGTACATATACAATGTAATATTCGGCACATATTTCTGGGTAGGTACACATTCTAATATTTGGTGCATGATGCTGGGTACATACACAATGTGATATTTGGTAGTACATGCTACTGGGTACATACACATTATGATATTTGGTAGTACATGCTACTGGGTACATACACATTGTGATATTTGGTAGTACATGCTACTGGGTACATACACATTGTGATATTTGGTAGTACATGCTACTGGGTACATACACATTGTGATATTTGGTAGTACATGCTACTGGGTACATACACAATGTGATATTTGGTAGTACATGCTACTGGGTACATACACATTGTGATATTTGGTAGTACATGCTACTGGGTACATACACATTGTGATATTTGGTAGTACATGCTACTGGGTACATACACAATGTGATATTTGGTAGTACATGCTACTGGGTACATACACATTGTGATATTTGGTAGTACATGCTACTGGGTACATACACAATGTGATATTTGGTAGTACATGCTACTGGGTACATACACATTGTGATATTTGGTAGTACATGCTACTGGGTACATACACATTGTGATATTTGGTAGTACATGCTACTGGGTACATACACAATGTGATATTTGGTAGTACATGCTACTGGGTACATACACAATGTGATATTTGGTAGTACATGCTACTGGGTACATAAACATTGTGATATTTGGTAGTACATGCTACTGGGTACATACACAATGTGATATTTGGTAGTACATACTACTGGGTACATACACAATGTGATATTTGGAAGTACATGATACTGGGTACATACACATTGTGATATTTGGTAGTACATGCTACTGGGTACATACACATTGTGATATTTGGTAGTACATGCTACTGGGTACATACACATTGTGATATTTGGTAGTACATGCTGCTGGGTACATACACAATGTGATATTTGGTAGTACATGCTACTGGGTACATACACATTGTGCATTAATTGTCTAGAAACCAAGAATCAATGTGACTCTTGCGATAAACCAAAGTTCAGATTAAATGATCGTTCATTTATCCACGAAGCTCAAGACCTCTGAAATATATCTTTATAAAGGAGGGAAAATAGTAATTCATATCTAAAATTTATTTCATTTAATTGGATGTAACTGTTTTGCTCTCTCTCTCTCTCTCAGCTAAAACCAACACTATATCCCAAGAAATCAATAACCGGTCTGACGGCAATTGGGATGCACGAACTCATCACGTTCTTATTGCATAGTTTTTAAAACGCTGGACAGACGACATTTTTTATGCAGTCTTATGAGCGGTTCCACATTTATCTTGACATTTCAGACAGTGATGCATTAACAGGTATCAATGAAAGTGACATTTGTTGTTGTTGTTGTTGTTGTTGTTGTAGAGATTAACTCCATATTTCAGCTTTAACAGGCTATACATGGCGGCCAGTATTAATGGTGGCGGAAGAACCCGGTAAAACCCCAGAAAGAACCACTGACCCACGAGAAGCTATTGGCAAGCTTTCTCACATACTAAAATCGACCGAATCCACGCAAACAGAGGTGAGGTGAAGTGACATTTGTCTTTTTTGCTTTATGTGACATGATGTTAACTACAAAAGTTAAAGGTAACATTAAAGTTTCTTACAAGTTTAAGCAACTGTAGACACAGAAAAACGATTACTGCCAAAACGTGTTAAAATTTTCATAGCAGTCTTACCTTACTTTAAATATTTTCCGATATAAACAAGAATTATAAGAATGTTCGTTCTTTCGTAAAATATTCTGCATACGATTTACAAAGAGAAACTACTTTGTGTTTTAAAATCTGCACAAAATCAGGATTTCACAAAACAACAAATCAATGGCAGTATTTGATAGTGATTACAACTTTCTGCCGACTCTTCAAGGTCATGACATACTCTTTGACCACAGTTTAACTTCTCCGATACTTTCAGTCATTACCGCTCCGCCATAATAATGTTGCGTGTCTGCGGCATGGTGCCCTAGTGCTAGGCATCACTATAAACTACCCCAATGCAGACATCGTAGCGATTCGACTGACGACATTGTTAAATCCAAACCACACACACACACACACACACACACACACACACACACACACACACATTATGTGTTTTATAGACATGAAGCAAACGATAAATGATCAAAATATTTGCATGCAACATACGTCAACAATAAAACTACTCTCGTTTGGAAAGTCCATAATTTAATTCCATCAAGTTGCTTTTTAATTGAGGTTTGGAATTGGCTAGAAGTAAGAAAAACAAATGTACTAAGCAACATACACTTTAATACGATTATGTAAACGAAAAGCACCACATTTTGGTAGAAAAAATATTTATTTCAAGACACTTTCTCTGATAATTATGGAAGCTATCCAAAACATATATCCGAACGCTCGGCATGTTTCTAAACATGACAAGATAACTTTCTGCAACTTGCTTCATGATAATTAGAAAATCATATTTATCTACATACCTTAAATTTTATTTCAATTACCATGAAGAGTTGTGCATGGATATTGACTTAAAATGTTCCGAATTAGCGGAAGAACAATTAAATAATAACCATACATATAGCGGTGCCAAGTTTCCGATTTCCGGTGCCAAGTTTCCTTTTGAGAAAACTATTTGGCCAATCTGATAAAGAATATAATGTTTAAATTAGATAGGATTAATATGCGCATTTAACTGATAAGTATCGGACACTAGCATTTAACTGACACGTATCGGACACTAGCATTTAACTGACTGACCCGCATCGGACTAGCATCTTGCAAAAAAGCCAAATTATATCATGTACATGTAGACTTTAATCTTTTGACTATAAGACTGTTAGAGTAAAGACTGCTAGAGTAACTATATCCTATGGGGCTTACGAAGGACTGCGATTTAAATGAGGGTCCATTAGAAGTGAGTCCACTATCAAATACGTTGAAGGGCCAAACCATAACCTGGATAGGTCACGCGAACAAGCGGGTATTTCAATATGTGCAGTTCAAAAGATAACTACTAACCGAATTTCACCGTAGACCTAAAAACATTTAAAACAAAACAAATAATTTATATTTACTTAATGAAGTAGGAAAAGATAATGCCAGAAACTGAAACGTTTTTGTAATTTATGAATGAAACAACTATCTTCATAAGTTGTGTCCATTTTAGTCACATTTTATTAATTGCCACCGGTCTCCAGGGACGAAATAAAGAAATGGATAAGTGTCTACAATATATTTTAGTTTAGTTTAAAGGAAAAAGATAGCGTATTTTTATAGCGTTGATCAGATGATGAACGCAGTAGTTCTAGTTCTAGTCCAAATTCAATGAATTCATGGTAAATTTACGACAGCGTTCTCAAATACCTCCCAACTGATCAAAAGTAACCCTAAACTTGCCAATTATTTTTTTCTTAGATTATTTTAAAAATCAAGACCCATTTAAATTGTCTGTAAGTTGTGTGCGTTTCATCCACAAAGCGTAGCTGTTCGTTCCAAAGTATCATCATGCTATGTATGGTAAAGAGGCTGGTATTGTTTAAATCTCGGCACCCAAAACCCGTGCCAAGGAGGTACGACTGAGGTAAACATAGGTAGCAAAAGGAGGTACGACTGAGGTAAACATAGGAAGCAAACTGACACCCAAATCAATTCATGACAAAATGAACTAATAAATTTCCATATGTAACATAAATAAAATACAGAACATGTCAATATTGTGTTTATCTGCTCTCTTAATCTCAGAAACTGGATGCCATTTCTACATCTCGTATTTTTATATTTTGACGAAAAGAAACTACCAAAAACACAAAAGAAAGTTTTCATTTTTCAGATTCAGGGTGAATGGCTTGAATGTTGAAGCTTGAAACATTATATCTAGATTAAAACCTGCCATGACAACCCATTGTGCATGATATGATTGATGAATGATGCACAGAAATGCCGCACTAATGATTTACATGAATAGATAAGTATCCTATAGCAGACAGCAACGTATGAAAAGATATTTTCATTATATTTAAAGTTTTTATAAATGACCATTATTACCTGTCACAAGGGCGAAAGCCACGCAAGCAGTTCAATGAAATGTGATGTACCGATCCTTGCGGCCTATATCAGATGCATAAAGAAAAATGTCATAATAAAAATATTTTCTCTGCAAAACCATTTCATCGCAATTCTGAATCCTATTTACTTTTTATTTCCTTATTTGCCATGTATAAAACAAATCAAAAAGATGTTTCATGTACAAATCAGCGCCGCATATTTTGCTTCCTAACAAAATCGTCGTTCTAAAATACCATTTACAGGTACGGGCAGAATTGCAAGTTGTTTTGAAAGAAACTCGAACGATGATCAATAGTAAAATATGGTGTATGGATTTGTACTTGAATAGTTCTCTCCATCTATCTGCGTTCGATCCTTACAAGCACGGATAAACAGATAACTGAAACAGATTAATAAATGGAAACAAATGAAGTGATGCTATAGTGATGAGTGGCTACAATAAGGACAATTGATCTAAAGTAACCACCGTTTTTGAAGACGTATATTCCAGTGGAAGTCTGACATGACGACGCTGGCTATTATCATATGGAACTGAATTATATAGGACTTCTGGAGCAGAACAGATAATGTTTCAAGCAGCTTATCTGGCAATAGTTCGTTTTATTCTGTTTAGATTGTATTTTCAATATGTATACAATTTTTGGATGATGTAATCAATTATTAATTTGCCAATCAGTCTTAGAACAAAACGAGAGCTAAAAATATTACTTTTAAAGAGTAGCAATTTTGTTTAAAAAAATATCATTATTACAAATTGTTCGCCGTGACATCATTAAACTGAAAATTAAACTCGCAATGCAGTCGAAATCGTGTGTAGTTTCGTCCGACATTGTTTAGTAGGTGATGTCCTTCAACAAGGAGGGACGGTTATATCAATATGATTCATAATACAATTCACGACAGAGTATAAAACCTTGCGTTAAATTTTTTTAAAAGTAGACAATTTTATTGTTTGGAGATTATTTATTTAATATGCTTAAACATAAATATTGCAAGCACTCTAGCTTGTTATATTTCTCTTTCAGGATTAGAAATAGATATCAAATTATTTCATGTGATTATTCTGATGTGATTATGATATTTGATGTACCTTTAACAATTTTTCAGTCATAACGCTACGATGTCTGCAGTGTAGCAATTTTATAGTGATGTCTAGCACTGGGGCATCATGTAGCAGACATGTAGCATGATGTTCCACCCAGTCACATTATCCTGGCACCAAGCCGAACAATCCTAACACCAACCTCTTAATGCTGAGCACCAAGTGAAGCAGCTGTTTGTACCATTTTTGTAAGTCTTTGGTATGACTCGACTCGACATGGTATAGAACCCACGACTTCCCTCATTCAAGGCGGACGCTCTAACCACAAGGGCACCGAAGCGATTAGATTAAATTATGACGTTTGCAGGAATGTAAATTGTTCTATGCCTGCTGTAAATTTGCAGGTATGTAAATTGTTCTATACCTACCGTACGTTTGCAGGAATGTAAATTGTTTATACCTACAATACGTTTGCAGGAATGTAAATTGTTCTATACCTACAGTACGTTTGCGTGAATGTAAATTGTTCTATACCTACAGTAAGTTTGCTGCATGAATGTAAATTGTTCTATACCTACAGTAAGTTTGCATGAATGTAAATTGTTCTATACCTACAGTAAGTTTGCATGAATGTAAATTGTTCTATACCTACAGTAAGTTTGCATGAATGTAAATTGTTCTATACCTACAGTAAGTTTGCATGAATGTAAATTGTTCTATACCTACAGTAAGTTTGCTGCATGAATGTAAATTGTTCTATACCTACAGTAAGTTTGCATGAATGTAAATTGTTCTATACCTACAGTAAGTTTGCATGAATGTAAATTGTTCTATACCTACAGTAAGTTTGCTGCATGAATGTAAATTGTTCTATACCTACAGTAAGTTTGCATGAATGTAAATTGTTCTATACCTACAGTAAGTTTGCATGAATGTAAATTGTTCTATACCTACAGTAAGTTTGCTGCATGAATGTAAATTGTTCTATACCTACAGTAAGTTTGCATGAATGTAAATTGTTCTATACCTACAGTAAGTTTGCATGAATGTAAATTGTTCTATACCTACAGTAAGTTTGCTGCATGAATGTAAATTGTTCTATACCTACAGTAAGTTTGCATGAATGTAAATTGTTCTATACCTACAGTACGTTTGCATGAATGTAAATTGTTCTATACCTACAGTAAGTTTGCATTAATGTAAAATGTTCTATACCTACAGTAAGTTTGCATGAATGTAAATTGTTCTATACCTACAGTAAGTTTGCATGAATGTAAATTGTTCTATACCTACAGTAAGTTTGCATGAATGTAAATTGTTCTATACCTACAGTAAGTTTGCATTAATGTAAATTGTTCTATACCTACAGTACGTTTGCATTAATGTAAAATGTTCTATACCTACAGTAAGTTTGCATGAATGTAAATTGTTCTATACCTACAGTAAGTTTGCTGCATGAATGTAAATTGTTCTATACCTACAGTAAGTTTGCATGAATGTAAATTGTTCTATACCTACAGTAAGTTTGCATGAATGTAAATTGTTCTATACCTACAGTAAGTTTGCATGAATGTAAATTGTTCTATACCTTCAGTACGTTTGCATTAATGTATAATGTTCTATACCTACAGTACGTTTGCATTAATGTAAATTGTTCTATACCTACAGTACGTTTGCATTAATGTAAATTGTTCTATACCTACAGTAAGTTTGCATTAATGTAAATTGTTCTGTGCCTTAAAACTTTTATAGTTTTATCACAATTTAAGTGTTTTATTTGATGTACATACATGCATATACAATGAAGTTGATGTGCATACATGTATATGCAATAAAGATGATGTACATGCATGTATATACAAAGAAGTTAATGTACATACATGTATATACAATTAAGTTAAGGTACATACATGAATATACAATCAAGTTAATGTACTTACATGTATATAAATGAAGTTGATATACATACATGTCTATACAATGAAGTTAATGCACATACATGAATATACAATGAAGTTAATGTATTTACATGTATATATAATGAAGTTGATGTACATACATGTCTATGCAATGAAGTTAATATACATACATGTATATATAATGAAGTTTATGTACATGCATGTAAATACAATGAAGTTAAAGGGTCAGACAAGACAGCATACCCATACAGAATGATTGTTATGCTTCTTGTCGTAGGATTAATCCCTTAAATATAAATAAAAATCAGCGTAAATGACATTTTGCATGAAATGTTGTATAAATGTTTTACAAATCTGAGGACTCCGACTGAAATATGAACCAAATCATGTGGTTTCATTTTTTTTTATCTTGGCTAGTCCAAAACATGAAACTGCAATTTGCTGATAGCACGCCTTCAAAGGATTAATTTTATTTTAGCAATTTTCTGCAAAATGGAAGTATCACTATTCATTCCACTTTATCCAAATTTGCATCTTAATCTAAAGCAAATACAATTTAAAAGTAATGTCAGCGGTAATCAGTGAAACCCAGTGAGGTTTCATAACGATTGATGTAGTGGGGATATTACACGCTTCATTCATGGTTAAACGGAACAAATAGAAGAGAAATATATTCCAGCAATGTTATTCCTACTAGACTTTGCGAGGATGTTAAGTGTTTGGATTGGACTTTTATTGCAGAATAGGATAAATCATTTGGATTTGGTCCATCCATTCTCAAAAGCTCTGAACGTTTAGTCCTGACATACACTGTTGAGCACTATTCAAAATTTTTCCAAATTGAGCTGAAATGGGAAGTCGGACGGTGTGACCCTCTCGCAACATACATATTTATCAGAGATTTAGAATAAATAACTGCTGCCAAAAGAGAATAACCCGCCAACAAATATTAAAGATGATAATGATGATGACGATAAAGATGATAATGGTGATGATGACATTGATGAGAGATACATGACGATAATGACGACGACGATGATGATGATCACAAAGATGATAATGATTCATCTCCTTGTACGGCTTTACATGTTATAAAAGCTACTCCTGCTGAACTAGACCCAAAGCAAACTTTGTCAAAACACAAGAAGAAGAATACAAATAATAATTATAAAATTGCAGCCGAAGTGAACAAATAAAATACTAACAAACTATATAAACGTATTAAAACCGTTCTAGTACATAAAATTATTACAACCGTCATAGTATTACAGTCTCCTTTAAAGCCCATAACCAATGGAATGTTGGACTGAATCAGAATTACGATGTCTGGAAATTGATACCTTTCGAAGTTAACTTAGTAAGCGTAACAGCAAGTATGATAGAGTCGAACCATACATAGTAAACGTAACAACTAATACCATACCAATGAATACAACGTAACAACTAATACCATACCAATGAATACAACGTAACAACTAATACCATACCAATGAATACAACGTAACAACTAATACCATACCAATGAATACAACGTAACAACTAATACCATACCAATGAATACAACGTAACAACTAATACCATACCAATGAATACAACGCCATTGAACCTTTTTAGGCATATCTTCATTCCTCAAATAAGGAAGAAAAAAAGAAGAAAACAAATAACACAAATATGGACTTAGTAAAACTATTGGATGAATCTTTAAATCAATCGTTAATATAAATGTCGAATGGCGTCATGAAAATCAGCTGTATTATATTGTATACTGTTGTCACTTCAGTATATTTACATATTTTAACATATTATCCAGTACGATCGGTACTACAGACCACTTTGTCTTTGCGAAATATTTGTATTCAATCGCTCTTTTGTAATAAATTGACCAGATAACTGTTTGTTTATGACATTTCTTCTGAAACTTATATATGACAATGACAAAGTTGTAATAGATAAACGGTTTCGTTTAGGTAATATACCCTTTGTAGGAATTAGTCCTAAATAATTACAAAACTAAAGTTAGAATAAAAGTGAACATTTGCTTTTGGAATGATACTGCATGAAATTTGGTTACCAGGACAGAACTTGCATAGACATAGAATAAGGATAGACTAAGGACTTGCATGATCATGATGAGTAAGGATAGACTAAGGACTTGCATGATCATGATGAGTAAGGATGGACAAAGGACTTGCATGATCATGATGAGTAAGGATAGACTAAGGACTTGTATGATCATGATGAGTAAGGATAGACTAAGGACTTGCATGATCATGATGAGTAAGGATAGACTAAGGACTTGTATGATCATGATGAGTAAGGATAGACTAAGGACTTGCATGATCATGATGAGTAAGGATAGACTAAGGACTTGCATGATCATGATGAGTAAGGATAGACTAAGGACTATTAATTACAGTTGAACTTCATATAAATCAAGATATGTCTGCAGCATAATCTAGTTGCATTTCAATAACTATCTTTGAACCGGAAGAACTTCATCTTTGTAAAATAACAACAACAAAAAATTACTGAGATAACAGACTAATTTCCTGTGCTTGGACAAGTAAACGTTACTATGGCAATTGAATAATGAGACCGACTAAATTTTTGGTCAGCGTTACTCTGGGTCAGAGAGGAGAGGTATTTGATTCAATATTGTTGATATGAAACATATTAAGTTGCATTTACACAGGAAAAACGTCGACGGTATACAATGGAAGTGACAACCAACAGTGATAATTTTAGTACTGATCAGAAGTATGGATCGCATAGAATAGAATTGTTGGAACTCATTCGAGATATCGCTGCTGAACACGCCACTTGCTACTAGCTGAGGGCTACAAATGCGATTAATCTCCGCTGTAAATCAACACAATGGCTACAGACTTAAACGCCAAATTGTTTGTGGTCCTTAGAGCTGATCAACCTACTTAGGGTGTCAAGTGACTATCTTTCCTTCTATTTCGAAATCTTTGGTGTCGTTTACATCCATTTTGGAATTATAATTGGACTTGTAAAAAGGACTTCATTCTGTTATGTGCAAACATCGTTATGGTTTGATAAGAGCTTTTTTGAGACTACAACGCCATCTGGCTGAACAATTAGTTGAAAGCTACTTCCGGTACGCTTGATGAGCTCGTCTATTTCTTGCAGTTAGTCATGGACGACCATTCTAATCAACTATCTTAAATTCTGTGATAACTAAGTCGGTCTCCTTTTATCGCTTCTTAGAATAACTGCCAAACCGTTCAGCAAAAATCTTGTTTCCTTCTGCGCAATTTTGTCATAGGACCATGATATGATAATATTTAAGTAGGCAAAATTGCAAAGGACCGATTGCTTTTGATCGCAATAACGTCATCATTGCCTATTACGTAAGGTTCATGAGAAAAATATATATTTACATAACTTGGGTGCTTACCTTCAAAAATTGCAAATATGTCGACAACCTTTGTCAGCTTCGCTTTGCGCATTATAACCGTTGAATCGTGGCTTTAAATCAAATGAAACAATGATTATTCAATTCAAATTACGAAAAACGTTAAATCAGCGTAATTTCAAGTAATGGACCGGAGTTGCCTAAGTGGTTAGGGTGACCGCCACGGATGCAGAAGCTCGCGGGTTCGAACTCCGGCCGATTCACACCAAAGACATAAAAATACGAAAAGCTGCCGTGCTTGGTGCTCAGCATTAAGAGGTTAGTGTTATGACTGGTCATCTGGTGTCAGGATTACGTGTCTGGGTGGGACATTATATATTCAACATCACATAGACGAACACAATAATGGGACTTATTTCATCTTTGTCAAACTCGATCTTTCAAAAGCACGATAGTCGTCAAATAAGCTTTCTTACTGACCCAAAGAGGCGAAGAAACGAATGCGTTTTACTATTTCGATTTACCTGTCAATTAAGAGCTCTCGCAGATATCCGGTAGGAAGAAATCTCTTTTTTGACATTTAAAACTGTATCCATAACCTTCACCAATCAACGGTGGCTGCCATTCCAAGCATCTATTAAATATTGTATGACTCGTGGAAAACAAATTAACTGTGGCTGCTATCCCAAGCATCTATGACACTTAACATTGTATGACTCATTGGAAAACGCTATCCTGTAGCTGATATGTGTGTCTCTGTCCAATTTACCTGAAAATTGCAGTTTTATCGCATTAAGGAACTGAAATGATATATGTACTTTATAAATATCTGTGTGTATATATATATATATATATATATATATATATATATATATATATATATATATATATATATATATATATATATATATATATATATAACTATCTGTACATTATAAATACTTCCGTTTTACGCGATACTGATATCAGCGATCGCTTTCAAATTAAACACAAGTGTGTTTGTGTGTGTCGGTGTGTGTGTTCAGATAATGCAGCTAACGAAAGCAGTAACATGAGCGATGAATGTAGCAATGTACATAAAATGAGCGATTGAAGAACCAGTCTGTGTAAAAGACATACACCTATGACAATAGAAGTATCAGAAAATGTCAAAAAAAAACATATCAGCGATGGAAGAATCAGTCAATGTCAATACAATTATGAATGATAAAGGTTCCAATAAATGCAAATACACATTGTAAATACACTATTAGCAATGTAACAACCATTCAATGTAAATATGAGCGATGGAAGAACCAATCAATGCAAATTCACTTATGAGCGATAGAAGAACCAGTACATGTAAATACACATATGAGCAATGGATGGAAGAATAAATGTAAATTCACCTAAGAACGACGTTAAGTATAAATCAATGTAAATACGCACCTCAGCGACGGTATTGCCATTAACTGTAAATGCGTAAATGAAGCAGATTTAAGGAGTCATAATGTTCAAGCTGTATTTAATATCAAGATCAAACTTAAGCTGGTTGTCCTCCCCATACGACCCTGAACTGATGTGCAACTACGCGTGTTAGAGCTGGATTTTAAAGTTACATACTTATTTTTTATCACATCTTATGCAGCCTAATGCGCGTTAACGACCCTTTGGATTCGGGCAAAATAAATACATTGTATAAAACGATGAATGTATGGCACTCAAAGATAACGACTGGATGGAAGGCGGACATTTTTTCACGTAAATATAATCCTGCATCACACCCCTGTGATGGAGCTTAGTCAACAATGCAGACGCCATCAACAAAATAAAGTTAGAAAACAGTGGCTAGTTCCAAGTCAAAGGGAGTGAAATCTCTCATAAAACTAATTAAAACACTATGATTGGTCAATATCCACATCGTCATACGGTGAGCACAATAAATACATAACCCTCAACATGATGGTTATATTATGGTCCATTTATGAACTTCATAATTGTGCTCTGCATGAATTTCTTCATCAAAACAATTTAACAAATTTAAAGTTTTACTAATGAAACGAATAGCTATATATACACAGCATACTTCGTATTAAAAAAAAATTTTCTAAATATTTTGTGATAAGCAAATAAGGATATATATATATATATATATATATATATATATATATATATATATATATATATATATATATATATATATATATATATATATATACCAGCAAGTCCCCGAAATGTTTAAAGCCTTCTCAATTATACGGTATTGATAAAACTAGTCAACAGAGATGAAATTTAGTTTGAAGGACTCAACGTCAATGAAGACGAGTACTTAACCGTCTTGGGTGTCTGCGTTCAAGGTTTATGCTTACATATGCGTGATGGATTCTGGAAAGCCCTGTGATGAAGATGATAAATTTATAGATCTGAATATGTATGACAGCGAATGACACAATCGATAGCAATTTTGAACCTCTTTTCCACCATTATCTGCATTAACAGAGCCTCGTGTCAGAACCAGGGGAATTCATTGATAGATCCACTGCGGTTACAGTCACCGTGAATTATGCTGAACAAATATTAACTAATTAATATTAAAAGCAGAGAAAAATTAAAAAGGAAACACTTGTCTGTGCACCCAGAACGCACACTTGCCGGAGAATAAAATATTACTCAAGTAGATATTTTCTACGATTTTGTGGCAGCAAAAGAAAATAATTGGATAGAAGTGCATGCACGTGTTGCACCTGTACAAATCAAGCCTGTTGAGCAATTATAATACCAGATCGCATTATTAATAGAAGAACTGTGATAGAGCATCCAGAACTACCGACGAGAGAAAATAATCAATGCGGAACAACAGCTGCGGGATGAAATCGCCCAGAAAGAGGCTTTTACTCGCGAAAAACGAACGCGTGTGTGTTGTTGTGTATGCTATTTGCAGACTGGCTGTAGTAAAAAAAACAAAGGATGGCGTTTGTTTGGCGAGGATTGCGATTGCGGCAACTATCAGAGGTACACCAACAGTAACCGATGTGACTAGCGGCGATAGTAAAATAATTTCATTACGGTTACATTGACAAATAGGTATCTATTCGGAAATTCTCGCGGCCGCTAAAATAGTCTGAGCATAACTACCAAGCCCTTGTGAAATGGAAAACCACCGGACTCTCTGCGCACAGATAAATTGACCTGGTAAAACGTTCGCGGAAAGCTCCGCTTCTCCAACAGAAAACTTTCCTTTTAAAACATCAAAAAGCAAAAAAGTAGACATTCAGTCGCATATTATTACAGAAATATAAAGGTTGCATAGTTCCATTCCTGCAAAAAGTGCAACAAATATATTTTACCAGCTCAACCAAATGATATCAAACATGGAATGCTCCTAAATATCACCAAGCTGTAAAAACTTGCGGTATCGACTAAAAAGATGTACGACCTAAAATTGATAGCATTAGGTCAATAAAACAAATATCTGGTATCGACAAAAAATATATACAGCCCATAAGTGAAAATATTCAGTTAGTACTCCATGGATTCAAATGTTGTGGCAGAAACAATATCATCGCTGGACCAAACAATCTAAAAAAAATGGCGGATGGTATTTAAAGCAGTTAAATAGTCCCTAATGCCTACAATGATTGTAGCCAAACTCTTTATAATACAACTCAGAGAGTATTTTGTTTCAAAATCAAGAGCGATGTGAAAATGAAAAGCAAATGATGGCAGAAAACGAAATCCGCGAATAGACAGGGTTTGAACAAGAGTCTTGTCTGTCTTAATAGAGTATCCTAATGGGGGTGTATGGAAAGAGGTTTAACATCACAGCTCCGCAACATCTGAACCATCAAATGGGCTGTATATAGAACTATCTATAAGGTATCAAACTTTATGCGACTAAAAATTCTTGTTATCTCAATGTTCCTATTAAAGAAAATTAAGACAGTTGTCTTCCTTCAATGGATGAATGTACCTTGCGAATTTCAAATCCACGTAACCAAACCACCTGTAAAAATTGCTCTGCTATCATTATTTATTGTGCTACCATGTCAGATTAATTCTCAGATGAAACATACTCTTGCAAAACTTTTCAAATTAAGTGCATTTTGAGAGATTCTTACCATGATCTAAATATTAACAGTTTAGACGAAAAAAAGCAGCAGCTAACGCATATACTGGCTTATAAGTCGAGTTCAAAAGCAACCTGCTAAGACCCATATCTGCCGTTGCACAATACGCCGTATTATCAGGGTCTATCCAGCTTTTTAGGAGTATCCTGTAAAATAAACACTCACGTGAATATATTATCATCGTAAGAATACCGTATTTACTCGCTTATACGTTCAGTCGAACTCTAAACTAAACAAAGACCTGCCGTTGCATTATGGGACGGAAGATCAGGGTCCATGATGTTTGTAGTTGAACTTGACTTGGAGGACATAAATTACTCATATTAAATCTATCTAGCTTGTGGAAGAAGCGCTTCCATTTGTTCTGTAATATTGGATAAAGCAAGAAAAAGCGACACCCTTGTCTGATTTATAAAGGAATTATTTTACCCTTATATCTAAATATCATAATTTCCAGTGTGGAAAAGAAGACAAATTTGTCCTCCCAATGTGTAATAGAAACACATCCTACTGACATATGTAATAAAAACACATCCTACTTCAAGCAACCGAGTACCGGTGCACACTTCTGAATGTGCGATGTCTACACTTAATCCTGACATATGAGACTGTACTTCAAGCAACCGAGTACCGGTGCACACTTCTGAATGTGCAATGTCTACACTTAATCCTGACAGATGAGATTGTGCTTCGAGCAAGCGAGTACCGGTACACACTTGTGAATGTGTTGTTGTTGTTGTTGAGCCTAATGTCATTTTCAGCACACGATAGGCTATTTATGGCAAACAGTAATAATGGTGAAGGAAGAAACCGTGAAATGAGCGGAAAGAACCACCGACCCACAAGAAGCTACTGGCAAGCTTTCTCACATATCCACATTCGCCGAATCTTAGACTCGTACCCACGCAGACAGAAATGAGATAGCAGTGATCCGTAACGGAGAGCACTTTAGACCACTTGGCCACTCAGGGCTTCTTCTGAATGTGTGATGTCTACACTTAATAATGACATATGAGATTGTTCTTGGAGCAACCGAGTTCTGGCAACAAACAGAAAAAATCTATTACACTTCTAATAATTCACGTCAATGATTGTTGTTAATTTTGCGCTGCATCCCGACCCATGAGTAATCAATTTTTGTTTGATAAACAACTCATAATTATGCCGCCAGATGGTTGCCTGTCAAGATTTGATATGTTACAATTGTATTATGTGAATGTATTAAAGAAATAAACTACTTCAAATGAGAATTCATCAACATTAAATGTTTCTACTTTTCCGTGATATAATAAATATTTCACTTGAGATATGTTAACTGTAACTTTCTCACTTAATAAAATTTAAAATTTAAACATATTAGTTCTTTCAATACTGGAGGGAAAAAAACTATTTCGCATCCGATTGGGCTTCATATCAAGATATCTTTCATTGGCGATGTTGATGTTAAAGTTCATGATGGAAATCAGATACAAACCATTTTCTCATCCTAATCGCCACTGCATGATTGCGTATGATGATCAGGCCAAACAAAACAACAACAAAAAATTATACAATTTTGGTTACCCAACCGAACCTATTCGTTCCTGCCAGCCACACATTTTGTTTTGGACAACACTAGAAAAGAGTGAGAAGGCAAAATAACAAAGAGATTTAAGTAAGATCGAAGTTAACTCCAGGATGAAAATGACGGTTACATGTATTTTCTAGATTAAGCTTCTTCAAACTCGTCCAGACTACAAAAGAAAAGTTTATCCCGATCTACGTTACCATTTGTCTAAATAAAGCCATAGCTACACGTCATTTATTTGGCCATACTGTGATAAAATATCCCAAACTGTTCTTTCTAATCGTAGCCGACTGGTAAGCATGTCTTTAATATGTTTTGTTTTTGGCATCAGTACACAATTAATAAAATTCGGTTCAGTACCCACGAATGTAGACCCAGTCTATTTTTAGATCACTTTTTCCTGTCTGAGTTTGGTGGTGATACTAGAGTTAGATTTTGGCATTCTTGATAAGGATTTAAAGGCAATTGTTTATTCTTTAAAATGTGAGCTTATGGTGTGGTTGTCTGTGTGTATTTCGGCAACAGTGCACATTGAGTAATAAGGTCATGGCGATGATCCGGAAGTGAATTCTGTGTTCCGTTGCCTGGTGTTTTGTTTACAATTCAGCCTCTCAAAAAAAATGCAGGTCAACCCTTGACAAGAACTAAACCGTAAAGTCATCTTTGAAAGTATTTTAGATTAACATATGATTTGTATTGATTGTCACACAGTGGAAAGTTCAGTTCTGAGAAACAAATGTAGAGACAATATAGTGAAATTAATTGTGTTCTATTGCCTTTTAGGGCATCATTATGCATGCATACTGTGGTGACTCGATACCTGTATAATCATGGTACAGAAAGGCGCACGCGTGTGTGTTTGTGTGTGTGTCTGTTTGTGTGTTTGTGTGTGTGTGTGTGTGTGTTTGAACGTAGTTTTAACAATTTTCTAGATGTCTGCGGAGTGGCTGTTTATAACTGTATCTAGCACTGGTCCATAATGTCCAGTGCGGATTTAGGATAAATGAGGCCCTATGCTAGTTACGTTATGACGTTCCTTACTTGAGCCCTGAAGTAGGTATTTCTAAGAAGATGACATTCCCCCACCCCCATCCAATAGTTGCATTGTGCTTAAGCACGACATGGTGTTTTCGAACATCGATAATGACATGATTTATAATACAAAATGTGATCATGTACAACTACAGGCTCTTTAAATGGCTGTATAGAGTTAACTCACTTAACCCCTGGCGCCACGTTTGTACGTCAAGAGGTAGTACCTACTTCCGTAATTACACTGTAATTTTAGAAAATACTTTTGTACGAGTGTGCAGCCAGCCATAAGAAAGTTACCCGCGCACCTCTAGTTTTGGACAACTTTGCTTTAGATGCTTTCAGCATTACAAATAACACATCGGTTTATGTTACACTGTACTTTTAAGATGATACACAGATCTGTCATCTTCGTAAGATGATACACAGCTCTGTCATCTTAGAAAGACATGTACAATGACTTACGCGAATTTGTGTTCCCTAGTTGTTGTCAACAGTTGTCTGAAATAATTAAGAATGGTACACAAAGTACCTGATTTAATTTGCCTGTCTCTTCAAGCATATCATATTCTTCAAGCTAAGGTCATTAATTGGTATCTAACTAAAACAAATGTAGTATAACGAGACTAAAATAAAGTCTGAGAAACGTAACCCCCACCACCACCACAAAAACAAAACAAATTTTTAGAACCTGTAATGATCGAATGATAAAACGCACATACTTATGTCAGATTTAGGTCGAAATAATGTCTTTCATGGTATTCACTTACTTCAGTTATTTCCGAATTACCATTTCTCAGCAAGTGCTGTATCAGCAACAACATAAACGTCTGGTACTTCTAAACTTGTTCATTACATTATCTAACGGTTATTGGATATGTCCTTGGGGTTGTGTTCTTTGTAATAACAAATCGAAACAGAAGCATTTTCATATCCAAAGACAACTATCGTATTAGTATTGCTAAATACTAAATTCCTTAAATCGTTTCAATGGAGTTTATGCGTGACAATTTTATCACCAGTATTATCAAGGAAAAAAGTTGAAATTACCTCAATTGTATAGCTTCTCATTTCTTAATAATTGTCTCTTGTATGAATAGATATTTAACTGCAAGAGTTTACAAACTAAAAGATTAATCTTGTTTTGACGATTGAAGTTAATGTTGCCATGAAAGTTAGTGGACGAGATTTTTATACCATAAGACGAGAAAAATGCTTTCCAGCACAGAGGTGCGTAAGTATCTGTTTTCACATTCATTGTTCCTCTCAGGAGATACAACTGCTTTCAGAATCATTAAACAAAAAAGATATATGTTGCCACAGTTTGTAATGAAAACAAGTAAATGTCATTCGAGTCGGAATGTGCAGTGGGACTCCCTATTAATTCAGCAGAAAATTATTCCAGCTGCTATTAAGCTGTCTAAATCTTCAGGCAATGTGGAAATATATCATTGACAGGCAGCTGAAATTCAAATAATCACGTAAATATGACTATAAAACATTTGGAAATAAGAAGCATTGCCAAGGATTTAATAAATGTAGACAAAACTATGGCGGTCTTTTTACAGAGAAGAAAACAAACTCGATATAAGAATGTAAGCAGGAGTCAGCAATAGCTACAGACAATTTCATTTACGATATGAAATACAAGGCATTGGCAACAATGAGCATACTTTAAGAACACTAGGCATTAACAACAATTAGTAAATCATACAAACACAAGGCAATATCGACAATTAGTATAGCATAAGAATACTGCATTCACAACAATTAGAAATACAATTAGAAACACTAGGAAATATAGACAGTTAAGCATCAATATACAATAAGAACACTAGGCATTAAGGAAAATTAGTGTAACATAAGAACACTAGGCAATAGTATACCATAAGAACACAAGGCATCAACGAAAATTAGAAATAACATAGGAACACTAGGCAATATTGATAATTAGTATACCATAAGAAATCTAGGCATTATTATACCACAAGGACACAAAACATAAAAAAGTATAAGAACACTAGGCATAAACGACAAACGAGAATGAGTATACAATTTGAACATTAGCCATTAGATACCATGAGAATGCTAGACAATAAAACAATGTAAGAACATTGGGCATTAACAACAACGGCAATTAGTATGCCATACTAACGCTGGCCATTACAATACCAAAAGAACACCTACGCATAAATGACACTTGGTATACCATAAGAACACTAGGTATTGGTATACCATCTGAACACTAGACATCAACAACAAATAATATAATATAAGAACACTAGCCATTAGTATACCATACGAATACCTAGGTATTACCGAGAATTAGTATACCATAAGTACACTAAGCATTAGTAAAACAGCAGAAAACTAGGCGTTGACAACTATTAGTATGGAATAAGAGCATTAAGCATTGATATCCCATATTAACACTATGCATAAAAGACAATTGGCATACCATAAAAATACTAGCCATTAACGACGAGTATACCATAAGAACAATAGCCATTAACGACAACGGGTATACCATAAGAACACTAGCAATTGGCATACCAGAAGAACACTAGCCATTAGTATCCCATATAAACACTAAGCACTAACGAAAACTGGCATACAATAAGAATACTAGGTATTACTATACCTAAGCATTAATGATAACTGGTATACCATAAGAACACTAGAAATTAGTATACTATAAGTACATTGGGAATTAACGACAAACGAGAATGAGTATGCCATAAGAAAATTAACCATTTATACGACATAAGAACTCTAGGCATTAGTATACCATGAAAACACTGTGCATTAACGAAAATGAGTATGCCATAAGAACATTAACCATTAATACGACATAAGAACTCTAGACATTAGTATACCATGAAAACACTGTGCATTAACGAAAATGAGTATGCCATAAGAACATTAACCATTAATACGACATAAGAACTCTAGACATTAGTATACCATGAAAACACTGTGCATTAACGAAAATGAGTTTGCCATAAGATTATTAGGCATTAGTATACATTCATAAGACTAACGACAATTCGTAAAGCATGAGATTGCTTGGCATTAATATACCATATGAACATTTTGCATAAAAGACAATTAGTATACCATACAAACACTAGGCATTAACGACAATTAGTATGTCATATTGAACACTAGCCATTTTCATACCATAAGAACACTAGCCATCAGTATATCGCAAGAACACTAACCATTAGTATTCCATATAAACACTAAGCACTAACGAAAACTGGCATACAATAAGAACACCAACCATTAGCATATCACAAAAACACTAGTCATTAGCATATCACAAGAACACTAGTCACTGGCATATCATAAGAGCACTAGACATTAGTGCACCATGGGAATACTAGCCATTAGTATACCGTAAAAACACTGGCCATTATTATACCATAAGAAGACTATCCATTAGTATACCATAAGAACACTAGGCATCAACGACATCTAATATATCATACAGAAGCGCAATATTAAAATACAGACCGATGTGTCGCTTGAGCGTTTAAGTAAAGAAAGAGGAAAATCAGCATTTTGAAAGGAAGTGACGTAGTTCACAGCCTGGATTTTAGAAAGTCAACACATATAAATCCTTGGAAAAGACTAGGTTTATGTCTAATATTTGCAAGAATGGAATACAATCTGGGTTGATTAGGCTGTCATATACATTGTCAAAATGGAATACAATCTGGGTTAATTTAGGCTGTCACATACATATCACATACATTTTCAGAATTATTGATTCTACTGAGTTTGCAATTTAACATTTCTTACCAATCATACACAATAACGAATGTCTACTTTCTAATCCCTTTGAGAACTTATGTTCCAGAGATACACTGTACCCTCAACTTGGTAGGATAAAACCCTGACTGGTGGTAGCTTGAGTAACTTAGTTTTTGTCAGTAGCTCACTACAATAATTTACAATTGAAGATTAAGAATGAGGCTCACTTTGTATTTTCATTGCAAACAATTAAAGACTAAGAACCTGACTCACTTTGCCAGTTATTTCTTTACGAACAATTAAAGACTAAGAACGTGACTCACTTTGCGAGTTTTTTTTACGAACAATTAAAGACTAAAAACCTGACTCACTTTGCGAGTTTTTCTTTACGAACAATTAAAGACTAAGAACCTGACTCACTTTGCCAGTTTTTCTTTACGAACAATTAAAGACTAAGAACCTGACTCACTTTGCCAGTTTCTCTTTACGAACAATTAGAGACTAAGACCCTGACTCACTTTGCCAGTTTTCTCTTTACGAACAAATAAAGACTAAGAACCTGACTCACTTTGCCAGTTTCTCTTTACGAACAATTAAAGACCAAGAACCTGACTCTCTTTGCCAGTTTTTTTTTACGAACAATTAAAGACTAAGAACCTGACTCACTTTGCCATGTTTTCTTCGCAAATTATTGAAGACTACGAACATGACTGATTTTGCCATATTTTCATTGCAAATAACTGAAGGCTAAAGACTTGATTCGGCCATGTTTCGTTGCAAACAGATGAAGGTTACAAACCTGACTCACATGCTCCATTTTTTCATTGCAGACATTTGAGGCCAAAAACATATCTAATTCTCTTTGCCATGTTTTCATTGCAAACAGTTGACTCGTTTTGCGATGTTTTCATTGTAAAGAGAAGCCTGGGAAAGCTCTAACAATGCTGCTGAATTGACACCAACAGTATCTTTAAAAACCTTTAGTTGCTCACAGCTGCCAAATGTGTTAGTTATTTTCTCATTACCATCACTCATCTAGTACCGTATGAAGGACAAAAATAAATCTGTTCAAAAGAATATGTTGCATAGATCAGCACATAGTAGTGACTTTTAGCAGTTTTCTGCATTCCTAGCTTTGTTTTAATGAGTACCTTTTGGATTTTTTCTTTGAAACATGAATATAACAATGAGTATATGTATCCACGGGCAAAACTTTACAAGGAAACAATATTCGCGTCTACAGACTACCGTAAAACTTACAAATTGAATTTTAGAGTGATATTTTCTCGCCATTTGTGTCAACTTATTGTTACAGTTGTGACAGCGCTGCAATCCCTTGCATTTTACGGTGTTTATAGTGCTATATGACAGCCGTTTCCGTAGTTAATGCATAGATCAGCTTTTCCAGAAGATAAGGAAGTCTTATTTAATGATTGACGCTACTCTCTTATTGAACGACAGTAGGCAAGTGTCGTGTGCTCAAATGAATAAATACAAATACTTCCACGTACCACTCCATGTTTCCAATTATTTGCCGCATTTAAAATGCCCCTCTGGAGACGAACGTGTCCTGTAGAAAAACTTAAACAAATGCTTTCACATTTAAAGATTTAAAGAAATAAATATAATTCGTGTAGAAAAGTCGAGGGGACTCTCCTATGAATTCGCGGAAGGCAGTCTTTCCACTTACAAGTACTAAGGCTCTATATGGACAGTTATGGCAAAATAATTACGCTGTTTTTATTAAAAATGTATACACAAATATCTTGTAAATTAGACCATAACTATATTCTGGTATATACTGGAAATTTTCAGTGTTTCATAAACGCCGGAATTAAAAACGGTTTTGGAATATATTTTTTAATGAATCTAAATTGATATAACAGTTGTCTTCAGCATCCAGCCTTTTAACTTAGACAGTTAAATACACTTCCATGTTGGTCAGAATACCAAACATATTTTAGAGTGTTATTGTTCAATAAGAAAAATAAACAACACAGTTTAGAAACGACAACCTAGAACTGAAACAGAAAACCAAGAAAACAGAGAACAATAAACATTTAAGTAACCAGTCAAGCCAACAAACAATCTTATGCTATCATATGTAGCACACAATACATCAAGACTGAAGGACTACACATTTAGATACGTCAAAGGCACGTGTAAATAAGATGAGGTTTGAGTTCATCAAATTCATGTGAATGCATGATGCGAGGCAATGACGTTGAACTGAGGTTCTCCTCTATCTTTTCCTCTTCCTGCATAAGAAAACCCACCTAAAGTACAAATCCATGTGTGATTTTGCTTTAATTTGCATAACAGACATAAAACAAATATAGTATTATTTCTTCAAACAGTAAGTAGTAAGTAAATGAATATATCCCAATAATATTTATATGTACATTGTTTCATGAAATGTAACGCTTTTAATGCATGGTAAAACCCTTTTGATTTATTTCATGTATTAACAAGAGGCCCACGCTTTTAATGCATGGTAAAACCCTTTTGATTTATTTCATGTATTAACAAGAGGCCCACGCTTTTAATGCATGGTAAAACCCTTTTGATTTATTTCATGTATTAACAAGAGGCCCACGCTTTTAATGCATGGTAAAACCCTTTTGATTTATTTCATGTATTAACAAGAGGCCCACGCTTTTAATGCATGGTAAAACCCTTTTGATTTATTTCATGTATTAACAAGAGGCCCACGCTTTTAATGCATGGTAAAACCCTTTTGATTTATTTCATGTATTAACAAGAGGCCCACGCTTTCAATGCATGGTAAAACCCTTTTGATTTATTTCATGTATTAACAAGAGGCCCACGCTTTCAATGCATGGTAAAACCCTTTTGATTTATTTCATGTATTAACAAGAGGCCCACGCTTTCAATGCATGGTAAAACCCATTTGATTTATTTCATGTATTAACAAGAGGCCCACGCTTTTAATGCATGGTAAAACCCTTTTGATTTATTTCATGTATTAATAAGAGGCCCACGCTTTCAATGCATGGTAAAACGCTTTTGATTTATTTCAGATATTAACAAGAGGCCCAACTGAGCCACAGACCACTTACTTAGCTGGCATCTACGAGGCCAATGCGAGATGAGTTGGCCACGAAAGGCAGTCAGTAGAATGCTTTATGAAGATCTTTCTGCTTATGGCATTCGTTATAAAAAGTTTTTTAACCTTTTGGCATCGGCATTTATATCTGATGGAACATTGTCATTATTGCCTAGCATTCAATGCCATAATGATTTCTGTAATTCTTGGTCAATTTTTTTTTTAAAAAAAGTGTTTGTTTTGTTATTATGGGTTTTGTTTTGGTTAGGTAAGGTTGCCTTACTGGATGGAAAATTAGCATTATTTATACAATTCTGAAGAGCCTTACATTAATTTTAAATGGATTAGAGACATTGTGAAAGTGTTTTATATTCATGACAATGGCCATTTAGTGGTGAGTCTGCACCATCTGCGCAAGCGTAAAAGTCGTTAATGCCAAGGAGCATTATGTAAACTATAAGTGGTAGTTGTTTGTGGTATTAACGCATATGATACACGTGGCAGCCGGTATATCTGGTGGAGGAACTAACCCTTAAAATTTTTGGAAGAATTCCACCAACCTAAGAAAAATTACAAGCAAACTTTCTCATATATACACGTTGGTCAAGCCCAAGCCTTGAACCCACCCGGACAGAGGTGAGATATGCAGTGATCTGTAAAGGCGAGTCAATTCGGACATCCAGGGCCATTAAACAGTAGGCACATTGTGGCGAGCTGCTTCGGAAAAAAGGTCGTTTAAACGTTTTTCTACTTTTACTTTATGATAGGCAAATTGGATGGCCAGCATAAGGCATTTAAACAAGCTTATGATGATTGATGTAAGATTTGGCCAAGCTCTCAAATGTAAGTTCATAGAAGGAGTCATTTTAATGGGGGGTGTCATTGCTGCTGGTATTTTTGCATTATCGGTTACGATATTTGAAGATGGATGGGCATAATTTGTACTAATTTGAAAGGCCTTCATGCTCGGAAGTTTTCTTGGCATAATTTGCACTAACTTAAAAAGGCCTTCATGCTTGGATGTTTTCTTGGCGTAAATTGTACTAACTTAAAAGGCCTTCATACCTGGATGTTTTCTAGGCATTTTTGTATTAACTTGAAAGGCCTTCATGCTTGGAAGTTTTTTGGCATAATTTGCATTAACTTGAAAGGCCTTCATGCCTGGAAGTTTTCTTGGCATAATTTGTAATAACTTGAAAGGCCTTCATGCTTGGAAGTTTTCTTGGCATAATTTGTAATAACTTCAAAGGCCTTCTTGCCTGGTTGTTTTCTTGGCATAATTTGTACTAACTTGAAAGGCCTTCATGCCTGAATGTTTTCTTGGCAGAATTTGTACTAACTTGAAAGACCTTCATGATTGGAAGGTTTTTTTGGCATAATTTGTAATAACTTGAAAGGCCTTCATGCTTGGAATGTTTCTTGGCATAATTTGTAATAACTGAAAGGTCTTCATGCTTGGAAGTTTTCTTGGCATAATTTGTAATAACTTTAAAAGCCTTCATGCCTGGTTGTTTTCTTGGCATAATTTTGTAGTAACTTGAAAGGCCTTCATGCCTGGATGTTTTCTTGGCATAATTTGTAATAACTTGAAAGGCCTTCATGCTTGGAAGGTTTCTTGGCATAATTTGTAATAACTTCAAAGGCCTTCATGCTTGGAAGTTTTCTTGGCATAATTTGTAATAACTTGAAAGGCCTTCATGCTTGTAAGTTTTCTTGGCATAATTTGTAATAACTTGAAAGGCCTTCATGCTTGGAAGTTTTCTTGGCATAATTTGTACTAACTTAAATGGCCTTCATGCTTGGATGTTTTCTTTGCATAATTTGTACTAACTTGAAAGGCTTTCACGCTTGGAAGTTTTCTTTCAAATTTGCTAAGCTTCTCTTGAACAATTTTAAGAAAAAGTTTTCTATTTTAACACTTGTGGTCATGTTTAAATTCGGATTGGAAAACTTGTAAAAGTATGAAAGCCCTTTATTCCAAGATTATTTGGTTCAAGTGAGTTATATCTTCTTGTGCAGCTTTTTATTTGAGATTATATAAAGTTTCTTTTTGTTGTCGTCTTAGCTTTTGGCGGCATTTATATAAAGCATATTATGACTGAACCTTGGTTGTGAAATTTGGTTACATTCTGTTGAACGGCTTTTAAGAAAAAAATTGTTCCATGTTTTTTGTATTTTTATTGACGACGGCGGTCATAGTTACTGGTAGATCAGAATCAATTGTACAAACGTTAAATGCATGCCGTCTACTCAGGTTAAGATGAAATTATTTCAATGGGGATTTGTTTATAGAAAAAAGTTGAAAGTTGCACTTGGTGACGGATTGAACGCAACATGGATGCATGTCCATATTGGTCGTATGGCCAGTTAAACTGATGATTTCAAACCGGTGTAAGTATACTTTGATTAGTCAAATGTTAATACTGTCTTACGCTGAATACCTTCCTTTTTTTGATACCACGTGAGCTCTAAGAATGGACTGACACTTGCTAACCAGATAATAATGCAAAGAATTCGTCTGGTACTTTTGTTAATCGTTCCTGGCACATAACTGCTTGGATATAAAGGCTTCAAACTGCAGTCAGTAGTGGTAATAACAATGAATATTAATATTATTTAGGCATAATTTGTATGGTATTTATGTGCCAATTTTTTATGGTATGTATGTGCTTTCTTTTAGCTCGACATGCATCCTAGTAGATGGAAATCGTGTCCCTGTAAATCGCTATGCCTTAGCTGGTCATTTCAGCATCTGAGTGTTCTGTCATGAATGGCGAGAATAAGATCTCTTTCGGCTGATTTCCTATAGGACAAGATTGGAAATTAAAGGCACCTAATTCCACTCTGGAAACCCCCAACGTCAGACTTTGCTGTCATGTCTTCTTGTAAAATCTTCCATGATTGTAAGTTTGGAAATGGACCTAACTCCTTGCACTTTCCAGCTTTCAGTTTACTACGGAACGGTATGAACTATAGCCGGGGTCAGTGCATACGACTGAAATACAAATCGGTTAAATTGATACATAAAACAGATTTGAAGCCCATTTGAAGCCCAAAAGTACCCCATTGCTCCAGCAGACGTAGGTTGGAACATCGTAACAAACAATATCATAAGTCATTACCAAACACTAAACTAAAACTGTCAAAGCTGAAGCCACGAGGGTCTAAGTGTAAAATTATGGGTCTTGTGTTGGTTAATTTAGAAAAAAGGATTATATAATTTGGAAATACATTAGATTATTACTTAGGTTACTCTTAAAACATTTTGACACATTGTTCTTATGTATAACAAGTCTTTATAGTGTATTAGACGTTTTGTATGAGTGTATTGTAGATCATATTTTTGATGTTTGGATGTATTACCATTCTGGATCATAAATATGACGATGATGGCTATAAAATTTGACATTGTACCAAAATCAAAGTAAACCTGATATCAAAATGGGAATTCAGTTCAGTGTCAAAAGACGATACATTAAGCAAATAACCCCACCTGAACTGAGACATGTAATTTCAAAGAATCCCAAAACGTTTGAGTCAGCCAGTATGCATTCTGGAAGTATATCAACAAAAAAAAAACAAAGATAAGTTTTTTCAATTTAAACAATTCATATAGTACAACCTTTATGCAAATACATTTACAGTATTTCTATAAACTTACAGAAAAACCATCAACAAGTTTATATTTATGTTGTCCAAAATATAAGGTACGACAAAAGTAAATCATTAATAATTATAAGGTACGACAAGGGTAAATCATTAATATAAAGTACGGAAAAAGTAAATCATTGATTATCATAAGGTACGACAAAGGTAAATCATTAATTACTATAATGTACGGAACAAGTAAATCATTGATTATTATAAGGTACGACAAAAGTAAATCATTGCTTAAAGTGAAGCATTAATAAAGTGTTTTCATCACTAGAAAAAATTAAAAATTACAATCACACACATTATTCCCTCCACAAGATATTTCAGAAGATATGCTTGGTAGAGGCAAATTTGGAATGTCTGATCTTAGAGATCCCACCCTGCTACAGGCGTCATTTGCATATTTAATGCTTACCATAACGTGATAAATCTCCAACATATTTAATGCTTACCATAACGTGATAAATCTCCAACATATTTAATGCTTACCATAACGTGATAAATCTCCAACATATTTAATGCTTACCATAACGTGATAAATCTCCAACATATTTAATGCTTACCATAACGTGATAAATCTCCAACATATTTAATGCTTACCATAACGTGATAAATCTCCAACATATTTAATGCTTACCATAACGTGATAAATCTCCAACAGAATAAACAAAAGTTGCATTTATCATTCATCATATGTAATGCAGTAGAAATGTCATAACTAAACATGCGATAATTACTTTTGCTTAAATCGCAAATTGCGCAATCAAATAACATGTTAAAGTTAGCTAAACAGCATGCAATCATATCTACTATAAAGACTAAGTCCATACGCTAAAAGAATTACCATGTCGGCAGTGAGCAAGAAAAATTATAACTACATTCATAAATAAATTCAGAGTTTAACATAGCCCTGTTTATAACTCATGGATTATGGCCGAATTTATTTCTGCCTTTAGAAGTCATGCTAAACCATAAACAGGCTTTATAATTGGCGTACAATAATAAAGAGTCCTAAAAACATTTTTTGAGTGTAAATGTCCCTCATATCTGGTATGTGTTTCTTTAGTCCAAGTGTACATGTCTCTCTAATCTGATCTGTATTTCTTTAGTTCAAGTGTACATGCCTTTCATATCTGGTCTGTATTTTTTTAGTTCAAGTGTACATGTCTCTCATATCTGGTCTGTATTTCTTTAGTTCAAGTGTACATGTCCTTCTAATCTGATTTGCATTTCTTTATTTCAAGTAAAACATCTCTTTAATATGGTTTGTATTTCTTTAGTTTAAGTAAAACAAATCTCTATAATCTGGTCTGTATTTATTTAGGTCAAGTGTAAATGTCCCTCTAATCTGATCTGTATCTCTTTAGTTCAAGTAAAAAAAGTCTCTAATCTTTATTTAGGTCAAGTGTAAATGTCCCTCCAATCTGATCTGTATTTCTTTAGTTCAAATAAAACATCTCTCTAATCTGGTCTCTATTTCTTTAGTTCAAGTAAAACGTCTCTCTAATCTGATCTGTATTTATTTAGCTCAAGTGGAAATGTCCCTCCAATCTGATCTGCATTTCTTTTATTCAAGGATCACATCTCTCTAATCTGGTCTCTATTTCTTTAAATCAAGTGAAAATGCCCCTCTAATCTAGTGTACATTTCTTTAGTTCAAGTAAATAATCTCTCTAATCTGATCTGTATTTCTTTAGTTCAAGTGTATTTCATATAAACCTGTCTCCAATCTGGTCCGTGCTTCTTTAGTTCAAGTGTAAATGCCCCTCTAATCTGATCTGTATTTTTTTTCAAGTAAAAAAAAATCTCTAATCTGGTCTATATTTCTTTAGTCAAAGAAAAACATCTCTCTAATCTGGTCTGTATTTCTTTAGTTCAAGAAAAAATCTCTACAATCTGGTCTGTTTTTCTTTATCTCAAGTGTAAATGTCTCTCTAATCTGATCTGTATTTCTTTTGTTCAAGTAAAAATATCCGTCTAATCTGATCTGTATTTCTTTTGCTCAAGTAAAAAAAAAACTATCTAATCTGGTCTGTATTTCTTTAGTTAAAGTAAAACATCTCTGTAATCTGGTCTGTATTTCTTTAGTTCAAGAAAAAATCTCTACAATCGGGTCTGTTTTTCTTTAGATCAAGTGTAAATGTCCCTCTAATCTGATCTGTATTTCTTTAGGTCAAGTGTAAATGCCCCTCTAATCTGGTCTGTATTTCTTTAGTTAAAGTAAAACATCTCTGTAATCTGGTCTGTATTTCTTTAATTCAAGAAAAAATCTCTACAATCGGGTCTGTTTTTCTTTAGATCAAGTGTAAATGTCTCTCTAAGCTGGTCTTTATTTCTTTAGCTCAAGTGAACATGTCTCTCTAATCTGATCTTTATTTATTTAGCTCAAGTGTAAATGCTCCTCTAATCTGATCTGTTTTTCTTAAGTTCAAGAAAAACATCTATCTAATCTGGTCTATATTTATTTAGTTGAAGTAAAGATCTCTCTAATCTGGTTTGTATTTCATTAGATCAAGTGTAATGTTTCTCTAATCTGGTTTGTATTTGTTTAGTTCAAGTGTAAATGCCAATCATATCTGGTATGCATTTCTTTATTTCAAGTAAAAAATCTCTTTAATCTGATCGGTATTTCTTTAGTTCAAGTGTAAATGTCCTTCTAATCTGGTCTAAATTTCTTTAGTTCAAGTACAAATATCTCTCCAATCTGGTCTGTCTTTCTTTAGATCAAGTGTAATGTTCTTCTAATCTTGTTTGTATTTCTTTAGTTCAAGTATAAATGCCCTCATATCTGGTCTGTATTTCTTTATTTCAAGCAAAAAATCTCTTTAATCTGGTCTGTATGTCTTTAGTTCAAGTAAAACATCTCGCGAAATCTGGTCTGTATTTCTTTAGTTCAAGTAAAACATCTCTCTACTCTGGTCTGAATTTCTTTTCCTCGAGTAAAAAATCTTTCTAATCTGGTCTGTATTTCTTTAGTTCAAGTAAAAACAAAATCTTTCTAATCTGGTCTGTATTTCTTTATTTCAAGTAAAAAATCTCTCTAATCTGGTCTGTATTTTTTAGTTCATGTAAAACATTTCTCTACTCTGGTCTGTATTACTTTAGTTCAAGTAAAAAAGTCTCTCTAATCTGGTCTGTAATTTTTTAGTTCAAGTACAAAATCTCTCTAATCTGGTCTGTATTTCTTTATTTCAAGTAAAACATATCTCTAATCTGGTCTGTATTACTTTAGTTCAAGTAAAAAATCTCTCTAATCTGGTCTGTATTTTTTAGTTCAAGTAAAACATCTCTCTACTCTGGTCTGTATTTCTTTAGTTCAAGTAAAAAAAATGTCTCTAATCTGGTCTGTATGTCTTTATTTCAAGTAAAACATCTCTCTAATCTGGTCTGTATTTTTTAGTTCATGTAAAACATTTCTCTACTCTGGTCTGTATTACTTTAGTTCAAGTAAAAAGTCTCTAATCTGGTCTGTAATTTTTTAGTTCAAGTACAAAATCTCTCTAATCTGGTCTGTATTTCTTTATTTCAAGTAAAACATATCTCTAATCTGGTCTGAATTACTTTAGTTCAAGTAAAAAATCTCTCTAATCTGGTCTGTATTTTTTAGTTCAAGTAAAACATCTCTACTCTGGTCTGTATTTCTTTAGTTCAAGTAAAAAAAATGTCTCTAATCTGGTCAGTATGTCTTTATTTCAAGTAAAACATCTCTCTAATCTGGTCTGTATTTCTTTATTTCAAGTAAAACATCTCTCTAATCTGGTCTGTATTTCTTTAGTTCAAGTAAAAGATCTCTCTAATCTGGTCTGTATTTCTTTAGTTCAAGTAAAAGATCTCTCTAATCTGGTTTGTATTTCTTTAGTTCATGTGTAAATGCCCCACACTTCATCTTCATACACCTCCTATTTTAAAGGTCTGTGTTTCTTTGGTATCCAAAGAATATAATAGAAAATAAGAGATAAGGTGGTCTACTGATTATTTTGTTCAACTAAAAAGAACTGGACACACGGAAACTGAACCACATTACTGTGTGAGCGAGAGGGTGTGGATGGAAAATTCCATACACTGAATTATGACATGATTAATAACAATCTTGCAATAATGAGCATGCTACTTCTTGTAATAGTAGTTTTATAACGTACATTCGAAGACAGAAGAGACACGAAACAAAGACATTCCAAATGCTGAACCCTGAACCCAATTTCAAGCTTCCGTTTAGTACACGGCAGTGTGGAGTTAGCCAGCGATATGCTAGGATGTTGTCTTTACCATGTCACCTAGTATGCATCAATTCAAGTCACGAATTTGACGAAGTGGCCAGAAAACAAAATGTACAAAGCTTTGTTCTTCTTTCCTGCTTCTGTTATGCACATCTGTCATTACTTGAGATGAGAAACGAAATCACAGCACTTGAATGGCACACAGAAAATATGTCATACATACAGGGCACACAGAAGATATGGCACACATACAATAAAATAGAAATATACAATAAAAATTCAAACACTGTGATGACATAATAAATATTACTCCACGTATTTATCTGATAAATGATCACACATAATTCAATAATTTAGAATCAACAAATCATCAGATGAAAACTTAAATCTGAATGATGCTTTTTACTATCTGAATAACAGCAACAGATGTGTTAACGGAAAGACATAACTTAAAAAGAACGTTTTCAACTTCCTTGATGTTTTGTACACATTGTCACATCTTAGTGGTCCTTCCATTTTATTGCTAAAACAGAAACAAGCAAAGTGTTTATTCGATCTCTGATGTTTGGCAAAATATCAAGAGAAATAAGTGAAAGGAGTAAAATAATATATTTAGGTCTTTCGTTCGGTATTCTGCACAAACAGTCCACACAATGGTGATAAATTTAATGTGCCGTCTTATTCCGTTGTATTCCGTCTGATTCCGTCTAATTCTGTAAGATCAGTAGTAACAAGCAATTAATACATTTTTTTACCAACTGAGGCTGAAACTTTAAACTCATAATGTTTCGAAAAATAATCTTACATGTTATTGGACTATGTTAATTTCTGCAACATGAATATATCATACGTTTATTATATGTTGTGTATATTTCATACGTTTATTACATTTTGTGAACAAATAAAGTTGCATGGCCAAACTAGTTTCTTACATATCTAAGTGTAATTTTGTTTAATCATTTACTTCTACTGATGGACCAAGATGTGAAAATAAAATTCAGAACACCCATCTGTCATCTCTCGTTGCCAAGTCAACATAGTTTTGCAATTACAAGTATGATGACGTGGGGATGCAGTCTATCAGTGGTCCAAACTTCACACGTTCCGGATTTCTTCTGCAACCAACCTATTTAGCCATTATGTGATTGCGAACTACAAGCAAGATTTACTTACTTCCAAATTAAAGAGCTTTATAACCTGCAAAACTACACTGATCCGAAAATGAAGATTTAATAACGAAGTGCTCCAATAAGCATCAGCTATTGTACGATTTTCAAAACACATAGCAACACACTTTTTGAAAGAATTTGAGTAGTGAATGGGGATACTATAGCGACAATGGGAGTTATCATTAATAACCAGCGTGGGATACTATAGCGACAAGATTTTTGGCGACAAATGAAACTGCGTGGGATACTTTAGCGACAAGGGGAATTTTGTATAGC
>JAEAOA010001041.1:1085000-1208399 GCA_016746295.1 Potamilus streckersoni | reverse complement strand
TGACTAAAACCGAGCTATCAAATAGTTTTATTCATCATATCCTGGCATCGTATTTGCTTGAAAAAGTTGATTTCATTACTCCATCAGCTACAAATTTTACGACTGAGGGATTTATCTTATAATATTTCATCGCAGCTGTAACTGATTTGAATTTCATCTTCTCGTCGGTTTCCAGGTTTAAAGAAACAACAGGTTTTGCTGGAGATATAAAATTAATACCACCACCTCGTCCATTTCTTACATTTTCCTGCTGGGTCACTAGCTCCAGATTTTCCAATCGATTGTCATTCTTTACGTTATTAATATGATTAATAACAAGACCATTGAGAATAGATCCTTTGAACACCTCGTAAACAAACATATGACCACAATAATTAACAAAATCTGTTAGTGTTTCTCTAACAATTACCCTGATATATCCCACATTGCTCATAGCACCAATAACATTCCGGATGAAACTCGTTTTGTAAAGATAAGTTTTCAATGTTGTCATCAGTGACTTTACTGTTCACATGATATACACGCTGTCCCTCTGGAATGTCATCGCAGAACAATGTGTAAATAAAATCTTTTCTAAGCATTGTAATCCTCTCGGTATTGTCTCCCTTTACACTAAACTGATAACCCACTGGCGTTGCTTTTGTAGCAGATATTCCAGTTTTGATGTTAATGACAGAACCTAATGCATTTCCAGCGTATAAGTTGTACTTTGGGTGAAAGTGATATACCTTTTGCTCACGTGCGCTTGTCAGATTTGCTGTCATTATACTATAGTGACTTTTGTTATCTCTAATTGTTTTTCAACCCTAGCGCATGCGCAGTGTGAGGTAAATTATCAATTAGATATTAGACTATAGTATAGCAATTTCGAAATTGCGTGATATAGCCAAGAAGAGCCTTATGGGGGAACCTGAAAAAATAGCGACTGCTTTTGCAAGTTTTGACAACAATTTTCGGTTTGATAAGCAAATCGTGCTAGTAAATTTTACTGCAACAAATCCTTACCACTTGCTACAGACAACTGTTAAACGTGAGCTCGAAAAACACAAAAGTATAAGATTATTAGTGCAATATCATGCTATATTTTCAAAGCTACTTGTAACGAAAAAATCAACTGACAAGGACATTGCAGACCCTTATATGAACGCAAAATTAAGACGTGTTTTGCTTGGGACTGATCTTTTATCACTATCTGATGAAATACACCAAGAAATTTGAAAAAATAGAGGAATTCACCGAATTAGGTTCGGGTTGGAAGTTTGAAATGATCAAAGAAATTTTGTTTCACATGATGAAATATGACGGATTACGCGGTAGTTCGTATATTGACCAGCCACCAAAAATAAAAAATAAAAGATGCTGTATAAACATAAAAAACGTAGATAGCGAATGTTTCCAATGGGCTGTTCTTTCCGCACTATTTCCAGCAGAAAAAAAACGCTACTCGCGTTGAGAAGTATATCAGTCACGTGTCAAGATTAAATTTTAAAGATATTAACTTTCAGTGGCTGAAAATCAAATACTAAAATTTGAAAAGCAAAACAATGTTTCAATTAACGTTTTCGGACTAGACAAAAAAGAGGACATATATCCGAGATATATTTCAGAAAAAGCTTCACAATCGACTATAAATTTACTGTTTTATAAAAATCATTTCGTTTGGATTTAAAACTTTAACGGACTAGTTGGTAGACAGTATAATAAGAATAAAAACTAAAAGTTCTTTTGTTACCGCTGCTTGCATGGCTGTACAAACAATGAAACATTACAAAATCTTTTGCAGTACTGTAGTGATGTACAAAGAATAACAATGCCATCTAAAAAAGATAATGTGTTACAGTTTGTCCATCATAATCATAAACTAAAAATTCCTTTCGTCATATACGCTGATTTCGAATGCTTACCTCAACCTGTACTTGGTGTAGAAAATAATCCTAATCAATTGAGTACAAGAAAAATTCAAAATCATGTTCCGTGTGGAGTAGCGTTTAAGGTAGTTTGTTGTACTGATTCTAGATTATCTAAACCAATCCAATACTATCGTGGTAAAAATCCAGCTGTCTGGCTTCTCAAGCAGTTGATCAGTGAAGTTGATAATATATTTACTCGCTTGAAAAAAGTAAATCCAATGTTAAAATTACCACCTCAACAAGAATCTGATCACGAGCAAGCGGAAATTTGTTATATTTGTGAAAACGCTTTTGATACTGACAATGTCAGGACGGACAAAAAAGTACATGACCATTGCCATTTGACCGGACAGAACCGTGGAGCGGCTCATGATCAGTGTAATTTGAAATGTCATGCTGCAGATTTTATTCCAATTATTCTTCACAATTTTCGAGGATATGATAGTCGCATTATAAAAAAGCTTTTGGAAATCCTGATGTAAAAGCTCGTCTAAAACTCGATAGCGTCATCAAATGCATTTCAAATAATTTTGAAAAGTATATGTCAGTTACGCTAAGTAAATTGCGTTTCATTGACAGCCTGCAGTTTATGCCAGCAACGATAGATGAGCTAGTAAAAGATTGTAGTAAATTTGATAATCTACGAGACGGTTTTGGAGATAAATTGATTCTACTAGCTAAAAAAGGAGTTTTTCCATACGAATATCTCGACGACTGGAGTAAATTTGATGAAACATCTTTACCTGAAAAAAAAAACAAATTTTACTCGCAACTTAAAAATGAAAATATCACCGATGACGAGTACAGGTAGGCACAAAATATTTAGTAAGAATTTGGTTGTGAGACTTTTGGTGATTATCATGATTTGTATTTGAAAACTGACGTGTTATTATTAGCAGATGTTTTTGTAAGTTTTCGAGAAGTGAGTTATAATAATTATGGACTAGATCCTTGCTGGTATTATTCTGCCCCTGGGCTGTCATGGAATGCTCTGCTAAAGTTTAGTAAGGTAAGGTTAGAATTACTGACTGACGTTGATATGTTTATTTTTATTGAAAAAGGTATCAGAGGCGGTATTAGCGTGATAACGAAAAAATATGCTGAAGCAAACAACACATTTGAAAGAGTATAATCCTGAGCTTCCTTCGAAGTATGTAGTTGATCTAGATTGCCATAATCTTTACGGTGGTTCAATAATAGAACCAATGCCTCTTGGTGGATTTCACTGGATCACGGCTGATCGATTTCTATCTGAAACAGAAAAAAGATACCCAATGATGTTTCATATTTCGTTGAAGTTGATCTTGATTATCCAACTTCGCTACACAAATTGCATAACGATTACCCTTTCTGCGCGGAATCGATGGTTATAGATTATAGTATGTTATCAACAGAACAACAAGCGTTAGCATCACCAAGACAATATTCTATTGTCAAGAAACTAGTACCAAATTTGCTTCATAAACGTCATTATGTTTTGCATTACAAAGTTTTAAAACAAGTAGTCGATGCCGGCCTTGTGTTGAGAAAAGTTCATCGTGTACTAAAATTTAATCAGTCGCCGTGGATGAAAGGTTACATTAACTCAAACACTTCAAGAAGGGCTGTAGCAAAAACAGATTTTGAGAAACACTTCTTCAAATTGATGAACAATTCCGTTTTTGGTAAGACGATGGAAAATATTAGGAAACGCGTAAATATCGAAATAGTAAATGATATCAATCGCAGAAACAAACTTGTGTCAGACGATGATTTTGTGAGCATGAAAATTTTTAATGAGAATCTTGTTGTGATACAAAGAAGAAAAACATATCTAAAGCTAAAGAAGCCGATCTACGTTGGAGCTGCAGTGTTAGATTTATCCAACTTCGTTACACAAATTGCATAACGATTACCCTTTCTGCGCGGAATCGATGGTTATAGATTATAGTATGTTATCAAAAGAACAACAAGCGTTAGCATCACCAAGACAACATTCTATTGTCAAGAAACTAGTACCAAATTTGCTTCATAAACGTCACTATGTTTTGCATTATAAAGTTTTAAAACAAGTAGTCGATGCCGGCCTTGTGTTGAGAAAAGTTCATCGTGTACTAAAATTTAATCAGTCGCCGTGGATGAAAGGTTACATTAACTCAAACACTTCAAGAAGGGCTGCAGCGAAAACAGATTTTGAGAAAAACTTCTTCAAATTGATGAACAATGCCGTTTTTGGTAATACGATGGAGAATATTAGGAAACGCGTAAATATCGAAATAGTTAATGATATCAATCGCAGAAACAAACTTGTGTCAGACGACGATTTTGTAAGTATGAAAATTTTTAATGAGAATCTTGTTGCAATACAAAGAAGAAAAACAAATCTAAAGCTAAACAAGCCGATCTACGTTGGAGCTGCAGTGTTAGATTTATCAAAGTGGCTGATGTACGATTTTCATTATAATTTTGTTAAAATTCAGTGGCTGGCTAGTAGATTATTGTTTACTGATACTGAGTCACTCATATATGAAATCGAATGCGAGGATATCTATCAGGACATGTACAATAATCGACATCTGTTTGATCTTTCTGATTACCCACATGACAGTAAATTTCATGACGACACAAATAAAAAGGTTATTGGTAAGTTCTAAGATGAAATGAACTCGAGCGCTATCAAATACTTTATTGGATTACTCAGCATAATGTATGCCGTATTGTTAGACAATAATAAAATAACGAAAAAAGCAAAAGGTCTGCCTCGTGATTTTATTAAAAAGTTTATGAAATTTGATGACTACAAGTACGCGCTTGATGGCGGTGTTAGTTTTATGAGAGCTATGGCTATTCGGACTAATCATCATAAGCTTGAAACATATGTCATTATTAAACGTGGATTGTGTAATTTTGATGACAAAAGTTATTGCGAAAATGGTGTAGATACACTTGCCATTGGGTATTGTCATGATGATGACCGACTAAAATTTTATCTAAACTTATAAAATAATGTTTGAAAATTTGACAATGACAAATAGCTACAGTAGCAAAATCAAATATCTAATGATGGACGGCAAACAATTGACATTTGAATTTAATAATGAAACATCAGGTACATGTTTTAGTGGAACACGTGACAAGGGAATACTTTCACTCATCAGATATAACAGCGAGTATTTTAATTATCTCGAACAATTGTATCAAAAGTTGCAACCAGAATTTAAAAACTTTCACAGTCCGATTAGCCAACAAAAATACACTAAACTCACAATTGATCTCGATCGGTCAAAAGTATATTCTACCGACAAAAGCTATCCACTAAACAAACCACAGATAAAAGATTTGTTTGACTCCCGTCGTTGTGTGAGCGGTAAAGTAAAATTTAGTCTCTACAATCATGATAATGAAGTATTTCTAATATCAACAGTTGAAACATCAATCATTGGTAATGAGGTATAAAATAATATCATTTTCCTTTCTAACTACGTTCTAATTTCCGCTTGTCTAGCTGATGAAGGCCGGCTCTACTGCGTAATTAAGATTCTATAGGTCTTTAGACACTGGCGATCACGTGTGAATATTATGAGATTTCATTGGTCCACAAACTCTGTATGATGCGAGCTTACTTGGAGGATTCACCGATCACATGGCATTATACCTGCACCTGTTGTGTACAAATACAGGACAGGCTACCACCTTTTGTGATATAATGGTAGCGTTTTTGTTATCTTACCTGGATACGGATCATATACATGACATTATCTCTACCTGGATTCACTAACACTAATAACAGAGAGGGGGTGAGCTAAAAACCTTACTAATACTTTTGTAAAAAAAAGGGTGGGGTATAGTTTAGGACATAGTTTGTATTTGTTTGGAGGGCAAAAAAAGGGTTTGAGCTGAAAATCTTGTTTTCCCCTACTACTCCAATTCACATATAAGTGTATTTTGATGCCTGCTGTAAACATCAGCCATTGATGCGAATAACCCTTATGTCAGATCACGTCGTCACTGTTTATGCTCTAGTCGAAATCTGCTATTTAAAGTAACTGGGTCGTATTATCCGCTCTCCAAAATGGCGGTGGAGGATTTCTTTCTAGTACCTACTCGAGCTTTCATGATTAAAATCATAACTATGAAAGCTTCAATAACCTATGTAATGGCTCTGATAACTTATGTAGGAAGCCATTGAATTTTATAAATTATCAAATTCAGCTGATTTAGTGATGCAGACACAAAGAACTTTTAAATTTCGAGTATAAGAAAAAGCAGCTACTGTTGGGCACGCGGCATCACTGACTTAATGGTGAACGAGTTTTTTTCTCAAGATTTTTAAGCAAATAAAAAATTCTTCTGTAAAAAAATAATTATACAGCCTTAATGACAGGATTTTACTATTAAATCTTTCCATTCATAGTGCATGTGTACCAAAAACATAAAATGGTTAAGATCGCTGTTAAACTTAACATCTATTTCACTGCTTAACAGGCCATACATATGTATCAAAATAGGTAAGTGTTCTATTTATAGCGCACTGCATTGGATAACTTTCCTATATGTGTATCAAAATGTTAAAAAGCCATACATTCTAATATGGAAAGGGTTAATCAAACATTCTCCTACTCAGCAGGTGGCTACAAAAGGACTGGCAAGTTTATAAATTTGCAGTCCAGCTATTTGCATACATACTGAGACTCCTGTATGGTTGATTTTATGCAACCTATTTAAATAAATTGCATCCAAATATTAAGCATTTCCGAGATCTCTGTTGAATATGTATACCTTATTTCTGTGAGCTATTTTTAAACTCAAAATCAATGCTAGATGTGTTTCAAAATCTTAAAGTTCTGTATTTAATTATCTATTTTTATGTAAAGGCTTGAACAGTATTTGATGGGTCTTATATTTTTTAGCAAGGAATTCAATTCCCTGAAAGTGTTTCAAATTCTATATTTTATGATGATACATAACTGCTTAAGACCTACATTCGCAACACTATTAAGCTAAAACTGAAATGCCACACCCTTTAATTTTAATCTCCATTATGTATTATCATGTTATCATTTAATATGTACTCTCCCAAAACCTCTACTTTACCAGCAGCATACACTATCATGTAGCACTTCACAGCACTACTGTCCCAAACATTTTATGGCAAACAACACATTTGAGTAGTTAATCTCCAGTATGTATTTTCATGTCAACCCTGCATAAACATTCTACCACAAACTTAATATTGCCATAGTTTGATTCCATTATTCATCATCTTTTGGTTTTCCAAAGTAGTACAGTCAACCCCAGTTATCTTGATTATGTTGGGGTGTGTAAATAAATCGTTGACATCCTGGTTCATAAAAACCGGTAACATAATTTTTAAGATGTCCTTGACCATTACTCCCATCTCTTGCTTTTGTGTTTAACTGGAATCCCCTCCCATTGGATGTTACTATAAAATACAAAAAATGCTTAACTGATAATAAAATGAAAGAAACTAACCTGCTGTTGTTATTATTTATTCCTTTTCATAATCAATTTATTAAAAAAAATATGTACTCTGTATATTACATGTAGTGTAAGCCATCACTTATATCATAAACCACATGATGCATTGAAAAGCAAATCATGTTTGGCTGTTCCAGGAGGTTTGAATATGTTGTCATGACTGAAAGATGGATCCAAGAAAATCACAAACATGAGAGAGAGAGAGAGAGAGAGAGAGAGAGAGAGAGAGAGAGAGAGAGAGAGAGAGGTCAACAGAATGCTTTCAGGCACCAGATATTCATGCATTACACAGTGTAAGGTGCAAAATAACCAAAATTGTACTTTATCCAGGTTAATATATGACAGTATCTTGCAAATAAAGATCAATACATGTTCTTGAAAATACATGTACAATCTCTGAGTGCAAATGACAATCCTTTCACTAGCATGGGTTTACATGGAGTATTATTAAAACAAGTTGATGTTGAGTATACTAATTACTCTGCAGGCATCATTGCCAATTTTAACAATTATGATTGCACATGACAAATAGATGCCAAAGTGATGAAGAAATATTTATGGTAACTAGCAGTAAACTCATTCTTTGAACTTACTGGCAGGATATCAAATACATAGGTTATTTTATTGCAAAGCAAACCAGCCCTGGAAACTGACTTTGGATTTTTTTTAAGTGTGCCAATTCTTTTATTCATTTTTGGTTCTTTTTTCCCAGGTAACTGTGATTTCTTTTTATAGGCATTCATGGGAATTTTGAAAAAAAATTAAAACTATAGAAGGCAATATTTCTGCCAGTCCAAAAGAAGAGATATTACAAATAAGAAAACAAAACAAAATTAAGAGCTCAAGCCTGAAAACTAAATGATGGGGCCTTGACTGTGATTGTTTAGAAGCAAAGTGCCTGAGATTATCCATTACCATGCATAAATACAAGCATATATGTAGGGTGATATTCTGCCTGGTAATAAATTTATTGTTTATTTTCTGTTGACAAGTCAAGTATATCTTTCATAAAATGGCTTATAACTGGGTTATGGACTTATCAGAAATCAAGATAAGCTGGCAAAAAATAGCATAATAAAGTATTTTTGTAGATCGTAACAAAACAATCGACATGTGGGTTGTCTAAATAACCGAGGTCGAGATAAAGTTGGTTTGACTGTAGTTTGCCCTAAAATGATATCACCTACCTACTTCACATGTGAATGGTTTATCTTATGTTTCTATATAAACACCATTCTGTTTAAGTTCTTAATCATGCAATTCTCCTTTGAATTGTGTCCATATATCTTCAGTATGAATTCTCATGTGCTTCATGACAAGACCACTTCACGATTATATGGTTTAACTCAAGTATCCACTAAACATTATATATCAGAAACTTCACAATCGTTTAACTCTAGCATCCATTCACATGTGGCCAGTCAAATCACTACTGCAAGCAAACATTTGATCACAAACTTAACATTCCTCATATGGTCCTTCAAATGACTACTCTGTCCAAACATTTTATTACAAATTTTATTAAATCTGAATGGTTAATTCCCAGTATTTATCCTCATTGGCTCTTCAAATGTCTAATCCTTCCAAACATTGGAAATTACTATTGTTTTTAAACATTTTTAGCATAAACTTAATATTTTAATGGTTTAACCTCAGTATGTGTCCTCAAGTGCATTTTCAAATTTCTAATCTGTCCAAAGGTTTTATTACAATATCCACATTTGAATGGTTGATCTCTAGTGTGTGTCCTCATGTGTCTCTTCAAACTACTATTATGTCCAAACATTACACCACAGACTTCACATTTGAAAGGTTGATCTCCAGTATGTGTCCTCATGTGGCTCTTCAAACTGCTGCTACGTCCAAACATTTGATCACACACTTCACATTTGAATGGTTTATCTCCAGTATGGATCCTCATATGCAACTTCAAACTACTACTATGTCCAAACATTTTATCACAAACTTCACATTTGAATGGCTTATCTCCAGTATGTGTCCTCATGTGCTCCTTCAATTTACTAGTATCACTGAACATTTTATCACAAACTTCACAGTTCAGTGGCTTAGCTCCAGTATGTATACTCATGTGTCTCTTTAAATTAGTATTCTGTCCAAATATTTGATGACACTGCTCACATTTGAATGGTTTGATCCCTGTGTGCATTCTCATGTGGTTGTTCAAATTACTAGACCATCTAAACATTTTATGACAAACTTCACATTTGAAAGGTTTCTCACCAGTATGGATATTCATGTGGTCCTTCAAATGACTGTAAACGCTAAACAGTTGACAACAAACATCACATTTGTGTGGTTTATCTCCAGTATGTATCATTATATGCCTCTTCAAATTACCAATCCATCCAAACCTTTTATCACAATGCTCACATTTGAATGGTTTATCTCCTGTGTGTGTCCTCATGTGGCTCTTCAAATCACTACTCTGTCTAAACATTTTATCACAGACTTCACATTTGAATGGTTTAATTCCATTATGGATCATCATGTGATTATTTAAACTTTTACTATATTTAAACATTTTATCACATACTACACATTTAAATGGTTGATATTCAGAATGTGTACTAATGTGCTTCTTCACTTTATCATTTTCTCTATACATTATACCATAAACTTCACATTTGACTGGTTTAACTCTATTATGCATTCTCTCGTGGCACTTTAAAGCACTATTGTTTCTAAAACTTTTTATTACAAACTTCACATTTGAATGGTTTATCTCCAGTATGTATCCTTTTGTGCTTCTTCAAATTACTAATCTCTCCGAACATGATAATACAATGTTCACATTTGAATGGTTAACTCCATTATTTTATCCTCATGTGGTGCATATAATTATTGCATCGAAACATTTTATTACAAACTTCACATTTGAATGTTTTCTAAACAAAATGTATCTACACGTAACTCTTTATCTTCCAATACCGTCCAAACATTTTACCACAAAATGACACACGTGAATCCTTTATATCCACTATATATTCTTTTTTTTTTACTCTTCAAATGAATATATCGTCCAATCATTTTATCACAACCTTAACATTTAAATTGTTCCGTCCAAAACTTTGGTCAATGTTAGGTAAAGAGCATTTTTACACCGGTTCATATAACAACCGTTAAATACGAAAACACCGGAACGCACCGAAACACAGGAACGCAAAAAAGCACATTAACTCAGTTTATCTTTTAATGCATACACCATTGTGTATTAACTGTGTACGTATAATTCATATATATGCCATTGAATATTAACAAGAAGCTGTAAATTACGTATTTTGGCGATAGTTTTGAAAGTAAAAAATACTATTACCAGTGTGCATTACAATTTATACGTAAGTATAATGCTTCAGTTATTAATAATAAACAAATGATAATAATGATTTATTTAGTTGAGTTTTCTATTGCGGTTATTAATAATTACAATTTTCTTATCATCCTTAGTTCCGGAATGTGTGTAATTTATAGAAACCAGCAAGAGAAACAGTTTTATCGTGTAAGTGTAACTATCATGAATCATACATGTTACTGGTCTAAATGCAAATGATATGCAAGTGCAGCAGAAAGGGTGAACCTTACAACTTTGTTCGAGTATCTAATAGGAAAACAAAGGGCTGAAAAATAAGGTCAAAATGCTAAACCGAATACACTAACCGAACATATTTTAATGTTGCGGTAAACTGGACATAAATAACGAAATCTACGGGTTAGTTTGATTCTGTTACTCGTTCGTTGATATATTCTTTGCTAATTTTATGCGTGTTTTATTTGCATCTCACGCTCATTTTTCTTCTGGTGGTCAGTTCACCCTCTCTGATGCTATAATTAAATCATTGTTATATCAATAATAATTGGAGAACCATACTTAGCTAAATTAACTAGAGAGCGACTAGTGGAATTAAAAAAAAAATATGATATATACTTGTCTGTGATTCTTTCAGGCAACAAGTACAAGCGAGCCAGGAGTCTCAGAGTGAATTTGCAGACAGTGCAGAACAATTATTTATACCTGTTACAGAAACAACTAAAGGTCTTTTTTACGTTAGAGAAGACCGCTGAAGCAATTGAAAGAACTAACAAAACAAAAACGATTTTACAAGAACTTCCGGCTGAAATAGCTGCTGCTCAACCAATGCAATATATATGAATGTATTGGCCAAACTCGTTCTGAAGTAGGTGATATAAAAGATCGTATACCGGAACCAGAAAAAGGAATCAGAAGCAAGACTCAGGTTTAATCTGGTTGATAAGGTTATTGAAGAAGCTATTAATGTTAGTAGAAAAAGCAAAAGATCTAAAATTAGGAGAGATTGCTGGAAGAAGGTATTATGATTGACAGCTAATTTTAAACCTGAATTCACGTAAGTGAGGATATTTGACACAAAGGAACCAGAAAAAGGAATCAGAAGCAAGAGTCAGGTTTAATCTGGTTGATAAGGTTACTGAAGAAGCAATTAATCTTATTAGAAAAAAGACAAAGATCTAAAATTATGTGAGATTGCTGCGAGAAGTCATTATGATTAAAAACTATTTTTAAACCTGAATTCGATGATTATCCCGTAAGTGAGGATATTTGACACAAAAGAATATATTACATACTCTATACAGAAAAAAAATGTTGGTAACTATATTGCACAACAGCAATTATCACCACCACAACAACAAGAAAATATCACAATAAAAACAACAAAAATAACAACCACAATCTTCAATATAGCCCCAAAAAGTAGAAAAACAAGAACAGAAACCAAGGGAAGAGAATGTTATAGATATATTAGAATTATTTAGGCAACAAGAACCTCCTGATCTTACTACTCGAAGAAGTGGCCTTATTGCTTATCCCAATAACGTCCTTGTTGATGTTGAAGGACAAAAAATTCTGACTGGAGGAAAATGAGCTGGTAATAATTCCTAAGAAAAATAAAGTAACCAGCCGATATTTGTAAAGGATTATTTACAGGTGGTATCATAAATATTAATTTCCATCGGTCTCTCGTTAATGAAGTCGCCGATGACTACCACAGTGAGTCAGTATATAATTAAAATATATAATAAAGACTATAATAAGAAACTCATACCTATTATTCAACATGGACCAATTATGGTCAGGTAATAAATTCACGATTACCACTATACAAAATGACCTACTGAGATGGACCCGGTGATATTATTCAAGGTTAATTTAGAAGGATAGCCCCAGAAACTAAACTGATTGCAAAACAACCGGGAATGAAATCTATTGATGTTGTGATAAAGGTTTTGATGCTGTTCGTGATGTTCCTAGCAAAGCATTCTCAGCAATCAATTATAGACTAGTAAGTCTAATACAACGAAAACCTCAGCTAGTAAAATTACCTAGCATTCCTGTGATGCCTTCAAATGTAAGGTAAATAATAAATCAAGCTGCGAATCAAAAACTTGCAGTGTTGGCTGATGTACCCCACTTAGAAAATGAAGACATTATAACCGCTAGTCTAATAGGTGAAATTTGTCTTAGTTTTTGACGATAATAATATAATACAAATGTTTAAACGTATATCTGAGCTGGCATTTGATAAGAGCGAACCAATGCTCAAGGAGGAGTCTGTACGAGATTATCAATATTTTTATTATGACTCAAGGCAAAAAGATCAGCGTGGACGATACGATTTACAAGTTCAAGGTACAAGCATCTTTCTTATCTGCTGAGCCATTTATTGAAGTCGAAGGTAGATTTTAAAATTAGATAATACGGATTATGGAATTGGTAATCGACTTGATTTTTGTCAATAATAATATTATGGCGTTATTAAAACGTGCATCAGACTATATTGATGGACGTGATATCTAAATCTGTCATAACGATGTTGATGTTGACACAAATATACTTGATCTTTGCTAGATACAGCGATCATTACTCAGCTGGTCCATCATTGATGTTTACCAAAGATACAACATTAAATGCTGCCTGGAACCCAGTTGCATCAATTGATGAAATTTCCAATTAGGATTTTCAGAAAGTCGGGCAATGCTTGGCGACTATAAAAATTTTCATGTGCAATTCCTCTCTCACACATATTTCGATTTAGTAGAAATGTTTGAAGTGTTATTTTTGGAGCCAATGATACAATTGTAATTGTACGAAGAAACATACCTTCCATGATGCAATATGGCACGATGAAGGAGCTAACGCAGGTGAAACTGCTGAACTTCATGGCAATGCAATACTGTTAAAACTTTCATTATGTATTCAAACAATGACACCGTCGTTAATCGAAGAACAGTGGTTACGTTCTTTTGATGGACAATTAATGTTGTCTTAGCTAAGAATGACCTCTGATTCTATTCAAAATAACGATAATGGTACATTTACATGGCAATCAGCATCAAAACAAAGTGTTTCTGCACCACGACATATATTTATTGCACTTGAAGATGTTACGCGAGTAAACTCACAATTACTAAATATGGTATTTTACGGACTCAGTGTTACTGAGGTTTCTTTGAGGATAAATGAAGATCAAGAACCAGCCGAAGATAGTTTGTTAAATTTTGGTACTGGCTTACAAATATCTCAAAGGATTGTACGACGTCGTATCCGATTTGTTACTTTTGGCTGGAACACTTGGATTTTTTTCAGACATTCCGTCGCTGACATACATTTTAGAGCTCGTGTTGACATAAATGCTTTAAATATTTCCAGTTACTGAGCAATCACTGTTATACTTAGAGATAAATCAATGTAACTTGAAGGTTTTGTTGGTCGCATGAGAGTTGTTTATGCTTCAGTCGGAACATGCAATTAGATAACTCATAATATTATTAAGTCTTATAATCTCGTTAGTGTCAGTCTGACTCCCGATCATATTAGAAAATTACACTCAGCACCGAAAATAACTGAGCTGTAAAAAAATCTCTAAAGCGAGAACAGATCGCAGATGGTCCGAATGAAATATCGTTGAAAGAACGTCAGATCAGATACTTCAGCAAACCCAAACAATCAAAGAACGGTATACGAGTTAATCTCTTTGTAGGGGCCATCAAAGACATAACAATGACGGGTATTATATTGCCACTTCTTGCGTTAATAACTGCTGAAGTACAAGCTGTTGATAAAGCAGCTGCATTAGGAGCTGTAGAAACTGCTGCAGAAATGGCATTAGAGAACGCAACAGGTCAAGGAAAAAAAGCGCCAAAAAGGGAAGATGTCTAATATTGCCAAGGACCCCATATTCGTTGTGCATAAGAGGTCTGAGGCTTCCCGTGACAGTCTGTTGATTCTGCCCATGTCCAAAAATTATTTGTTAATGCCACTGAAAACTAAAAATTGAAAAACTTCAGAGGAGCTTTAATGCGTGATCAATCACCAAAACAACCAAACGATATTGAAACTGGTATCATAATCTTCATAACTCCTCCGGTATAAGGACTCACTGGGCTGCTTATGCGATTAACCTACGTGGAATTATTTCGATTCATATAGACTAGCACCACCACAAGAATTTTTAAAATACGTCCGCAGATTTCAGAGTATTCCAGTCTGGTATTCAGCGCTACCAACACAAAAATTAACTGAGCTGCCGGTATGAGACAGTGAAGCAATAGCAGTTCTTGATGGTGTATCGTGATCATGAAAACCGCCTGATAAAGCTGTACACGAATATGCAAAGTCTGTTTAAATAATCAATAATCATATAATGGTAGATATTTACGGAAGATCAGCTAAAATCAAACTTGATCAAGTACCTTTTGAGGATTTACTCAAGCGAGTAACAAGACAGATCAATGATGACTTATTTGACATGATCAATCTTGCAAACATTGATCCAAACGAACTTGCATTTCAAAACCGTGACGAAAATCAAAGACGAGTAATATTGCAAATAATGATATTATTCGCAATCGTTTATCGCGAGAATATCTCTTTGTTATATATGACAAAGAGAGTAAACTTGTTAGTAGTGTTGTTAGACCGTCGTTGATCTTCGAGAACTATTTAAGTGAACGGGTGTTATAATGAACGGTATTATTAGCATGAATAATATTCAAATTACTAATGTAGGACAACCGGTTTATAATCTCGACGCTAAAATGAAGAATTATGTAGTCGATAACAATAAACCGATGTCAACTTCGTTATCGATCAATGATGGAATGACAGCATTTAGAACTGAATTCTATAATTACATACAAACGTTCCTGCATTTTCGTAGGAGTTAAAACAAAACTATTAGTAACTTTCAAGACGTCCCAACCGTAAACATAAATTCCGCAGACGTTAACATAAAACTAAACCATATTATTAGTTGTCTTTCTAACATCGTTCAAAAACTAGTCCGATTAAAATTTGTCATAAACAAATTAGCAATATTGTGTACACAATGTCATCATAATCTTTATCATAAACACCGCCAAATAACACTCTAAAACATACCGCAAAGGTAACTGGCATGTACAGTCTGTGCGTTTTCAGCTTTAAAAAATTTAGACATTTACTACATTCCCATGCCGTAATTCAACCGATGATTTTTCTGGAACAGTATCTATTTTATAAAATAAAGATGACGAGAAAAACGTTTATAGTGAACCCTTACGATCAGAACTAACTACAGCGCCTTACCGGTGGTGTATAGAATTAGAAACCGATGATCCTCAATTAATTACTTAATTAAACAACGCCATAGTATAATGATTCAAACCTCATTCAGTGAACAACGTCACAGATACAATCAAATATGGGGGCCTCGAGTGGCCGAGTGGTCTAAAGCGCTGTCCGTTACGGATCACTGCCATCTCACCTGTCTGTGTGGGTTCGAGTCTAGGATTCGGCGAATGTGAGAAAGCTTGCCAGTAGCTTCTCGTGGGTCCGTGGTTCTTTCCGGTGATTTCCCGGTTTTTTCCTCCACCATTAATACTGGCCGCCATGAATATCCTATCGTGTGCTGAAAAATGGCGTTAAGCCAAACAACAACAACAATCAAATATATAAGTGACAGACTGAACTAAAATATCATTGATGATTATATAAAATAAGTAAAAGAAATATCGCAGACGCATGGCTGTCATTGACATAATTGTTTATTCAGTTTCTTCTAATGTTGCTGGAGCCATATTATTATTATCATCAACAGTTGCAATGACACAACTTTCAATTGTGACAATTGTCGTTTCAACTTCAACGACTATCACAGTCATTCTCAGTATTATAGCCAAGAAAATAGCTACATGTATAAATGATAAATTACACGAGTATATAATAAAATTACATTCAGCAACAACAGCTTATTCTTAACTATCGTCATATTTCTCGTCTTACTCAGCAATGGTATATAACCGATACGTTCACAAAAAATGACGAAAACTTATAATGAATTATTCCTTGACAATATCGAAGAAAACAAAGAAAATTAAATTCCCTATTAAAATAACAACAATAACTAATAATGTTAACGTCCTTGACTGAGACAATAAAAAATATTACAACAGATCGTCACTAAAACAACACTGTCTGAAACGACGAAGATATCATTAAGTTCGACCAATCCTAAATTCAGTATTAATTTTCCAACCGCAATTCCAGCAAAAAGAAATATTATTACGCGCAATTACGGGTTTATTATTTTTGGCCAAATATTAGGCAAAAATCATTCAGTGTACAAAAGTTTTTGGACCTAGCTAAGGCCACCATTGTATTCCGTCGACAATTACGTGTTTATGTTGTGCTATCATGATCATTTAATCATAATCATGTGTAATAATCATATAATTATGCAATGTGCTTGTAACATCTTTAAAAACAGTCCTTTCTGCGTACTATTATTTTTGTTTTTGTTATTATTGTAATACGATTTAAAAAAACTAGTATTGTTCTCATTTTTTAAAAAAAATATTATTTAATGAACTACGAAACAGTAGTGATGATATTTCCAATATTGAAAATTAAAACAAGACGGATTAAAGATATCTTATAATCCTAATCCTCATTTGATTATACTATGTGTTGTGCCGTGATAATCATATAATCATAATCATATGTATATGATCATACATTGTGTTATGGACGTCTTCTAAATCAGTCCTCTCTGCCTACTATTATTTTTATTTATATTAAATTGCGATTTAGAAACAAATATTATTATTTTCATTTAAAAAAATATCTATTATATAATGAACTAAGAAAATAATAATGATATTATTTCCGCTACTGATAAGTTAAAACATGCCGGAATAAAGATATCTGATAATCTTAATCCTCTGAAACATATTTGTGATTTTGAAGCATTACAACAACGAAAAATTGAAAATAAATATACATTATCATCAAATTATAAATTCATGAAATTAATTGACAATGGTAACTGATATACAGGTTAAATTAATTGGCAATGGTAAACGATACACAGGTGAAAAATAGGTATATATCTTGAGAGACTACTGAAATAAATTTAGTTTTTCGATGCAAGATTTGTCTTCAATAAATGAAAATAAAACAAAACGTATTCGTGAATCCAATACGGAATTTCGCGACGAAGGTGCAACTCATGTATATGATCAACATTCAGAATTGGAAATGTGTAGTCGATAACATAATGAAAGACAAATGAGGAAGAGAGATCATTAACCACCTTAATGTTCAATGGTATTTTGTTTTAACAAAATTTATTGAAAATACAGACGAAGATACTTTTATTATGCGTGATATACATGATCCTATCCGTATGGCCGTTGGAGATAACATGGTCACGTTGACTAAAAATTTAAAACCAGGAATAACGATTGGTATTGACAATCCGTATTACTAAAGAGCGTATCCTGTGACTGAGGTTGTTTATGAACAACTTTAAATAATAAAAATAGCGTTGTGGTCTGAAACCAATGCAATTCTCCCGATTAAGCTGTGTATCTGAACGAGTTACAGATCTTTTACCAAATGCAATACGTACAATATGTGGAAATGGTTTAATGAATCTAGGACGTAAAAATATACATACCTGGGCAGAAAGAGTTATATATACCGGAGCCTCCATCAGCGACGTTGCTCAGCTAGAAAAGAATTCAAGATTTCAATTTGCAGTGAAAGCACTAGCTGGAAAAATTTTTAACGAACCGAAATAGGCAAGAAATGGAACCCCTATACCAATCATTGTTCATAACACACATGCATGAACTAATGCTTTAACCATATCTCCACGGGATAGGACAGTTAAATTTTTATAGCGATTATGTTTTCGACTCTATTAATGATATTCTTTACAGTTACCCTCTATCTGTTTGGTTATTTTCAGAGTTCAGATTTGTATTTTGATCAGTTTCTAAGACCAAATGGAGAAATTTATATTGAAGAAACTCTTCATGAAGACATGAAACATCGGATTGAAATATAATTCTGAAGATCTCGCGGTTGAACGATTATTGAATAATTGTTTTATAGTTCCATCTGTTGCTGCTCACTTTTCACAAGGCAAAATTTATGGAAACTGACACACGTAGAATTTATTGAAAACATCCAACACAGTTGTATCAAATACGGACTCGGTCAATTGTGGAATATCAAATAGGATTATAACGACGTTATCTCAGTTAATATGGCAACGTGCTATCCTGGAAGTTTTCTTGGATATCGTATCGTTCACAGAAAATGCTATTGCTTTGCTTGATATTGATACTGATGAGAGCGCATTAACAATGGACAAATCTCTGTTAGGGTTAAGATTTGTTATAAAGATTCACTCTCATCAAAGGGATTAACTATTACTGATAATAATGTCTCGATTTTCGATGACAGAATCAAATGCTACTTTTTACCGCTTTCAAGTTCACCAGGTTCATATAAATGTCTTACACTCACATTACCTTGTACTGGTTGAGAGGAAGATTCATGTTGTCCTTGTTAAGTGGTATATCTTTGTAATTGCATTAATAGGTTTCATAAACGTTGCACGAGTAATTTCATTATTCAAAGCAGCTATCATACTTGGTAACTTTGCATGCAATTCAGTGTGTTTTCGTCTAATTTTTAAGTCAAGGTTACTCATCAATGATAATACTGCACCAAGACATTATTTACTAGGATCAACTTTTAATAGATGTGGCCACTACAATTATCCTCGTTGATAAATTAGTTCAAACACAGACTCAACTTCAGTTGCTCTTTGTGTAGATAGTGGTTCTGCGTCTTTATATCTACTTGCAACGTCAACGACAGTTAACGCGCACTTGTACGTGCATGCTCGACATCTACCGGTTTTAGTAGTATCATATGGTTAAAAGAAAATATTTGCTTGATGAACTTAATTGAGAGTACTGATATCAAAATGTGCATGCTTTATTTATTTAGGTGGTGTTAGATAAATTTGCCATATTGCCTGACGTGCTTACCACGCGGCAGCAAGAGCACGCGATACTTTTGCTGCTTCAGCAAGTTTGCTAATAGCTCATCTAAACTTCCAGTATCTTCTTAGGCAATAAAAAATATTTTATTATGACAAACATTTATTTATTACCCAGCCCCTAGCATATTTTACCTTTCATAACAGTGTTTGGTAGAAAACTAGCGATATTTTCTCTCAGAGATTTATCAGGTAAAGAATGTATCGCATGAATCAATTTCACATCTGTCGTTAAATCCTTGCTTTACTATGCAACATCATGAAATCACTCGATTGATCAATCTTATGTAGTGGATGTTCTCCTGGTCTTGGTTGATCTTGATCAAGTCATTAAGATTTCAAATAGTCAGGAAGAGTTCCATGACCACAAGAATTGCATCAGGGTATGTGCTTTTCTCCGGGATATTTCGCCTACGTAACCTCTGGTATTTTTTCCAACTAAGCAGCGCCTCCTCTCCATATATATGAAATAAATTTATATTTTTTGTGCCACACTTTTTGTCATTGAAGGCTTTTATTTTTGTTGTTATTGCTGTTAATCCAACGGTGGAAGTTATTTCCTTACATTGAACACAATATAGACACATGTTATTTATCTTATGAATATAAATGACTTCTCGGCAACACGAAAACAATAACCAGTAAGACACCATCCAGAACTACTAAATTGTATTAGAATGAAAATAATAGACCCATCTGGAACTGGTAAGATACTATTATTATTTAATCTGATAATGCAAATGCTCAACTGGAATAATTATATTTAGTAGCATCATCTGTAGATGATCAACTATGTTATGAAGTATTTAAAGATTTTAATAAAAATTCAAAATTATTAGACGAACACTTTATCATTGATATTGATGAAGCTCCATCTGTAAATGACCTGGATGGATATAATGATAACCTCGTTTAATATGATGATGTGATGCTGGACAAACAATCCAAATTTAGCAAGGATACTTTCCAGAGGTAGACACAAAAATGTTGACGTGATTTGTTACTCAGCGATATAAGCTAATACATAAAGTGATCAGATTAACTGCAATATTTATTGTGTTTAATGGAGTAGATAATTATAATTTACAAAATATTTATTACACTGTTCACTGCAACAGCAAAATATGATCTCTTCGCGGATTCGGTTCAGCTTTACTAACCTTATTCTTCTGCCCGTCGTAGCGATTATTATTATTGCTAACAGAACCTGGTCGAAAGTTTTCCATCAATATATCTGCTGCTCGTTGCCCATCTTTCATCAGTCTACTAATTACTTCAGCTTCGCTTGAGTCAGTCAAAATATGATCATTACCATCTATTGAATCCGTTTGATTTTCTTTCCGTCAGTCAACAAGCACTTTTTTCCTTTTTTTTCTAACCTAGAATGGTGCTTTTATATGGGTATTGGTCATCTCCATTTGTTAATTACTTAAATATATTTGTTTTTGACAAGAATTATGGCCCGCATCTGGGCCATAATTCTTGTCATGCTACAGTGAAATAGTTGGGCATTGTTTATTTCAAAACACAATCAGGCTTAAATCCATCGTGGAATTTTTTTACCTAAACGATATCACCACGGATTGATTTAGGGGTCGATATATTAATCTAATTTTCATTTCTGATACAAAATATAAAATCCTTCACACCCCATGTCGTAGAAGGCTGGATTTTAAAAATTATCGCTTTGAGCCATAGCAAATCTGTTCACCCTGCCTCGTACCCCTTTTTCACAAGCAGTTTAAGTTGAATACGTGTGTATGTTCAGCCTATTCACTGGGTCACTACAGCATTGTAAATTCAGCATTTGCTCATTCGGAAACAAAACTTGAACAAAAAGTGGCTTTCTACTGTAATTTAATTGTCTAAACCTAAGGGTCTGTAAGATGGTTCAGATTTCTCTGAATACAGCAAAACTATAATCATATTGCAAACAAGTCAATCAACCTTTTCTAAATGTACATAATAGACATTTTTATGGATATTACGATATTTTATTCTTGTAAACATTATCTGATTGTAAATTATGGATGACATCTCAATCTTTCTGTGGATCGTCATTATAAATTGACAATGCAAATTTCAATCAGCAAAACTTCCGTTGTTATTAACGGGATAATTTTTTGAATTACGTATATTATGTGCAACACATCAAGTCATTCGTGTGATTGATAAAGCACTTTTGAGAATCTAAAATACTTATTATTTGGTGCTAACATTTTCAAACAGTGTTCACAATGGTAACTTGTTTCATTTCTGCTGAACATTCACTGAAGCCAAGTCTTTAATACGGAGACTATTTAAGTTCCTAAAAAGGGAGGGAGTGTAATGCTAGAAAACTATTATCTTATTCTGATTTGTATTAAAAAAGGACACTATGCCATTCTTTCTCTGCTTGAAATAATTTATTGCGTGATGAATGAAATAAAAACGGCCAGTCAGAAATAATACTTGATCTCCTTACAATTAAATGTCCAGTCCCATATGATCATGGTATTCACGTGCATTCAAAATCAAACTGGTTGGTAGTTGTTTACATGTATGGTCAATATTGTAACAGGGTCATTAATACTAAACGACTAAACATGTGGTTGAGATATAAGTGAAAATAGTTGTTTTTTAAAAAAATATTTTTTGTTGTTTGTGTTTCTAAAGAAGCTGCTGTTATCTATAATTTAGTTTTCCATGCCTCATATTATTTGTCTTCATTTTGAAACAGTACGATAAATTTGCACCGTTCAAAAGAAACCAAAAAGATGCACCTCTCGTCAAGTCTGAGTGTAAGTTCTCTAAATGTACAAAATACACAAGACTTTTCCACTATCTCATATTATGATTTCTAGTGTGAGAGTTTTAGCCCTGTCCATGGTTTGTACTCTAGGTTCTTTTTCATACTACTTATCTTTTTGCTTCTCACAGACTACTTTCCTGTTCTTCTATTTCCCTCGTCTATCCATCGACTCCAACATGCCGACTCCCACTGTACCGATAAAACACAAGGATGGTACAATAAGTTTTTCTCGGTGCTCATATAGCTTATCATCAGATAGGGCTATTACATTTCATCGGTCACGCAGCCATTCATACCAAAACACACATAAACTTTAGTATGGTAAAACACTATAATAAAACAACATCATAAAATCACGATATCAATTATATATCGATAATTGATTCACATCAGTACATACTCATAATTCGATAATACTGACAATAGCACAATAATCAGCCGCATATCATTGCATTACAACTAATAAATCATATACATATATTCAGATATCTATTCTCTGATATATTGAAACATCTGTTTTACTAATCTTGCTTATATCAATAATTTCCCTAAACTCAAATTCAAAATCGAATGAACGGTAACATACGGATTACTAAAGGTACAGGTACTCACGAAATAACTTATCACGACTTATGATATTAATTCTGATGAACAAGCAATCCACATAATTCTCAACATAACTAAAATTCATGTCTCAATAAGATTATAAATGAAACAATAAAAGATAATTCAACATATAAAATAATCCCAGTAATTGAGTAAACATAATAACAATACTTACAATTACGACACTGTAATGTCTTGCAAACATCCAGCAAATAACTAACTTCTGAAGCTTTCTTTCTTGTGTTCGCAATTCTTTGTCCCAGTCTCTCGCTAATTTACGAGTGCCGTCTATCGGAGTATAAGTCGAGACAGCGAGATGCACTCCTCACAATCATAAAAAGGGATACTGACGAATTTTTGGTCTGTCGTCCAAATATCTTTCGAATCTAGGATTTAGGCTCATCCTATCGCTGAATTCCGAATGGATGTTTGACTTAACCCAATCAACTGAGCTGTCAGGGTTTCTCCTTTGTCTTCATATGTGGCGGGTAGAACACGCCCCTTTTACCCTGCGGGCTTCCCTTTAATCTCCATCCAATGTATAACACATGGACGCGAGCTACAAGATTGTACCAGAGGGCTAAGTTTTTGGCGACTTACCTAATCGCTTGACACTGTCCGGCGGCGATACTTACACTTCAAACTCGTTGAAATTACCCCGCGTTTATGCATACGGCCAGCTTAGCTTGATGGAACATGACACTCATCTTAGTATGATGAATTCAACGGGAAAAGGTTTTGAAGTAGATTAGATTATTGGAGCTAGAGAATCAGTCATGGATGTACCATTGCACCTGAAAATAATACTGAAATTGAGTTTAATATACCTGGGATGGGCAAACACAGACGGAATGCCAGTCAGTTCCCATTCATGGGTGCTTTGAATATTGATTTGTATTGTTTGTTCGATTTTCTCAATGATTATATTTTAATGCAAATCTGTAACTTTTACTTGACTTTGTCCAAACTCATGTTAATGTTGTACCTGACCAGTGACATTTATTTTGTAATAATATAATACATATAATAATATTTCTCTTGAGAATGAAGATTAAATTTTCAGGTCATTATTACTAGAGATAAATTTGTTTTCAAAAATAAGAGTCCAGGACATCGTTTCCCTCTTGGAAATCCTAAACTTGTGGTCAACTTTAAATGTCTTTCTTAAAGGAAACGGGCCTTCATCCTGGCTGTATTATTGTCTTAGCTTTTTTATGATGACGTTTACTCGAAATACTGTGCATGTTTTCATGTATTAAGAAGTCTTATTATGTTTAGTTTTTAATTTGGTTGGCTTTGTTTACTCAAGTTGACATTAACTGGAATTAATAATCAATAATATTTATGGATTTAGACATCAATTTGAAATTGCAGTAAATTCAGAAAAGAACATTTTGATTATATTACCGAGATGCATCGAAAGACTATTTACACAACACAATCCAACCCATAACCCATGTCACTTCTGAAATGGCACATCAGCACATTCATTTGAATTTGTTTGGAATACCACTAGAATTCAATTTGAACATGATACATTTGGATTTTTTTTAAAGTGTTAAGAATTGTTCGGGAGTTTTTGACAATATTGTAAAGTTTGTTTTGCGGGTTTATGTTTACTTTTCATGTTGTATTCTATGGAATTAAACTGTTTGTTGAATATGACAAACGTTGGTGCTTTTCACATAAGTAGACGCTCAGCATTAATGGATTTATCTTAGGACTGATCAGCCTGAAATCAGGATAATCTGGCTGGGTGTTACATGACTGTGTCATGATACCCCAGTGCTAGATATCCCTATAAACTGCACAGCACTATTAACGCTACGTTAAAAATTAAATCTTTATTTCTCTCACGCACACACATTTATTGATTTCACTTTTTTATTGCTTAATTTAAGATCACAGAGACGTAACAGTAAAAACAAAAAAACTGTATGCTACCCAAAATTAACCTTTTACGTCATATGTATGGATTTTGTAGACAGGTAATATACCTGTTACCAAAGTTACACAGTGCACTATAAATAGAACACCTGTTACATATATGACTAAAAAAATAGATGACTGCCAATTAACTGTTATAACTGTAGTATATGTCACATTCAACATAAATTGTAACCTTTTTACATTTTTGGTACAAATCTATTATCTATAGAAATATTCAATGGTAAAATCTGCAGTTTTCATTAATTTTCTCACACAACTCGGCAGGTACTAAAATATCTTGCCGTAGAAAGACTTTTAGAACTTCCATGGCTAAGAAAAGTTAATGAAATTCGAATTTTAATAGATATCACAAGTAAAGACATTCATTTGATCAGAATACGTCTGTCTTAACAAGCAGACTTTATTGGTGCAGGAAATAAAACCCTAATGCACCGTTACAAAAAACATATAAAAGAATATGTCATAGCAATTGGCAAGGCACTGATAGAAATCATTGAAACTTTGTCACACCTTATGCTAGGCTCCAAGAAGGGTGTTTTTCCTGTTGTTCTAGTTTTTAACTTAGGGTAAGCAAGGTAGCTATTATTTTTTTTAAAAAAAGCCTAAACATTTTTTATGTAAGTTTTTCATTACCACTGGAGAAAAAAGGGACAAGAGTTGGCAATGCACAAAAGAGGTCAGCCAGCTGGAAACATATTGAGGGGAAAGGCGGTTAAGCTAAACTGAATCTTATTTTGATGCAGAGATAATGAAGCTACAATACCTGTGAGCTGCGGAAACTTGTACATAACAAAGATAAAGAACAGGGCCGAGTTTTACAACATATTCTATATGTGCTTTACGACTCAAATTTTGAGCTTTTTCTCAACATTGGGATTTTCCTCAAATCCGGTTTGACAAATAATACACTAATTTTTGAGAATTGTCTTCAATTGTCCAAGGTTAGGGTTACGCTCCCTCAAGTGAAGACGCTCAAATATGGCGCTTGAGCGTCATTATCGTCGACGTCATCAAAAGAATTGATTAGAAAGGATAATTTTTAGGGACAGAAGTAACCCAATGCAAGTCGATGACACTGTTTTGTTCGCTTACTATTGTGTTACGTATATGTGATTACATTGCTTGTGTGTAAGGTTTAAATAATTTATTTCACTATTGTTTCATTGTCTTTAATTGCAATGAATATTATTCTTGGATTCTGGATTGTATTTTTAGCAGTGAGATATATTATTATCACAAAGTTTGTTTATTCAAGAGGAAGATGTAATACGTGAAAATTTACCACTGAGGCGTCTTATCCTGGTAATATTGTCAATAGGAAGTTAAAAAAATCTTATTGAATGCCCATTCATGTCCAAAAGGTCTGTATTTGTGAATGCTAACAAAATTTTGTTCATAACAAAGGAATTACAAATAAAGAATAATAAAATGCTTATGCTGACAAAGTAAACAATCAGTTAGCCAGATTTTTAAACAGAATACTAAACAATGACTGCAAATCTGTTTGAAAGTACGCCTGCTTATTTCTTATGTTAGAATTTAAATATGGTTTAAATTTACATTGATATTTTCATTTGCCTTCAGGACCAATTCAAGGCCATCCGGATTTCACTTCAGCACGAACAAAAAAAGCTCGTAGACAAAGCAGTGTCTGAGATTCATGTGATGCCTTTGATAAAGAAAAAAAAAACTACATTGTAACAGAACCAATGAGAGAAGAATAGTCAGAATTCTTTGCATCAATTGATTTGACAGGAAATAGGCCTGTATTTTTCTCTCTTGTACCAGGGTATGCACACAAGGATAGAACAAACACTTTGGATAAAAAAAAATATCCCAAAGTCCTAACTAGACATTATCAGGAATAATTTCTGAATGCGATAAAGGAAGATTTAATACAGTGTCGTGAAGAAGTACTTCAGACTCTGTGTATGATACCAGGAGAAAGTACCAGTTGAGAAAATGACACAAGAAGTAGAAGCAATAACAAATAGTGGTTGAATTTAAGCGCTGGTAGGTTGATAGTTTCAAGTACCAAATCTATATGCCATACATTAGCCAACAATCCATGAAAAAGTCTGATTAGGCAGATGTGTTACCCATCTGCGAACGGATTCACTTCAGAACAGACAGAATGGGGATGTAACCATAAAAAACCTTGCAAAATTTATTGAAACTATGAGAAACACAGTGGAAAATTTTAGTTTGTATGAGGTTGGACTTGTCATTAATCTCTCGTATCTATTTAAGTGTAGCATCATGTGATTGCTGCGTTAAAATGTTAGTAGATATTAACGGTTAGCTTATGCAAAAGATTCTCCTGTTTCAGATTGTAGTATTATAACTGTCAGGTTTCAGAGATCTGTCTGCGTGGGTTCGATTCTTAAGATTCTGCAAATGTGGATATGTGAAAAAGCTTGCCATTAGTTTCTCGTGGGTCAGTGGTTCATTCGGCAGATTTCCTGGTTTCTTCCTCCACCCTTAATACTGGCTGCCATTTATAACCTATCGTGTGCTGAAAAATGGCGTTAAACCCCAGAACATCAACATTCACAACAATATTCAGAAAAAATGAAGCACTACACATTTTAATGGTTATTCTCCATTATGCATAATTATGTTATGGTTGAATATGTACTCTCCCAAAACCTCAGACTACTTTATAGACAATATACAACTTCCTGAGTTGCACCGAGTGGCCAAGTGGTCTAAAGCACTCTACGCTACGGATCACTGCCATCTCACCTCTGCATGGGTTCGAGTCTAATATTCGGCAAATGTGGATATGTGAGAAAGCTTGCCAGTAGCTTCTTGTGGGTCGTTGGTTCTTTCTACGGATTTCCCGGTTTCTTCCTCCACCATTAATACTGACCGCCATGTCTAGCCTATTGTGTGCTGCAAAATGGCGTTAAGCCCCAGAACAACAACATCATGAAGCACTTCATAGTACTACTGTCAAGAACATTTTATGATAAATTACACATTTGAACGGTTAATGTCCAGTATGCATAGTCCATACATCTAAATTAAAATACCGATATAGAGTATAACATTGTAAACATAAAAGAACATATGAATCATATGTACAAGTATTCAGATACATTTGCAACAATTATTTGCGCCCCGCATTGTTAAAAAAATGAAGTTAAGTGACACATTTAAATAGTACTTGGTTCCATCTACTAACAATGTGAGAGTTTAAATGAATGTCATGTAGGTCGGGTTGAAAATTTCCCTGTAACAGCCCAAGCAGAATGTGGGATGAAGTTTAGGTAATGGCTATCTGCATAGATTAAATGTTAGTGTACCAGTCAAAATCGCCTAGTCCAAAGGCATGAATATTCATACATAATTCATACTTAAACTCCCTGCCCCAGTAGATTTCCCTTCGTTGCGCATGCCCGTAAAAATCGGCATTCATTAGGCCTATCTCGACAAGATAGACCCTGTCCTCGAGTGACTAGACGAAATATTAATTTGAAGAGTAAAATGAACACATTTGGTGGACATAAGCCATTCAAATGTGAAGCTTGTGAAAAAACGTTCAGCTATAGCAGTCGTTTAAAATATCACATGAGAATACATAATGGAGATAAACCATTCAAATGTGAAGTTTGTGATAAACTATTTAGTGGTAATTTAAAGAGTCACATGATGATTCATACTGGAGACAAACCATTTAAATGTGAAGTTTGTGATAAAATGTTTGTTACTAGTGGTAATTTAAAGAGCCACATGAGGACCCATACTGGAGATAAACCATTGAAATGTGAAGTTTGTGATAAAATGTATATGCACCTTAGTTATTTAAAGGTTCACATGAGAATACATACTGGAGATAAGCCATTCAAATGTAACATATGTGATAAAATGTTTATCCAGAAAGCTAATTTTGAGGTTCACATGAGGATACATACTGGAGATAAGCCATTCAAATGTGAAGTTTGTGATAAAATGTTTAGACGAAGTAGTCATTTGAAGATTCACATGAGGATACACTCTGGAGATAAACCATTCAAATGTGAAGCTTGTCTTAAAACATTTAGTGAAAGTGGTGCTTTGAAGAAACACATGAGAATACATTCTGGAGATAAGCCATTCAGATGTTCAGTTTGTGGTAAACTGTTTACTACTAGTGATAATTTAAAGAGGCACATGATGATCCATACTGGAGATAAACCATTCAAATGTGAAGTTTGTGATAAAATGTTTATGGACCTTAGCTATTTGAAGGTCCACATGAGAATACATACCGGAGATAAGCCATTCAAATGTAAAGTATGTGATAAAATGTTTATTCAGAAAGCTCATTTGAAGGTGCACATGAGGATACATACTGGAGATAAACCATATAAATGTACACTTTGTGCTAAAATGTTTAGACGAAGTAGTCATTTGAAGTGTCATTTGAGGATACATACTGGAGATAAACCATACAAATGTGAAATTTGTAGTAAACTTTTCAGAGATAGTTCTGCTTTGAAGAGGCACATACGGTTACATACTGGATATCTACCATTAAAATTATAAAGTTCTTGATGAAACATTTAGTGGAAGTGTTAGCTTGAAAAAACTCTTTGATTATTCATACTGGAGACAAAACCACTAAAATGGTGCGTTTTCTATAAAATGTTCAGGCAGATTCATGCAATAAAGATGCACATGCTTGTGAAAATTTTTTTGGTTAAATTTATGACTTTAAGGTCCAGAAGAGGATACATACAGAGACAAACCATTCAAATGTGATAAAATATAAAGAGATAGTAGTCATTTTATTTTCTGGCTCATAGATACTGGAGATGAACCATTGTGATGTATCTTTGATACAATGTTTAAATGTAGAGTGGACATAAGAATACATACAGGACAGTAACCATTTAAACATGAAGTTTGTGCTGAAATGTTTGTCAAAATTGCAAATGGTATTTTGTTCAAGTTTCTTGATTTTGAGTTTGCAGGCAATATTTATATGGCAACAAGCACAGCGTGATCACTGTTATTGATTTGATTTCTGATGTTGCCATATAAATATTGCCTGTGAACTTGACATCAGGAGACTGGACAAATTTCCCTTTGCAAACTTAGATAAGCATTTTGAGGTTAAATGGATAAATGATGAAGATTTCAATGAGATTCAGAACTGTGCTTAAAGTTTTAGTCTGAAAAATTCATTGTGTAAATGAAAGCAATTATTGGTCAATCTCCGTAAACAATCTCTAGTTTCCACATGCCAAACATGGATATGACATACATTTATCCTTTCTATTTAACCCAGCCATTTAAGTGCTTAATTTCTTAATGTAAATGTCTGTGTTATGTATCTTACACTTGTGCTTTTTGTACAGCAAATATAATGCACTCTGTTGCATATGGATGTAACCAAAAGAGTGATGGTGGGAAAAAGGATTCTCTTTTTTTCCAATAGACCCTATTTACCAGGATAAGTGAATTTATGCTGTGAGATAGAATAGGGTGAGGGGATGGGAAACTGTATCATTTATGCTGAGTTACAGTCATTTTGGCTCAAGACAATTCGGCCCAGGTTGAAAAACAATTCGGCTCAACTTAACAATAGTTTGAAAAATTTCTTTTTCTTTAAAAACAACAAGTAGATACTATATAAGAATAGGTTTTAAGAAAAAAAATCAACTAAATTTAAACAAAATTGATATTATTTAAAGAAAATGATCATACTTTGCAATGTACATACATATGATTATGAGAGAAAACACAATCAGACATATTGCTCGTTCTAATTAAAATATTTATGATTATTTGTATGCTAAAAAATATTTGCATCTGCACAAAGACATTCTCAATTTAAGTCTTCCGGTCATATTATCAATTTGTTAAACAAAAAAACTTAACAGATAATATTCTATAGAATATGTACATGAGATATTAAAACAAATATATTTAATTTTAGGTTTCACATTGTAACACTGCTGCATTTAATACACACTCAGTTACACAAGAGAGAGAGAGAATAATGTTGAAAATTTTGTCAATGTTGCTGCAATAAGAAGATCTTATCAGTTCATTTTTTTGTTTGCTTTTATTTTTCAAGTTGTCTTATTATGTGTGCACATAAATTAAAAGCTTATCATTATTAGTCAATATTGTCAATCATATTTGCTCCAGTATTTCATACAAATAAGAAAGGAATTAATTTTGTGTTGAATTAGTGCCATCCCCTCCATCCCTTTCAAAGTAAAAAAATTATAATCATACTATTATTTGAAAATAAAATGAAATAAACTGACAATGAATTGTTATCATTTTTTACTTCTTTTTTCATCATGCAAAATTTATTAAAGAACAAAATATACCCATGAACTCCATGATTGTAGTAGATTCAGATTTGCATACGCATCCTTACTGTAGTGTGTATTGCTTATGTCAAATAACAAAATCACAAAAGAGACGAAAATATCACCCAATTTCTTGAAGGCACCTGCCATTTATGGATAACATTTCAAGGGGCAAATAAAATTCATTATTTTAAAATACATTCACTGTGAGTGCAAATGATAATCTTTTTGCTAGCATAGATTAGAAAAGTGTTATTAAAGCATGTTATGGTTGTGTATACTATTTGCCCTGCAAACATAAATTATGATCACATCTGGAAAGCAAATAGAAGCCAGGGTGATGGATAAACACAGCTTGGAGCGAGAAATAAACTCTTTCCTTAAACTTGACGACAATATATCAGATACAAAGGTTATATTACTACAAAGCCAACAACCCTGAAAATTGACGAGAACTTTACTCATTAAAATCCCTGGAGTCTAACAGTATTTATACTTTCTCGCAGAGATATGCAGACTAAAGTTTCAAAACCCCTCCAGTACATTTAAATTTAAGGTTTGCATTTTAAACTATGCCCCTTCCACAGCGTGACCAATCAGATTTACAATAATTCAAGCATTTCTGACACTAAACACTGCGTTATTTCAAACAACAAATGACTACGACTGTGCTGTCTAATACGTTCAGTTCTAAGCAGAACAGAACTTGAACCCCGTTCTGTAAGTTTAAACAAACTAAGCCCTTAATTAATTGTATGCAACTAAGTGTGTTCTACCATAATTAATTATAACAAAGATCGAATTAAAAATCTGGTCTTTTACAGGGAGGAAATATTCAATATTGCTGTGTCATTGTTGTATAAAATTGTTCATGGCTGTCCAAAATTTGTATTGGCCATCGTTGTTTTTCAAACTTTTTCACAACCATCAGTTTAATAATCTCAGGTGGTTTATTTTTTGCAGTGTTTTTCTATCCTCTTTAATAATCATGCCATACAGAATCATACAATGCAATAACGATATCAAACTTATCCCAAAGGATTTTAAATGTCATCAAAAATTGCTGTTGCACAAAAAAAAATATGTGTTTTAACAAGGTTGCACAAAGATTAGCAAGAAATACTGCTATGACATGCTTATTAAATTTAACTCCACATAAGTTTGCAGACTATGATCATGGTCTCTGCGTTTTCCGTCTAGCATTGCAAAGAAAAGTATGATCAGCTGCATAACATTATCTAAAATCAAACTTAGGAGATTGACAAATTTCACGTGGGTCTAAGAAAATACTCTGATATGAAGGATCAAATTGGAGAATTAAAATTAAACCACTTGATATTCAGGCATACAATGATAAAATTGCCAAACATGAAGATATAAAAATATAGACATGAGTTAATAAAAAAAAGAAAACCGACTCACTAACATCACAAAATAAAGGCTCGATGAAGAAAATGAATTCAGACTCAATGGATGGAAGTTATTGGAGAGTTAAAACCTCAGCTTACTTCACAAAACTACAAACACATTTATCACTGGGCTACATAAATACATTATCAAGAAAAATGTATTATTGCAATCGGTCATGCACATTTATTGTGATAAACCCACTCTGTTTTGCATTGCCAACTCTCACTTTTTCTCCAAAGGTAACACAAATTGTAAATAATCACATTAAACTCGAATTAATAATGTTTTGGCTTTTCTTTTGCAAAAGATACCTTGCCTACACTGGTTTTAAGACCAGTACAATAAGAGAAACACCCTTTATGGGCCTTGCTAATTGCTATGGCATATATTTTTGTTTTCTAATGGTGCATTAAGGTTTTATTTCTTGCACCACCCAAGTCTGCTTGTTCAGACAGAGATATCCTGATCAAATTAATATCTTTACTTTTAATATCTATTAAAAATCTTATTTAATCAACTTATCTTAACCGTTGGAGTTCTAAACAGATACAATTTTATTTGAAAAGTAATTATACAGCAATAATGATCTGATTTTACTCTTAAATTTTTCAATACATGATATATGTGTACCAATAACGTAAGATCGTTAAAATTTATGTTGAATGTAACACATACTACACTGGTATAACAGTTAACTTGCAGGCATATATGTCTGTAGTCAACAGTGTAACAGGTTTTCTATTTATAGTGTGCACTGCACGGTGTAACTTTGGTACATCTATACTACCTGTTTACAAAGCCATACATAAAAAGAATGAAAAGCAGCAACTTTTTTGTGTGTGTCAGAGAGCGAAAGATTTGACCTTTAACTTTGACCTTTAACGTAGCTTTAACGGTAGGGTACAGTTTACAGTTAAAGTCTAACAATATTGTATACCAGATGCCGAGTATTGCCTAACATTTCTATCATAAATCCAAATGTATCAAATTCCAATTGAATTCCAGTGGTATTCCAAATAAACTTCATTACTGAATGTGTTGATGTGTCAAATCAGAAGTATCTTGGATTATGGTTTGGAGTGTGGTGATGTGTTAATAATATTTTGATGTATCACGGTAATATAATCCAAAATGTTCTTTTCTGAATTCACTGCAATTCTAAATTAATTTTTAAGTCCAAGAATATTATGGAGCATTAATTCAAGTTAATAATAACTTGAATAAACAAAACAAACAAAATTAAAAACTGAGCACAACAATAAGACTGATATTGCTTAAGATGTTAATGATAACATTTACAATGTTTCAAGTTCATTATTTAAAAGTTAGTACAATAATACAGTGTGGCTGTTGGCCACTTTCCTTTGACAAAAACATTTCAAGTTGTCAACACGTTAAGCAATTTCACAGAGGAAACCTAATGTCCTGGGCTGTGATTCTAGAAACAATTCTAAATCAATTAAATAATGATCTGAAGATTTACTCTATGGTTCTAAGATAAATATTAGCAAATATTATCTTGTTTACACAATAAATGTCACTGCTCATTTACAACATTAACTTGATTTTGGACAAGGTCAAGTAAATATTACAGATTTACAGTATTATATAATCATTAAAAATAAAACAAACAATAAAAATCAATATTCAAAACACCCATGTACAGGGGACAGACTGGCATTCCGTCTGTTGTTGTCCATCCCAAGTACATTAAACTCAAATTTAGCACCATTTTCAGGTTCGATGAACACTTCCCTAGCTAAAATAATCTGATATACTTACTGTTAACAGCCAATTTTTCCCAATTAATTCATCAGAAGAAGGTGAGCAATGCCGTGAATTAGCAATTTACAGTTTTCTGTGTAGGCTTTCTTTAAACACGCATATGAAAAATTTCCTTTATGAAGTACCAGTTCAAGACCTAACCACTACAGTTCCTCTTCAGAAACCGCCAAAAAGAGATTACCTGAAAGAGTTATTACTCCACCAACCCCATCAATATTCAAAGAACTTCTTGGAGTTCAAGATACAGAGATTTTATTGGGAATAGAGGATCATGAGTTTGTCCTAGAGGAAGAAATAACAAGTGCAGAAAAAGAAAATAAAAGAAATAATGAAATGTATGGTAAGTATGAGAAAGAAAACGGAAAAGAGAACAAGGGAAGTAGAAAAGAAAGAGAAAAGATAATAATAAATGAGAATGGTGACAATGGCATCAACATTTGTCAAGATAAGATTACAAATGAAGCGGAAAAGAGGAGAGTTAGAGATGAGGGATTGGAAGTAAAGATGGATCTAAATAAGAAGACAGATAGTACAGTATTGAAACAACCAAGGAATAAAAAGGAAGTGAATAGTACTGATGGAAAAAGTGTAGGTAACAAGATACAAAGTAGATTAAAGGAACTAAAACAAATGCAATATAGTAAGGTTATGTTAAATGTTGGGGGGGGGGTAAATGGAAACTAGTAGAATTAATTTGTGCAAAGACCCTGAGTCACTCTTTGCCAAGGCAATATAATCTAGTGTACATTGTTGTTCAAATAACAATATTATTTTCTTTGATAGAGACCCCACACATATGAGATTTATTTTAAACTACCTTCAGTACAATGGCTCTATGCCAGAAGCCTTAATTCCTAGAGACAGGCGAAACTTAACAGAAATTTTACATGAGGCTGAATATTACAATTTGAAAGGCCTGTCCTCATTACTCTGGAAAAGGCTCAATTTCTTACTTGAGTGGGGCGAAGTTTAAAAACAATTTCTGTGGAACCTATAATAAATGGAAATTGAAATAAATATAATGTAAATTGAAATTTGACTAGACTATTGAGTTGAAAAAGTGTTTGAAACTTGTGAATGATTGGATTTCTTTTGAGAAACTGTAAATCAAAAATGTAGAACACAGGACCCAAATATTACAAGGACCACTGGACCAAAATATTACTAGGACCACTGGACCCCAAACATCACATGGACCACTGGACAAAAATATCCCATGGACTATTGGACCCAAATATCACATGGACTATTGGACCTAGAGATGTATGATGAGTATCATACCGAAAATGTAGAAAACTTACTATTTTGATGTACATTCAATAATATATAATTGAATTTTACTGTTAATTCTGTTAAGAATAATAACCTATGCTTTGTACAGCTTGTATATTTCCATCGGAAACTGGGTTATTTCATTTTTCTTCATATAATCTTAATGGTTATAAATATATTTCATCTGAAATAAAATACAAGTAAGAAAAAAAAAATTAATGTTCTACAAATATGTATTGTAATATGATGTACAAATTTAAGTATTAATAGGATGCAATTTGTATTGCTAATAAACATGTATATATTTTTTCTCTCGAAATTAACATTTTTATATATAAGTAAGATGAATTTAACAATATGTATTAATTTTATGATGGATTACAATGTCAATATAATTTTGTGTTAAAGAGTTTTCATGGTAATAATACAAATGAAATTCTGAATTCATTTCCTCCTTGTCCTTCTAGCTATGAGTTAATAATATTATAGAATAGTGAATAAATTTGATGGTAATCTTTTCCGAGAAAAAACCCGGATGGGTTTGGATCCCAGTATAGCTAACCTTGGTCAGTCACAGTGAAACCACTACAGCACATAGGAAAAAAATACATTAATAGAAAGTGCTGTATATTTTTCATAATTGAAAAGAAAAGAATTTTCAGATGAAGTTCTACAGTTATGTATGGGTAGTTGTTTTGAAATAATAACAATACAATTTTTTCAATTTGTATGTTAATTGTAAACACATGTATGACAGACTATGTAAACAAAATTGTCAGACTGCAGCTGTACGGGAAAATTAAAGTAATTTTCTTTGATTGAAATATACTATCCATTCTCACCAATTGGGGACCAATTCTTAATGGTTGGGGGTAATGCTATGCCAGTCTCACAATTTTATTGTATCTGTATGTTTAATACAATTATTTATGATGTTGCGAACATGTACCTTGTTTCCATTGATTACGTTGCTTTGAGACGGTCCCTCGTTGAAAGCACATGGGGTCTTTGAATGAGACCGACCGACATTCATTTCATCCATTGTGATGATTATTTCAACTCGTCACTATACTTCGAGTAACTGTTAGATACTTATGTATTACTAGATGACGATATTTTATGTTGCCTTACTTGTTTACTATGTATTTTAATTAAACTTTGCCTTACGAAACGTCCTCCGTTAGTTTTGTAATGGCGCAATTGTTCCCAGCATTCTATGTTGTTTAGCGCGAGGTGGTAGCGCTCCAATTTCTAAACCCAATAAGTAAACCTCGAATGTCCCGGCTGTTGATGTTGATATAAACATCCGAGGTGCTCAAAGGGTTCGGAGAGTATAAATACTGCTCCGTCCTTACAGACGACAGACCGACAGCATTGAAGTCTGAATCGTTAGTCTCCTTTCTGACCATTATGAAGAGAAAAAAAATCCTGTCATTGCGAATTTAATTCAGGTAAAAGTAATCTTTAAAAAGTTATGTGATTAAAGTATCCAAAATTCAGGCAAAGGTAATCTCTAAAAAGTTATGTTATTATTTATCTAAAATTCGGATTTGCCCAGATTTTGAATGACACAAATTTCGGACTCCTCCAGATTTTGAGTTATACGAATTTCGGAACTATCCAAAATTCGGATTTTTTCAGATTTTGAATGATACAAATTTCGGACTGCTCCAGATTTTGAGTGTTCCAAATTTCGGAAGTATCTAAAATTCGGATTTGCCCAAATTTTGAATCATACAAATTTCGGACTGCTCCAGCTTTTGAGTTATACGAATTTCGGAACTATCCAATATTTGGATCTGCCCAGATTTTGAATCATACACATTTCGGACTGTTCCAGGTTTTTTGTTATCCGAATTTCGGAATTATCCGAAATTCGAATTTGCCTGAATTTATATTTGAAAATTTTATTGTATAAGGAATTAATAGAGATAGATTATCAGAAGCCTTTACCACTAAGATTATATTTTTGCTGTAAACATAAATAAATAAACAATACTCTCAATTTTTATTAAAAACACTGTTTAATACATATATGATAATATTGCTTCCTGACGTATACATGATCAATTGTGTAATAAGCAAACAATCTTATTTTCTTATGTTGTATAGTAAATGTATGGACATGAAGTGAAATTGTTATTCTGTATGTCAATATAATTTTAATCTATGATTATAAGAAAAGGAACATAAGAGAATACAATAAAAAGTAAAACATAATTTATTTTGTATTTATTCACCTCATATATATATATATATATATATATATATATATATATATATATATATATATATATATATATATATATATATAACACACATTTTTTCATTCCTTTCTTATTTTTTTCTGTCATTCAAGTCTTTTATTATCCAGAAATATTCAATACCAAAATAAGAAGGAAACATCTACATTCATTTCACCCCAAGCCAGTATCAGGCGAACCCAGAAATTGTTTGACTGAAAGAACTCTTCACAGAATTGTAAACAGAGGAGTCGTAATAGTCGTAACAATGTATATATATATATATATATATATATATATATATATATATATATATATATATATATATATATATATATATATATATATATGTATGTGTGTGTGTGTGTGTGTAACATATAGGATTGTTAAAAAGTAATAAAAGGAAAGAGTGAAACCAATATGCTTTGTAAGTTTTAACTAAAATAATTTATTTCCCAAGGAAACAAAGTGAAAATGTGAAAATAGAATATAGGAGTTACAGTTTGTGAAGACAACCCAATCATTTTTCCTAGTACTGAAAAAAATGCAAGTATCACTAAGTAGTTTTAACTGAATCCAGGTTCAAATCTTGATGGCGTTCCAAGATGTAGGATGATGACGTCAGGTTATGTCTTTATACGAATGTCAAGAGTTCAGTATTGAAACACAACTTGTGATGCTTCAGTTTGGAATAAATTTTCATCGACTGTCTTTGTAACTTGTATAGTTCTCCAGGGAATACATTATTATACTGTTAAAAATAGATGAACTTCTAAACAAGATGTCATCTATGATAAATAAAACTTGAGTTCCATATTTTTAAAAACACAACTCTTTATAGCACCTCATATAAATAAATCCTTCTTGAAGATATATTATACCACTGACTATTCCAAATGGATCTGAGTATTTTGAAACTGAACTAAGACGTCACTTCATGCGCACTCGATGGAACGGGTGGCTATTTCATCATCAAACGGTGCTGTAAACAATCACGTGGGCACACACAAATAGTCTTCGCAACAACCAATCATTTCGCCAAGTGTTTACTAAATCAACAAACTATGCCTTTACTTTGGGCTTAAATCAACTGAGGTGGATAGCCAAATTTGACTAATTGTACAGCTTGTATGCTTTATAGTTCCACCGCAATGCAGCCTGTAGTAGAAGCTGTTAATGACATTAGCCAAATTTTGCTAAGGATGCATTTATCCCAAATCTGGTTTCTGCCTGGAAGTCTGCATGCTTAGCAAAATTTGGCTAGTGTCTTTTATTATAACATTCATGTATAATTGCAAAACACAAAAATCTAGGAAATTAGCATTCGCCCAATTTGCATACTGCAACATTGTCCACTTCCAAACTGTAATGTATGACACCAGCCAAATTTACCTACGCATACATTTATCATTATGTTCCTTTCCTTCTTTGGGTTAAGAAATTTTATTCCACAGCAAAGGCATGATTTGATTAAATGGAAAAACTCAAGTGATCTCGGAAGCTTTTGAGAATATTTGTTTCGGAATTGCAATAAAGAAAATAGCCAAACACGTTGAGTTTGCTAAGTCAAATGAACTATTTGACCAGTGGTATACATCTAAAAAGATTAATAAAGATTATGACAAACTTAGACGACATAAATTGATTGAAACGTTAAAGAGCTGCGCCCATAGTGACGTCAAAATATTTTTTGATGAGCACAAGACAGATAACTGAGAAAGTGTTGTTTGTACAGTTGACGAGTATGATTATATAATTCATATCACCAAATTGACACAATAAGTAAGATACAACAGAATCTTCTGAGAACCAGATAATGTTTTATTTCATACCGAATTTGAAAGTTTACTTTCAGTATATACTGTTTATGTAAATAAGGGAGGCCTTGAAATGAAATTGCATTACATGTCTTTAAAACAATGACAAAAATCATGTAGGCCAACTAACTATAGACATAGGTCAAGCCAAAAGCATAAATTCAATAAATATAGCATAAGCATGCATTTATTGTCTTCTTTCAGGACCTATGAGCATGTTATTGTACTAGTCAGCAATGGATCTGATGTACTGGCGCAAAGATGATTATCTCGTTTTATATGGCTAATAAAATGCAAAGAAATATCACATTAATTTTGCAAAAAACAGTACCTGAAATTTGTACCCATTTCCAACGCTATGAAACCTACTCTTTATTGTGTTATTTTATGTTTCATATACAGAATGAAGATTCCATACATGTAAACGCTCATGTCTGGAGAAGAAAATCCTCTCAATTTTTGGGTTGGTCCATATTTCTCTGCCAGTCTCATAACAGTCTCGTAATACATGCTTGTCTCATTGGTCAAGGATTAGTAGGACCATAAATTGGTCTGCATAAGCCAAAGACTGGTCCAACTGGTTTGGTCTGCATAAGTCAAAGACTGGTCCAATTGACTTGGTCTGCATAAGCCAAAGGCTGGTACAACCACAATGTCAAGCATCCAAATATTTACTAAAGTTCACTACCAAAATGGAATACAGAAAAAATAGCAAAATTAATAATTTATCAACAACACACTCAAAATTCAGGCAATTACTTTATTTCCTATTGAATCATATAAATACTTTACTAACCAAAACACTTTTTGCATTTTTCAATCACATGATCATTCCTTCTATTGTTCAATTCTCTATAGATCTCAGTGTCTAATTAACAATTAATATTAAGTCTAAATGTTCCCAAAATAAAAGGTAACAAACATCCAAACAAAATAGAACACATTTGCCAATCAATGTTCATTCAGTGACACAGATGGTAAAACAAAACAAAATCAAATCTGCATGCAGTCAGTAGCCCAAAAATTAACAGTTCATTTGGCTGACCCCGACTACTTTCACACATTTTAAATTTCTTAATATTTTTGCTGCCAAATATCTAAAATTGGGTAGGAAGGGTCAGAGAAAGCTCAGACTACTTGACAGATCACTCATGATCCTTGCCTTGACCCTCAGAGTGTACAGTAAGTGACAAATGATATGATTGCTCAGAGAAAAAAAACAAACCCAGCTCACATTGTGTTATCTTGACAGAAATTAACTAGTTCTGGTCCCACTGACATAGTGTGTCATGTGTTGTGCTTTGCAAAGGCATAGAAAATCAGACAACTGAACATTGTAAAGAGTATGTTTATTTATCATCAATTTCCTATATATTCCAAGAACTATGCTGTGTGCTTTTCTTCATATATTATAAATGGACGAGTTATAAAAACTGATTGTGCCTTCAAACATTAATGATTGACTAATTGAGCATGTATGCCATGCATACTGAACAAAACAAACAACTTCTTATTATTAAAATAAACGTATACCCAAGCTTTATTATGCTGATTCTGGATATTCCTTCAAAGTCTATTTTTATGACAATTTCAGTCCCATATGCACTTGGGATCTTTAAAGCTCTGCTGTGCACCACATCTTCGTGCAAGCAAATTTTACTCGGTTGATTCTTGCCTTCTTCCATACTTCAACTCAAAGAACCCGTATTGAATATATGGTAATATGACATTACTGATGCTTTGTTTTTGCTAAGAAAAGTTTGATTGTTAAAGATCAAGGTTAGACTGTTGATCTGCAGATTTCATGCTCAATTTGCAGATTTCCAGACAAATTTTATAAAACCAGTTACTCATTGTCAATCAAATCCACTTGCATCAGAGCATTTTTAATAACCCTTTTCAGAAATATAAATTACTATAATGTACATTGCCTTCAATTAAAAAAGAACAAAGTACATTGTCTACAATTTACAAGGTTAATGATGGGCTAGTGCTTCTTACATATGCCAAAACTTTCAGGCATTGATCTTGAGCGAACATAATTTTCAGGCCATGTAGCATCTCCAAATTGTTGCAGAGAACTCCCGATTACTACATTATGTCTATCAATTTTCATTTTTCTTATAATGAATCTAGCTAACAAGTATGTTGCATGAAATAAAAAATGCCATACTCCATTTTACCACCTGTGAATATTGTTGTATTGAAATAATTTCAAAATTACCCTACACAGAATTATTCTCCTCATTAGATATGATGTTATGTTTACACACTATTCACGTAAATTTATGTTGTGGTAAGGCTACATCAATACTAAGGTTAAAACAATAAATTATAACAGAAAATAAACAACAATAAAATTTTCAGCAATTAGTTTCAACCCAAATAATGATCACTGCAAATGCTGTGTAATTTTGTCGAGAAGCAATTTAGTATCTCCTTTCCCATCAAAGAAATTTACATGATCACCTGGCATTATGTACTGTATAAACAAATGTTAATTACAACCATTAAATTAAAAGAAGTTTTAAAAAACCATCAGCAGCAAATGTTCCAGTCAAAACTAATTTAGAATAAACGTAATTTATTAAACAATGCTAAATGTCTTACAGGTTGTCAATCCAGAAATAATGTGTGACATAAAATGTGGAATAAATAGTTGCCACATTTACAGCTGCTTGAGACTGATTTGAAGTTGGATAAATACACACTTTAAACATCATTACTTTCAATAAAATAGGCATCGTTTATTTGCTAACCATGGAAGGTGCTTACCAGGAGTAGAACATGATTTCTTTGAGGTATCACAGTGTAGCAATCCTTTGTAGAACATGATTTCTTTGAGGCATCACAGTGTAGCAATCCTTTGTAGAACATGTTTTCTTTGAGGTATCACAGTGTAGCAATCATTTGTACATGTATAATAATAAAGATTCACCAGAATTCTCACTAGGAGTTTAAACCTAGAAGACCAGGACTCCTTATTTGGTTAAAATAGGACTCCCACCCGCAAAAGTAGCAGTCCCACCAGCAGAAGTTGCAGTCCCCTCCTAGAAGCATGTTGAAGTGGCCAAATGTGCACTATAATGCCAGGAATAAACAGACACAAAACTTTGTCAGTGTTATTCATTGGTAATTATTTATTATTCTTTAAAAACGTATGTATTAAAAACTATATCATGTTTAAATATCGTATTCTTAACTATAATAGAGTTCACTTTTGTCTATGTCACATTTCTCAAAATTTTCTGATCCTTGGTTTTAATGAGCCTCAGCAGCAAGTAGGTGGTCTTAAGATGAAAAATACTGGTAATAAGGTGAATGCCATGCCACGACTGTGTTATATCCGAATTTGCGTTATAATAGAGCGCATTATAGCAGGGTCACACTGTAGGTGGTATTTAAATATACAGTGGTCTCTAAATGTCTTGTGCCTATAAAATGTGGAACTTTACATATTTGAAGAACCAGTAGTTGCCATCAAGCTTAATTACCCACATTCTTTACACCACAGGTATTTAGCTCTTGTTTCTCCATCAGAATGATTTTTGTTTCAATCCAAGGAAAGTTTTGATTCAAAAGACAAAGCTAGGCATCATATACTTTCTGACACTTGGCTATCATTGCATTTGAACTATCAGTTCTAGCAACTTTAGCACAGTTCCAAATCTCATTGAAATCGTCATTTTTCCATTTAACCCCAACATACTTGTCGAAATTTGCAAATGGCATTTTGTCAAAGTCATTTATTTCAAGTTCACGGGCTATATTGATACAGCTACAAACGGAAATGAAATATAAAAAAAAACAGTGATTGTGCTGGGCTTCGCCAATGTAGCAAATTGTGAAAATTCTAATCCTTGATGGCAACAAATAAACTATCTGACGATATTTTTGGCAAAACATTTTTGGCTGATAAAAACTGTATACACACTCTTGGGTTTAGAGTGGAGAAATTAAATTCATCATGACAGGAAGCCGCAAACTTGGATATAAATATGAACTGGAATCTATTGTTATATAAACAAACTCTTGCTTCATATTGACAAACCACCCTAATTGTGCATTGTTGTATCATAAACGGCTTATGTTAATGTCTGGCCTTGGTACTGTGTGCTGAAATATAATCAAAATAGCTGTGCTACTACCTAGCTAGAATCGACCCCCTTTGAGGACGGGATCTTGAAATGATTACAGTTGATCAGATGACGGCAATTTAAAACACAAACCAAAACAAAACACCACAGAAAAAAAATAGCATTGCTGCAACTTCAAAGAAAACTGATTACCTCTGAAGCACGTATGTGTACTAATAAAATTTTAAAACAAATTTGGCTCAGTGCTATATGATAATCTGATGTTACTGCAGTAATAACAAACGGGTATTTGTTTGGTTCTTGAAAAGGATCCTTAAGTGGTGCCTTCATTAACACATGCACCTTCATCAAAGCAAGCCAGCAATCTTTGATCAAAGAAGAAAGCAACAAACTAAACTAAAACCATAGCTTAAATTTTTATGGTGATTAGATGATATTTGTTCTGCTGCAAAACTTTCCTGTCTGCAAATAAGCATAATTATGTGTTTCTGAGATCTCTGATTAACTGTTAATTAGTCACATTAGCTTTCTTCCTTGTTTACTCAGATGTGTGGTGTGGAGTTTATAATTTTTAAGGTAGCTTTTAACAATTTTTCAGTCATATCGCTAGGATGTCTGCAGTGTGGCAGTTTATAGTGAAGTCTAGCACTGGGGTATCATGCCGCAGACATGTAGCATGATGTCCCACCCAGTCACATTATCCTGACACCAGGCTTACCAGTCATAACACTAACCTCAATGCTGAGCATCAAGCAAGGCAGCTGTTAGTACCATTTTTTTAAGTCTTTGGTATGACTCGACCGGGTATCGAACCCACAACCTCCCGCATTACTCAGATGTAACCTTCAGCTATCTTGCCGTTTGTCCACAGGTGACTATAATATGAAAGAGGGTATATTCTGGGGGGAAATAAGGTATGCTGCAGTGAGAAACTGTCCTTTGAGAATTTTACATATGCTGGTCCTGGAAAATTTGTCAATTTTTAGTGAAAACAATGCTAGAAAAATGCTGGGAAAATATCCTAATTTTAGGTCCCAAGTTGACACAAATATGAGATTTTAATTTCTGTACAAAGATAATTCATACTTCTTCATTGCCATTTTTAAGATGGCCATATTCTAGTCTAATGTACTTGAATGAATATGACTGACTTAAAATTGCAGCAAATATAAAATTTACTGTAAATAATGTGAGGATGTGTCCAAAGCCATTCCTTTCTGTGGGTCTTATCAATAATAGCAATGTTCTTGTTAAGAATTTTACTAACCTCAAATTAAAATCAACACATTTAACAGATTAGCAATTCATCACATCTAAAAGATATAAAGGGACCATGTGTGAGAAACTACTTACTGATTCATAACATATCTTTTGTGTGGGCATAACATCCAAGTTAGTAAATTTCATGTGACAGAGTTAGTTATTTAGTGACGATAGATCAGAGAATGAAAAAAATCACCAAAAATTACAAGTAAATCTTCTGAACACTAAGCAACTCAACAAAACGAAACCAATAAAGACATGAATATTCAACTATAAACCAAAACACTTTTCAGTGTTTCTTCTCCAGAATCTATGATCATGTGCCTTTAAAAGAAATCTACTTTGCTCAAATATTTGAACAATAACTTCTGATATCAATCATTTATCTGTGGTTTACCTTCAAACTATCATTATGAACTTGATGTTATTTCTTGATTTTAAAATTTTATATTATTATTGTGCTTAAACATTTTACCACAAACTTCACATTTGAATGATTTATCTTTAGTACACTGTCCAGTCACTCTTTAAGTGCCTACTCTGTCCAAAAATTTCATCTTAAACTTCAAGTTTGAATGACTAATGTCCAGTATATATTTGTCATTGTCCACTCTGCATTTAAACATTCTATGAAAGACTTAGCATTTGAATGATTTATCTCAAATGTGTATCATCATGTGCGTTTTTAAAGAACCACTGTGCCGAAACATTTCATTACAAACTTCACATTGGAATGGTTTATTTCCAGTATGTATCCTCATGTGGACTTTCAAAGAACAACTATGTCTAAACATTTTATTACAAACTTTACATTTTAATGTTTTATCTTTATTATGTATTATCATGTGCTGTTTTAGACCACTATTCTGCCTAAACATTTTATCACAAACTTCACATTTGAATGTCTTATTTCCAGAATGTATTGTCAGGTGTCTCTTCAAATTACTACTTTCACTAAACAGTTTCTCACAAACTTCACATTTGAATGGTTTATCTCCACTGTGTATCCTCATGTGTTTATTATAATTACCACTTTCACTAAATGTTTTATGACAAGCTTCACATTTGAATGGTTGATCTCCAGTATGTATCATCATATGCTTTTTCAAACGGCTATTCAGGATGAACATTTTGTCACAAACTTCACATTTGAATGGTCTGTCTCCAGTATGTGTTATCATGTGTTTGTTCAAATTACTACTGTGTCGGAAATTTTTAGCACAATCTTCACATTTAAATGGTCTATCACCAGTATGTATCCTCATGTGTTTCTTACAGTCACCACGTTCACTAAATGTTTTATCACAGGTTTTACATTTGAACGGTTTATGTCCAGTATGAATCCTCATGTGTGCCTTCAAATTACTATTCAGCCTAAACTTTTTATCACAAAATTCACATCTGAATGGTTTATCTCCAGAATGTATTGTCATGTGTCTCTTCAAATTACCACGTTCGCTAAACATTTTATCACAAATTTCACATTTGAATGGTGCATCTCCTGTATGCATCTTCATGTGACCCTTTTTATCGCCACTTTCACTAAAATTATCACTTGCCTCACATTTGAATGGTTTCTCTTCGGTATGAATTCTAATGTGGTCCTCCAAATGACTACCTCGAAACATTTTATTACAAATATCACATTTGAATGATTTATCTTAAGTATTTACCATGTGTGTTCACTCTTGTGAAACTCCAAATTACGTCTTTATCCAAACATTGTACAAAGTTCTAATATGAATGATTTATGGCAAGTATGTTGTATTGAAATTAATTCTTTCTGCAGAAATGTCGAAACTGGTCATTCCAAATCCGAGTCGTTTCGTATTCAAATGAGTTTGTAAGTACCAAGAGCAATGGTTGTTTCGTACCCAAGGTACTAATCGTTTCGTACGCGAGGTGCTGGTCGTTTCGTACCTTATGGTAATAGACGTTCCTAAGTAACAAATATAATATAGAATAAGCTTGATTGAAACAGATCATAAATGCTGGGGAGAAGAGTACCAGAACAACGTTTTCTACAACTGACTGACACGGCCGTTAGACAATGATTTTTAAATATGAAAACAGAAATGCATATAGTAATTATGTTTTCGTCATATATGTAATAAAACTCTGGAATGTACGATTCGGAATAACGTTGCAAGTCCTTTGTTCTGTAAGAAACTTGTTTCAGCTAATCTTTTGTCTAATGAGTCGTCTCTTTAATCATTCATTAAATTCTAAATTTTACTGTTCTATTCTAGAAACAAAAACTGTCTTATTACATCGGGGGATGTTTTATAGACGTTTTAATACTGTCAGAATAAAACACACACACACACACACACACACACAGCAGAAAAAATTGAACACTTTTTACCTGAGACCTTATTTACGAAAAATAAAGGTTCCAACGAAGACTAAAAACATAATGTCCATAACGCTAAACCAATGCCTCTAACCGAATATATATTCCATACGGTTGAGAACGGACAATAAATCGTTTAGGTTATCTTATTTATGGTATTCCATCGTTAACGTATTTTTATTTTTTTATTTTAATGCGATTTCGTTTACTCGCAGTCACTTAATTTTTGTCGTTCACCGTCTCTGCTGCTATAAATTAAACATCCAGTATTAATATTAGTATCAATGATGACTATTGACGAACAACACTCATATAAATTAACTCGAGAGCGATTAGAGGCAATTAAAAATATTTACCTTTCGTGATACCGTTCAGCAACAACTACAGTCACGTCAGGAATCTCAAGTTGAATTTGAAGGGAGAACAAAACAATTATTTAAACCTGTCACAGAAACCACTAAAGTTGGTCTTCCAACGTCAGAGAAAACCGCTGAAGCAACTGGAAAAATAACAGTAAGAACTAATAAAAAAAAAAAAGATTCATACAAAACTTCCATCCGAAATAGCTGCTGCTCAACAAATGCAAGAAATACTTGAAGGTATTGACCATGCTCATGCCGAAATAGGTGATATGAAAGAATTTATAACCAAAACAAACACAAAACTCAGAGCAAGTAAGAAAGAACATTAATTTGAATCACAAACTTACCGAAAATAGGGTTGAGCGCATCAAACAACTCCATAGAAAAGATTTACATATATATGCCGTGAAAATCTCTGATTGTCAAAGAGAAATTGGCAGCCTTTGTACACTAGTAATGTTATGGATCATGAAGTTTAGCATAAAAGGATAGTTCGCATATATTACGTAGTTGATCAAGTCCGAAATGATAATCAAAAAATATATTGAGTATAATATGGAAATAAATGAAAATATTGCACAACTACAACAGCGACAATTACAACAAAAGCCACATCAACAAAAACTACGATCTCCAAAAGCACGAATGCAATTGCCACAATCTCCAGAGAGAGAGAGAGAGAGAGAGAGAGAGAGAGAGAGAGAGAGAGAGAGAGAGAGAGAGAGAGAGAGAGAGAGAGAGAGAGAGAGAGAGAGAGAGAGAGAGAGAGAGAGAGAGAGAGAGAGAGAGAGAGAGAGAGAGAGAGAAGTAGAGGAATTAAAACTATCTACTGGAAGTGGATTTACTACACAGAGAAGTGGCCTTATCACATGTCATAAGAACGATCTTGCTGATGTTGAAGGACTAGAGTACTCACTGCAGAAAAGCAAGCCATTATTAAAAAAAATTAAAAAAATATAACCTCTGGTCTGATAGCAGGAAGTGGTCTTTGTGTTAGGCGAATATAAATAAAATAAAGATGTTCAAACCTATATCTGATCCCGCATTTGACATTGACGCACCAGTACTTAAAGATGTGTCTGTGCATGATTATCAATATTATCGTTTTACATGATTATACGAGACATTTTTTCGGCATACACCAGTGAGGCGTAAGCTAGTGCCATCATTCTATTATTCTGATATATACTGATATATACAGTAACTGTACTGTACTTTTAATATTAGTAACGTTTCCAATTGTGCATCGAAATACAAAAGGAAAAAAGCAACACAAACCTTGATTCTTAAACTTTTCACGAAGTTGTTTTTATTAAAGATTTAAATCCATTTATATAATTTACAAATACAAAAAGTATTTTCTTTGGACTTAATTAAATAATCTATCCCTTACACTTAAAAATTTTTGTCATAGGATTCCTTAGTCAGGAATTTTAATATTCAGAAAGATTTGTAAAAACAAAGAAATGACGTTCCATATGTTGATATCCTATATAAAGGGGTTAAAAGGAAATGACTTTATATGTGCCTGCAACCTATACAAAAGAGTTTAAAAGAAATTACTTTTTGTGCGTTTGCAACCTATATAAAAGGGTCTAAAAGAAATGGCTTTATGTGTGTGTAACCTTGATAACATTGTTTCAATCTTTATTAAAAATGATTAAGACTATTTAACTACTGATAAATGATACCAATGACAAATATCTTTAAGCCAACTTTTATTGGGGATGGGGGTGTGGTGAGGAGGGCGATTTTTCGGAACCTGAACATAACCACAGGACAATTTAAAACAAAAAATCTATGGAGAGTGTTTTTTGTCATAAAACAGGAAATTAATATTTGTTATTTTCCAAGCTATTTGAAAGCAGGAAACTCCTCCGCCATGATATTTTAATCACTATAAATCACGAGGTACACGTTAGATTAATCTTAAAAACGGAGAATGATAACCTGTGTGTGTGGTAAATCCACTCAAAAGTCTCAAATGAAAATGTATCAAATTTCACATCACGAAGTGACCAATATAGGTATGACCATTTGTCGCCCAATTTCATGATCTAGTTTTCCACTGGGTGCGATTTGTTCCAAAAACCTGTTGACTTAACTATAATTACGTCATGCTTCAAACCTCTTTCTACAGGCTACACATTACAAGCTTAGGTGCGTTTGCATTTGGTTAGAATAGAGGACATCCATGAGATTACACACCAACGTACTGAGGACATGTATATAACCGAGGACGTTATAGGTTGGCAAGGGTCAAATATTGTTTTTAAAAAATAAAATTAACCCCAAAACAATGTAAAAACATGCTTGTTAGGAGGGACCATGTTACACACTGGCGGTACGCACGCCTGCACCCATTTCATCGATTACCCGGTGGAAAACCTGTAAAGAGACTTGTTCAGACAAAATACAGATTTTCTAAAGTTATGATCTCCCATTAGGTCCCACGATCAAATATTAATAATGTAGCTAAACCAGAAAACGTAACGTTAGTGCATACTAAGGTTCCTGTATTTTTGATAATATTGCATAGATGTCAACAGCGATGGGAGGTGCAAGATACAATCACGATGTACATGTCCAATACAAATTCATAATAGAGTTGTAACAAAATTGCGCAATTTGAAATGATCTCAAACGCAAGACTATGTCATGTGTATGACATGACAAGATGATATTTAGTTTTAAAAAAACCCCTCAAGAATAGTGCAGAGAATATACTTTAAGTTACATTCGGATACATTCATCATCACCAGCAAATTATAAGTCGTCATACCAGTCATATGCTGTGTCAATGTGTGTCATTAAACGTGTAACATTGGAAGATATAAAATGTGATATCAATCTCAATAGGAGTTACCGTCAGTGGTTAGATTCTTAGACCTGCGACCGATAGGATGCGGGTTCAAGCCCTGCCGTAGGATCAAATCCTCGACCGTATTGTAAAATAATGAGATAATAAACACATTCTACAAAGACATTGAACCTATAAACTCCACTTAAACTGAGACTTACGAACCAATCCTCTATCTTTGCAACAAGTGATCAGAAAATGTGCAAGCTGATGAAATCATAATTTTTCTCTGTTACCCGTCAACAAAATCATGAACAGTAACTGGGCAATCTGAAGATCGAAAAACATTTCTGACATCATTAGAAATACACAAGGAATTATAGATGTAATAACTAGTGTGGACCGAAACAAAACTTATGGATCCGATCAAATCAGTTAAAAAGCTGCTAAAGAAATATATTTTAACAAATGTATCATTGCAAATATTTTTAAGTAAATCACTCGAAGCCAGCGTGTTTCCAACAAAGTGAAAGCCAGGGCATAACATATCGATTTATAAAAAAGGAGACAAAAAATTATTGTCTATTTACAGACGAATGTTTGACTACGGCTAAATTATATCCGCTATTCATACCTCTAATCTCAGAATGTCCTCGAGTCCGGGATAATTGCTCTATTATAGAATAGGAAGTAATAGAGTAAAAATATCTGATGGAAGTTGCACTGATTATTTCAGGTGTATGCAAATCTATACCCATTAATTCATCTATATAGCCTCTTTATAAGGCAACTGTTTGGTTTGCACAACGAAGGAAAAAAGAATAGAGTCTCAAGTTAGGATGGTCAGTATCTGGATTCCACACGCCAGTCAGTCAGTGTCATGTTATTGTTTGAATCTATTTATATCAGTTACACTGAGCGAATAGATCTTGGTCATCAGCCAGCACCTCAATATTTATAATAATGTTACAAAGTAATATTTTCGCCGTTTTATTTATGTATATATATTGGGACTTTCGGATTAACAACAAAACACCGTTGGTTGATGGGAATGCAATACAATATTTAATGTTATATGAAAAATATCAAATTAAGTATGACAGATACGTGCGTGAATGGGTCCAAATATGGGACTAATTAACATTATTAGCACATCCACGTTATATCACGAAACAAATAAGGTCTTCACAATAGTAAAATACAAATGATATTTTGCTCAAAATGACGAATTCATAATTTTACTCACAATGGCAAAACCAATGATATTTCTTTCAAAAAAATGTATTGATTTTTACTTATAATAACAAAACAAAAAGTTCTTTCGAAATAACGAATTGATAGTTTACTCTCAATAGGAAAACACTGGGTATTACAAAAAACACCTGCATTAGCCCACGTCCAAAATATTGCATATCTAGGAGCAATGTACATACTCCCTTTTGCTACCAGTTCCACTGGCCAAACAAACAACTATTTGATTCTATAATAAATATGAGTTACTGTTAGCCATGTTAGGGTGATAACTTCTTTTAAATATTATTGTTAAAAAATGTCATTTACTCGTTTAATCTACTACATATTCATTCCTCCATTATAAGTTTATGCAAAGCTATCACTGTCTTTTAAATCTGTTTCAAGCATGAACTTTAATTTGTTCTATCAACTAGATCATAAACAATCTAACATCTGTAGCTAACTCTTTGGAAACACCCTTCTTGTTCTTGCATGAACTTACTTCTGATCATATATCATCGGTTGGAAGTATGCATTCTATTTGCTGTAGTTCCAGATATTTATACTTTCTGTCTCCTTCATGAAGCAGATCCAATCTGTATAGATTTTTTTATTTTTTTTTTACAACAAAGCTCATTTCCTGTTCTGGGGATATGTGTCTTCGTTACACTATTGCTTACATGGAATCATGTGATTTGATGGTGAAAGCCGAATATATTTGATTCAAATCTTTGTCAGTTTGCCGTTTAACCACAAAATACCTTTTCAACTTTGCAAATGACATTATATATTGCATCGAAACATTTTATTACAAACTTCACATTTAAATGTTTTCTAAACAATATGTATCCACACGTAAATCTTCATCTTCCAACACCGTCCAAACATTTTATCACAAACTGACACATGTCAATCCTTTATATCCACTACGTATTATTTATTTTACTCTTCAAATGAATATATCTTCCAAACATTTTATCACAAAATGACACACGTGAGTTTTTTTTATATCAACTACGTATTCTTTATTTTACTCTTCAAATGAATATATTGTCCAATCATTTTATCACAACCTTAACATTTAAATTGTTCCGTCCAAAACTTTGGTCAATGATAGGTAAAGGGCATGTTTACACCGGTTCATATAACAACCGTTAAATACGAAAACAGCGGAACGCACCGAAACACAGGAACACAAAAAAGCACATTATCTTACTTTATCTTTTAATGCATACACCATAGTGTATTAACTGTGTACGTATAATTCATATATGTGCCATTGAATATTAAGAAAAAGCTGTAAATTACGCATTTTGGCGATAGTTTTGAAAGTAAAAAATACTATTACCAGCGTATATTACAATTTATACGTCAGTATAATGCTTCAGCTATTAATAATTAACACATGATAATAATGATTTATTTAGTTGAGTTTTCTATTGTGGTTATTAATAATTACAATTTTCTTATCATCGTCAGTTCCGGATGTGTGTAATTTATAGAAACCAGCAAGAGAAACAGTTTTATCGTGTAAGTATGACTATCATAAATTATGCATGTTACTGGTCTAAATGCAAATGATATGCAAGTGCAGCAGAAAGGGTGAACCTTACAACTTTGTTCGAGTGTCTAATAGCAAAACAAAGGGTTGAAAAATAAGGTCACAACGATAAACCAAATACACTAACCGAACATATTTTGATGTTGCGGTAAAATGGTCATAACGAAATCTACGGGTTAGCTTGAATCTGTTACTCGTTCGTTGATATATTCTTTACTAATTTTATACGTGTTTTATTTGCGTCTCACGCTCAATTTTTGGGTGGTCAGTTCACCCTCTCTGCTGCTATAAATAAATCATTATTATATCAATAATAATTGGAGAACCATACTTAGCAAAATTAACAAGAGTGCGACTAGTGGAATTAAAAAAATATGATATATACTTGTCTGTGATTCTTTCAGGCAACAAGTACAAGCGAGCCAGGAGTCTCAGAGTGAATTTGCAGACAGTGCAGAACAATTATTTATACCTGTTACAAAAACAACTAAATGTCTTTCTACGTTAGAGAAGACCGCTGAAGCAATTGAAAGAACTAAGAAAACAAGAAAGAATTTACAAGAACTTCCGGCTGATATAGCTGCTGCTCAACCAATGCAATATATAAATGAATGTATTGATCAAACTCGTTCTGAAGTAGGTGATATAAAAGACCATATACTGCAACCAGAAAAAAGACTCAGAAGCAAGAGTCAGGTTTAATCTGGTTGATAAGGTTACTGAAGAAGCTATTAATCTTATTAGAAAAAGACAAAGATCTAAAATTATGTGCGATTGCTGCGAGAAGTTATTATGATGAAAAGCTATTTTTAAACCCGAATTCGATGATTATCCCGTAAGTGATGATATTTGACACAAAAGAATATATTACATACTCTATACAGTAAAAAAGATAGATAACTATATTGCAAAACAACAATTACCACCACCACAACAACAAGAAAATATCACAATAAAAACAACAAAAATAACAACCACAATCTTCAATATTACCAAAAAAGTAGAAAACCAACAACAGATACCAAGGAAAGGGAATGATATAGATATATTAGATTATTTACACAACAAGAACCTCCTGATCTTACTACTCGAAGAAGTGGCCTTATTGCTTATCCCAATAATGTCCTTACTTATGTTGAAGGACAAGAAATTCTGACCGGAGGAAAATAAGTTGGCAATAATTCCTAAAATTATAATTAATGAATCCGCCGATATTTGTAAAGGATAATTTACAGGTGGCATCATGGATTTTAATTTTCATCGGTCTCTAGTTAATGAAGTCGCCGATGACTGCCACAGTGAGTAAGTATATAAATAAAAAATATAATAAAGACTATAATAAGATGATCGTACATAATACTCAACATGGACCAATTATGGTCAGGGTAATAAATTCACGATTACCAATATACAAAATGACATACGGAGATGGATCCGGTTATGCTATTCAGGGGTTATCTGGAAGGATAGCCCCAGAAACTAAAGTGATTGCCAAACAACCGGGAATGAAATATGTTGATGTTGTGATAAAGGTTTTGATGCTGTTCGTGATGCTTCTAGCAAAACATTCTCAGCAATCAATTATAGACTAATACGTGAAATACAAATAAAAACCCCAGCTAGTAAACTTACACAGCATTCATGTGATGCCTGCAAATGTTAGTAAAATAATAAATCAAGCTGCGAATAAAAAAATTGCAGCATTGGCTGATGTAACCCAATCAAAAAATGAAAACAATATAACCACTAGTCCAATAGCTGGAAGTTGTCTTAGTTTTAGACGATACTAAATATAATAAAAATGTTTAAACGTATATCTGATCCCGCATTTGATATGAACGCAACAGTGCTCAAGGATAAGTCTGTACGAGATTATTAATATTATTATTATGACTCAAGGCAACCAGATCAGCGTGGACAAAACAATTCACAAGTTCAAGATACAATAATGTATTTCTTATCTGCTGAGCCATTTATTGAAGTAAAAGGTAGATTTTAAAATTAGATAATCCGGATCATGGAATTGGTGATCGAGCTGGTTTTGTCAATAATAATATTACGACGTTATTAAAACGTGCAGCATACTATACTGATGGACGTGATATTTAAATCTGTCATAACGATGTTGATGTTGACACAAATATACTTGGTCTTGCTAGATACAGCGATGATTACTCAGCTGGTCCATCATTGATGTTTACCAAAGATGATTACTCAGCTGGTCCATCATTGATGTTTACCAAAGATACAACTGATCATTAAGAGCACATAAATGTAACATTAAATGCTGCCGGAAACACAGTTGCATCAATGGATGAAATTTCCAATTAGGATTCTCAGAAAGTCCGGCAATGCTTGGCGACTAGGAAAGATTTTCATGTGCAATTCCACTGTCACACATCTTTCGATCTTGTAGGAATGTTTGAAGGGTTATTTTTGGAGCCAAGGATACAATTGTAATTGTACGAAAAAACATACCATCAAGGATGCAATATGGCACGATAAAGGAGCTAACGCAGGTGAAACTGCTGAACTTCATGGCAAAGCAATACTGTTAAAACTTTCATTATGGATTCAAACAATGACACCGTCGTTAATCGAAGAACAGTGGTTACTTTATTTGAAGAACAATCAATGTTGTCTTAAAAATTACCTCGGATTCTATAAAAAAAAAACGTTAATGGTTCATTTACATGGCAAACTGCATCACATCAAGGTGTTTCTGCACCACGACATATATTTGTTACGCGAGTAAACTCACAATTACGAAATATAATGGTATTTTACAGACTCAATGTTACTGAAGTTTCTTTGAGGATAAATAAACATTAAGATCCAGCCGAAGATAGTTTGTTAAATTTTGATACTGGTTTACAAATATCTCAAAGGATTTTACGACGTTGTATCCGATTGGTTACTTTTGGCAGGAAGACTTGGATTTGTTCAGACAGTCCGTCGCTGACATACATTTTAGAGCTCATGTTGACATAAATGCTTTACATATTTCCAGTTATTGAGCAATCACTGTTATACTTAAATATAAATTAATGTTACTTGAAGGTTTTGGTGGTCGCAAGATTGTTTATGCTTCAGTAGACACATGTAATTAGATAGCTCATAATAGTATTGCCTTATAATCACGTTAGTGTCTGTCTGACTCCCGGTCATATTAAAAAATTACACTCAGCACCGAAAATAACTGAGCAGTAAAAAAATCACTAAAGCGAGAACAGATCGCAGATGGTCCGAATGAAATATCGTTGACAGAATGTCAGATCAGGTACTTCAGTAAAGCCAAACAATCAAAGAATGGTATACGAGTAAATCTCTCTGTAGGTGCCACCAAAACATAGCAATGACTGGTATTATATTGCCACTTTTTGCGTTAATAACTGCTGCAGTCCCAGCTGTTGATAAAGCAGCTGCATTAGGAGCTGTAGGAACTGCTCCTGAAATGGCATTAAAGAAAGCATCAGGTCAAGGAAAAAAATCTCCAAAAAGGGAAGATGTCCAAGATTACCAAGGACCCCATATTCGTTGTGCGTAAGAGATCTAAGGCTTCCCGAAACATTTTGTTGATTCTGGCTATGTCCAATAATTATTTGTTAATGCCACTGAAAATTAAAAATTGAAAAACTTTAGAGGAGCTTTAATGAGCATCAATCACCAAAACAACCAAACGATATTGAAACTGGTATCATAATCTTCATAACACCTCTGGTATAAGGACTCACTAGGCTGCTTATACGATTAACCTACGTGGAATTATTTCGATTCATATAGACTAGCACCACCTAAAGAATTTTTAAAATACGTCCGCAGATTTCAGAGTAATCCAGTCTGGTATTCAGCGCTCCCAAAACTGCCGCTATGAGGCCGTGAAGCAATAGCAGTTCTTGATGGTGTATCGTGATCATGAAAACCGCCTGATAAAGCTGTACACGAATATACAAGGTCTGTTTAATTAATCAATAATCATATAATGGTTGATATTTACAGAAGATCAGCTAAAATCAAACTTGATCAAGTACCATGTGAGGATCTACTCAAGCGAGTAACAAGGCAGATCAGTAATTACTTATTTGACATGATCAATCTTGCAAACGTTGATCCAAATTAACTTGTATTTCAAAACCGTGAAGACAATTAAAGGCGAGTAATATTGCAAATAATGATATTATTCGCAATCGGTTATCGTGAGAATATCTCTTTGCTATATATGACAAAGAGAGTAAACTTGTTCCTAGTGTTGTTTGACCGTCGTTGATCTTCGAGAAATCATAAGTGAACTGGTGATATAATGATCGGTATTATTAACATGAATAATATTCAAATTACTAATGTAGGAGAACCGATGGATAATCTCGACGCTAAAATGAAGAATTATGTAGATGATAACAATAAACCGATGACAAATTAATTATTGATCAATGATGGAATGACAGCATTTAGAACTGAGTTTTATAATTACATACAAACGTTTCTGAATTTTCGTAGGAGTTAAAACAAAACTATTAATAACTTTTAGGACGTCCCAACCGTTAACATAAATTCCGCAGACGTTAAAATAAAACTAAACGATATTGTCAGTTGTCTTTCTAACATCGTTCAAGACCAAATCCGATTAAAATATGTCATAAACAAATTAGCAATATTGTGTACACAGTGTCATCAAAATCTTCAACATAAACACCGCCAAATAACACTCTAAAACATACCGCAAAGGTAACTGGCATGTACAGACTGTACGTTTTCAACTTTAAAAAATTTAGATATTTACTACATTTCCATGCCGTAATTAAACCGATGATTTTTCTGGAACTGTATCTATTTTATTAAATAAATATGACGAGAAAAACGTTTATAATGAACCCTTACGATAAGAGCTAACTACAGCGCCTTACCGGTGGTGTATAGAATTAGAAACCGAAACTCCTCAATTAATTACTTAATTAAACAACGCCATAGTATAATGATTCAAACCTCATTCAATGTACAACGTCACAGATACAATGAAATATGGGGGCCCCGAGTGGTCGAGTTGTCCGTTACGGATCACTGCCATCTCAACTCTGTCTGCGTGGGTTCGAGTCTAGGATTCGGCGAATGTGAGAAAGCTTGCCAGTAGCTTCTCGTGGGTCGGTGGGTCTTTCCGGTGATTTCCCGGTTTCTTCCTCCACCATTAATACTGGCTGCCATGAATATCCTATCATGTGCTGAAAAATGGGGTTTAGCCCAACAACAACAATCAAATATTAAGCAACAGACTGAACGAAAAGATCATTGATGATTATATAAAACATGTAAAATAAATATCACAGACGCATGGCGGTCATTGATATAATTGTTTATTCAGTTTCTGATAATGTTGCTGGAGCCATATTATTATTATTATCAACAATTGCAATGACACAACCTTCAGTTGTAACAATTGTCGTTTCAACTTCAACGACTATCACAGTCATTCTCAGTATTACAGTCAAGAAAATAGCTACATGTACAAATGATAAATTACACGAGTATATAATAAAATTACATTCAGCAACAACAGCTTATTCTTAACTATCGTCATGTCTCTCGTCTTACTCAGCAATGGTTAATAACAGATACGTTCACAAAAAATGACGAAAGCATATAATGAATTATTCCTTGACAATATCCAAGAAAACAAAGAAGATTAAATTCCCTATTAAAATAACAACAATAACTAATAATGTCAACGTCCTTGACTAAGTCAAGAAAAATATTACAACAGATCGTCACTAAAATAACACCGTCAGAAACGACGAAGATATCATTAAGTTCGACCAATCCTAAATTCAGTATTAATTTTCCAACCGCAATTCCAGCAAAAAGAAATATTACTAGCGCAATTACGGGTTTATTATTGTTGGCCAAATATTAGGTAAAAATCATTCGGTGTACAAAATCTGTTGGACCTAGATAAGGCCACCATTGTATTCCGTCAATAATTACGTGTTTATGTTGTGCTATCATAATCATTTAATCATAATCATGTGTAATAATCATATAATTATGCAAGTGCTTGCGACATCTCCAAAAACAGTTCTTTCTGCGTACTATTATTTTTGCTTTTGTTTTTATTGTAATACGATTTAAAAACAATTATTATTGTTCTCATTTTTTAAAAAAAAATATTTAATGAACTACGAAAGAGTAGTGATGATATTTCCAATATTGAAAATTAAAACAAGACGGATTAAAGATATCTTATAATCCTAATCCTCATTTGATTATACTATGTGTTGTGCCGTGATAATCATATAATCATAATCATATGTATATTATGATCATACATTGTGTTATGGACGTCTTCTAAATCAGTCCTCTCTGCGTACTATTATTTTTATTTATATTAAATTACGATTTAGAAACAAATATTATTATTTTCATTTTAAACAAATATCTATTATATAATGAACTAAACAATTAGTAATGATATTATTTCCGCTACTGATAAGTTAAAACATGCCGGAATAAAGATATCAGATAATCTTAATCCCCTGAATCATTACAACAACGAAAATTTGAAAATAAATTTACATTATCATCAAATTATAGATTCATGAAATTAATTATTAATTGATAATGGTAAATGATGCACATGTTAAATTAATTGGCAATGTTAAACGATACACAGGTGAAAACTAGGTATATATCTTGATAGACTACTGATATAAATTTAGTTTTTCGATGCAAGGTTTGTCTTCAATAAATGAAAATAAAACAAAACGTATTCTTGAATCCAGGACGGAATTTCGCGACGAAGGTGCAACTCATGTATATGATCAACATTCAGAACTGGAAATGTTGTCGGTAATATAATGAAAGACAAACGAGGAAGAGAGATTATTAACCTCCTTGATGTTCAATGGTATTTAATTTTAACAAAATGTATTGAAAATACAGACGAAAATACTTTTTTATGCGTGATATACATGATCCTATCCGCATGACCGGTGGAGATAACATTGTCACGTTGACTAAAAATTCAAACCAGGAATAACGACTGGTATTGACAAACCGTATTACGAAAGAGCGTATCCTGTGACTGAGGGTGTTTGCGAACAACTTTAAATAATAAAACTAGCGTTGGGGTCTGAAGCCTATGCAATTCTCCCGATTAAGCTGTGTATCTGAACGAGTTACAGAACATTTACCAAATGCAATACGTGCAATACGTGGAAACGGTTTAATGAATCTAGGACGTAAAAATATACATACGTGGGTAGAAACAGTTATAGATACCGGAGCGTCTGTCAGCGTCGTTGATCAGCTAGAAAAGACTTTTGCTGCTTCAGCAAGTTTGCTAATAGCTCATCTGACCTTCTTAGGTCTTCTTAGGCAATTAAAAAAACATTTTATTATGACGAACATATATTTATTACCCAGCTCCTAGCATTTTTTACCTTTCATAACAGTTTTTAGTAAAAGAAACTAACGATATTTTCTCTCAGAGATTTATCAGGTAAAGAATGTAACGCATGAATCAATTTCACATCTGTCCTTTTAGCAAATCCTTGCTTTACTATGCAACATCATGAAATCACACGATTGATCAATCTTATGTAGTGGATGATCTCCTGGTCTTGGTTGATCTTGATCATCAAGTCATTAAGATTTCAAATAGTTAGGTAGAGTTCCAGAACCACAAGAATTGCATTAGGGTATGTGCTTTTCTCCGGGATATTTCGCCCACGGAACCTCTGGTATTTTTTTCAACGAAGCAGCACCTCCTCTCGATATATATATAATAAATTTATATTTTTTGTGCCATACTTTTTGTCATTGCAGGCTTTTTATTTTTGTTGTTATTTCTGTTAATCCAACGGTGCAAGTTGTTTCCTTACATTGAACACAATATAGACACATGCTATTTATCTTATGGATATAATTGACCTGTCAGCAACACGAAAACAATAACCAGTAAGACACCATCCAGCACTACAAAATTGTATTATAATGAAAATAATAGACCCAACTAAATCTGGTAAGATACTATTATTATTTAATCTGATAATGCAAGTGCTCAAGTGGAATAAATTATATTTAGTAGCATCATCTGTAGATGATCAACTATGTTATGAAGTATTTAAAGATTTTAATAAAAATTCAAAATTATTAGACGAACACCTTATCATTGATATTGATGAAGCTCCATCTGTAAATGACCTGGATGGATATAATGATAACCTCGTTTAATATGATGATGTGATGCTGACAAACAATCAAATCTAGCTAGGATATTTTCCAGAGGTAGACACAAAAATGTTGATGTGATTTGCTACTCAGCGATATAAGATAATACATAAACTGATCAGAGCAACTGCAATATTTTTATTGTGTTTAATGGAGTCGATAATTATAATTTACATAATATTTATTACACTGTTCACCGCAGCAACAAAATATGATCTCTTCGCGGATTCGGTTCAACTTTACTAACCTTATTCTTCAGCCCGTCGTAGCGACTATATTTTTTGCTAACAGACCCTGGTCGAAAGTTTTCCTTTAATATCTCTGCTGCTCGTTGCCCATCTTTCATCCGTCTACTAATTATTTCAGCGTCGCTTGAGTCAGTCAAAATATTATCATCACCATCTATTGAATCCGTTTGATTTTCTTGCTGTCAGTCAACAAGCACTTTTTTTCCTTTTTTCTAACTTAGAATGGTGTTTTTGTATGGGTATTAATCATCTCCATTTGTTAATTACTTAAATATATTTGTTTTGACAAGAATTATGGCCCACATCTGGGCCATAATTCTTGTCATCCTACAGTGAAATAGTTGGACATTGTTTATTTCAAAACACAATCAGGCTTAAATCTATGTTTTGGATTGGCTTTTGGTAATAAAGAAATCAATATTTTCTTTAAAGCCTATAAAACACATAAGCAGGATCGTATTAACCATCGTGATTTTTTTTTTACCTAAACGATATCACTACGGATTGATTGTGGGGTCGATATATGGCTCTAATCAGCATTTCTGATACAAAATATAAGCCCCTTCACACCGCATGTCGTAGAAGGCTGGATTTTAAAAATTATCGCTTTGAGCCATAGACCAAACACTTTGGATAAAAAAATATCCCAAAGTCCTAACTGGACATTATCAGGAATAATTTCTGAATGCGATAAAGGAAAATTTAATGCAATGTTGTGAAGAAGTACTTTAGACTGTGCATGATACCAGGAGAAAGTACCAGTTGAGAATATGACACAAGAGGTAGAAGCAATAATAAATAAAAAGTCGTTGAATTTAGCACTGGTAGGGTGATAGTTTCAAGTATCAAATCTATATGCCATACAATAACCAACAATCCATGAAAAAGTTTGATTAGGCAGATGTGTTACTGCGAACGGATTCACTTCAGAACAGACAGAATGGGGATGTAACCATGCAAACACTGCAAAATGTATTGAAAGTGAGAAATACAGTGGAAAATTTTAGTTTGCATGAGGCTGGGCTTGTCATTAATCTCTCGTATCTATTTAAGTCACACCGGATGGTGTAGCATCATGTGATTGCTGCGTTAAAATGTTAGCAGATATTAACGGGTAGCTTATGCAAAAGATTCACCTGTTTCAGATTGTAGTATTATAACTATGTCCGGTCTCAGAGATCACAAAGTCAGTGGTTGGAAATAGGTTAATGTAGCTACATCAAGTTTTGGGTAATAGCTATGTAGTATTATTACTACACATCACAAAGTCAATGTTTGGAAATAGGGTAATGTTACAATATATGTTTGAGGTATGAATTTTGTGGCATAATTAATACATCAATTTTTGGGGGTCACAAATCAAAATCTAGTAGTATTACTAAATGGATTTCGGGGATAACAGGAGAGCTATGCTGCATTGCTACTGCATCACGTTTCCGAGATCACAAATTAGTGCTTGGATATAGGGTAATGTTACTACATGGGTTTAGGGGATAGCAGTAGAGCTATGTAGTATTTTTACTGCATCAGGTTTTGGAGATTACAAAATTAGTGTATGGAGATAAAGTAATGTTACTATATGTGTTTGTGGGGGATGCTATTTAGTATTGTTACTAAATCAAGTTTTTGAGATCAGAAAATTTTGAGCTTGGAAATATGGTAAAGTTAGTATAGGTGTTTGAAATTAACCATGTAGAATTGTTACTAGTAAAATTCCTTCAAAAACAATAATCAACCAATGCTTTTTTATTCTGAGTGCCATGGCATGTGGAAATATGGAATCCAGCAAAATATGCCAAGTTTAGCCATCAAGTCACTTATTATTCATACTAGCTTGTGACATAATGTAAGCACACTAAATGCTTATTTTCTGTTTATATCGTTGACACTTCTCTTGATTTCGGTTTCTGCTGTATCACAGAAACCATCCTATATTTATTTATGTTCTGTCTTAAGTCTATCCAACTACTAGCTTAGATATATTGCTTTAGAGAAAGGTGATACAAATTAAATATATAATTTAAGAACAATTCTGCAAATATATAAATGGTACAGGAAGAATGCAAATATGTAAATAAACCATGAATGCTGTCTTTTCTGTCTTTTTTATGTCTATCCATATATCTCGGTATTATGTTTGCTACTATGTTGTTACATTGAAAATATGTTCAAATATTGGGAGAGCACAAATGATTCCAAATGATCAAAATGGTCTTGGATTCTCTAATAAATGAGAGTGATTGACAGCCATGTTAAGATAAATACTTCTTTCAAAACATTGCTTTTAAAATGTCCTTTATCCATTATATTGAATGCATATCCTTTCCTCACATAAAAATGTCCTTTATCCATTATATTAAATACATGTCGACTCCTCAATTAGTTTATGGAAAACTATCATTGTGACTTACATCTGCTTCAAACATGAACATATTTTCGTTCTATCAACTATTAAACGGCAAAGCACATTTACGTTTCTCAGTTGTGGGTCTTCTTTACGCTAATGTTTACATGAAATGATCAGCTCTGATGGTAACAGCAGCAACAATTTCATTAAAATATTTGTCAGTTTGCCATTTAACCCCGAAATACTTTTCATTATCTATTTATACCTAAAAGTTTGACAAATAATTGATGGGACTTAAATGGGTTTTTTTTTCTTTTTTTTTCTTTTTTTTTTAAGGATTTCAATTCATGTAGGTGTTTGAAATTCTATATTTCTTCATATGATACATTGCTGCTTAAGACCTACATTCGCATGGCATCGAGTGGCCAAGTGGTCTCCTTTTATGGATCACTGCCATCTCATCTCTGTCTGCGTTGGTTCGATTCTTACGATTCGGTAAATGTGGATATGTGATAAAGCTTGCCATTAGTTTCTCGTGGGTCAGTGGTTCATTCTGCAGATTTCCTGGTTACTTCCTCCACGCTTAATACTGGCCGCCATGAATAGCCTATCGTGTGCTGAAGAATGGCGATAAGCCCCAGAACATCAAGAACAACAACAACATTCACAACACTATTAGGCAAAAAAATGAAGCACTACACATTTTAATGGTTATTCTCCATTATGCATAATTATGTTATGGTTGAATATGTACTCTCCCAAAACCTCAGACTACTTTATAGACAGTATACAACTTCCTGAGTTGCACAGAGTGGCCAAGTGATCTAAAGCACTCTCCGCTACTGATCACTGCCATCCCACCTCTGCATGGGTTCGAGTCTAATATTCGGCAAATGTGGATATGCGAGAAAGCTTGCCAGTAGCTTCTTGTGGGTCGTTGGTTCTTTCCACGGATTTCCCGGTTTCTTCTTCCACCTTTAATACTGACCGCCATGTCTAGCCTATTATGTGCTAAAAATGGCGTTAAACCCCAGAACAACAACATCATAAAGCATTTCATAGCACTACTGTCCCAAACATTTTCTGATAAATTACACATTTGAACGGTTAATGTAAAGTATGCATAGTCCATACATCTAAAGTAAAATACCGATATAGAGTAAAACATATTAAACATAAAAGAACATTATATATATATATATATATATATATATATATATATATATATATATATATATATATATATATATATATATATATATATATACACACAAGTATTCAGATACACAACAATCATTTGCGCCCTGCATTGTTGAAAATGAAGTTACGTGACGCATTTAAATAGTAATTGGTTCCATCTACTAAGAATGTGAGAATTTAAATGAATGTCATGTACGTCGGGTTGAAAATTTCCCTATAAAATCCCAAGCAGAATGCGGGATGAAGTTTAGGTAATGGGGCTATCTGCAAAGATTAAATGTTAGTGTACCAGTCAAAATCGCCTAGTCCATAAGCATGAATATTCATACATAATTCATACTTAAACTCCCTGCCCCAGTAGATTTCCCTTCGTTGCGCATGCCCGTAAAAATCGGCATTCATTAGGCCTATCTCGACAAGGTAGCCCCTGTCCTCGAATGACTAGACGAAATATTAATTTGAAGAGTACAATGAACACATTTGGTGGACATAAGCCATTCAAATGTGAAGCTTGTGAAAAAACGTTCAGCTATAGCAGTCGTTTAAAATATCACATGAGAATACATAATGGAGATAAACCATTCAATTGTGAAGTTTGTGATAAACTATTTAGTGGTAATTTAAAGAGTCACATGAGGACCCATACTGGAGATAAACCATTGAAATGTGAAGTTTGTGATAAAATGTTTGTTACTAGTGGTAATTTAAAGAGCCACATGATGACCCATACTGGAGATAAACCATTGAAATGTGAAGTTTGTGATAAAATGTATATGCACCTTAGTTATTTAAAGGTTCACATGAGAATACATACCGGAGATAAGCTATTCAAATGTAACATTTGTGATAAAATGTTTATCCAGAAAGCTAATTTTGAGGTGCACATGAGGATACATACTGGAGATAAGCCGTTCAAATGTGAAGTTTGTGATACAATGTTTAGACGAAGTAGTCATTTGAAGATTCACATGAGGATACACTCTGGAGATAAACCATTCAAATGTGAAGCTTGTCTTAAAACATTTAGAGAAAGTGGTGCTTTGAAGATACACATGAGAATACATTCTGGAGATAAGCCATTCAGATGTTCAGTTTGTGGTAAACTGTTTACTACTAATGATAATTTAAAGAGGCACATGATGATCCATACTGGAGATAAACCATTCAAATGTGAAGTTTGTGATAAAATGTTTATGGACCTTAGCAATTTGAAGGTCCACATGAGAATACATACCGGAGATAAGCCATTCAAATGTAAAGTATGTGATAAAATGTTTATTCAGAAAGCTCATTTGAAGGTGCACATGAGGATACATGCTGGAGATAAACCACATTAATGTACACTTTGTAATAAAATGTTTAGACAAGTAGTCATTTGAAGGGTCACTTGAGGATACATACTGGAGATAAACCATAGAAATGTGAAATTTGTAGAAAACTTTTAAGAGATAGTTCTGCTTTGAAGAGGCACATACCGTTACATACTGGATATCTACCATTAAAATTATAAAGTTCTTGATGAAACATTTAGGGGAAGTGTTAGCTTGAAAAAAACTCTTGATTATTCATACTGGAGACAAAACCACAAAAATGGTGCGTTTTCTATAAAATGTTCATGCAGATTCATGCACATGATGGTACATAATTGAGATAAATCATTCAAATGTAGAGCTTGTGAAAATCTTTTTGGTTAAATTTGTGACTTTAAGGTCCACAAGAGGATACATAAGGAAGACAAACCATTCAAATGTGATATATATAGAGATAGTAGTCATTTGATTATCAACTGGTGCAGATACTGGAGATGAACCATTGTGATGTATCTTTGATACAATGTTTAAATGTAGAGTGGACATAAGAATACATACAGGTCAGTGGCCTTTAAACATGAAGTTTGTGCTGAAATGTTTGTCAAAATTTGCAAATGGTATTTTGTTCAAGTTTCTTGATTTTGAGTTCCCAGGCAATATTTATATGGCAACAAGCACAGCATGATCACTGTTATTGATTTGATTTCCGATTGTTGCCATATAAATATTGCCTGTGAACTTGACATCAGGAGACTTGGACAAATTGCCGTTTGCAAATTTAGATTAGCATTTTGAGCTTAAACGGAAAAATGATGAAGATTTCAATGAGATTCAGAACTGTGCTTAAAGGTCACCGGCCACCTATATTGTACAAACGAGTGATATTATTATAATCATAAACAAAATGCATTTGTTATGTATGCACGCCATAAAAATACTTAGTCTGAAAAATCCACTTTGTAAATGAAAACAATTATTGGTGAATCTCTGTAAACAATCTGTAGTTTCCACATGCCAAACATGGATATGACATACATTTATCCTTTCTATTCAACCCAGCCATTTAAGTGCTTAATTTCCTAATGTAAATGTCTGTGTTATATATCTTACGATTGTGCTTTTTGTACAGCAAATATAATGCACTGTGTTGCATATGGATGTAACCAAAGGAGTGATGATGGGAAAAAGGATTCTCTTTTTGCAAAAGACCCTATTTACCAGGAAAAGTGAATTCATGCTGTGAGATACAATAGGGTGAGGGGATGGGAAACTGTATCATTTATGCCGAGTTAGTCATTTTGGCTCAAGACAATTCGTCCCAGGTCGAAAACAATTCGGCTCAACTTAACAATAGTTTGAAAAATTTCTTTTTCTTAAAAACAACAAGTAGATACTATGTAAGAATAGGTTTTAGAAAAAAAACCAACTAAATTTAAACAAAATTGATATTATTTAAAGAAAATGATCATACTTTGCAATGTACATACATATGATTATGAGAGAAAACACAATCAGGCATATATTGCTCATTCTAATTAAAATATTTATGATTATTTGTATGCTAAAAATATTTGCATCTGCACAAAGACATTCTCAATTTAAGTCTTCTGGTCATATTATCAATTTGTTAAACAATAAAACTTAACAGATAATATTCTATAGAATATGTACACGAGATATTAAAAGAAATATATTTAATTTTAGGTTTCACATTGTAACACTGCTGCATATAATACACACTCAGTTACACAAGAGAGAGAGAGAGAGTAATGTTGAACATTTTGTCAATGTTGCTGCAATACGAAGATCTTATCATTTCATTTTATTGTTTGCTTTTATTTTTCAAGTTGTCTTATTATGTGTGCACATAAATTAAAAACCTATCATTATTAATCAATATTGTCAATCATATTTGCTCCATTATTTCATACAAATAAGAAAGGAATTAATTTTGTTTTGAATTTGTGACATCCCCTCCATCCCTTTCATGCCATCCCCTCCATCCCTTTCAAAGTAAAAAAAAATGATAATCATACTATTAATTGAAAATAAAATGAAATAAACTGACAATGAATTGTTATCATTTATTCCTTCTTTTTTCATCATGCAAAAATTTTTAAAGAAAAAATTATACCCATGAACTCCATGATTGTAGTAGATTCAGATTTGCATACTCATCCTTACTGTAGTGTGTATTGCTTATGTCAAATAACAAAATCACAAAAGAGACGAAAATATCACCCGATTTCTTGAAGGCACCTGCCATTTATGGATAACATTTCAAGGGGCAAATAAAATTTATTATTTTAAAATACATTCACTCTGAGTGCAAATGATAATCTTTTTGCTAGCATGGATTAGAAAAGTGTTATTAAAGCATGTTATGGTTGTGTATACTATTTGCCCTGCAAACATAAATTATGATCACATCTGGGGAGCAAATAGACGCCAGGGTGATGGATAAACACAGCTTGGAGCGAGAAGTAAACTCTTTCCTTAAACTTGACGACAATATATCTGATACAAAGGTTATATTACCACAAAGCCAACAACCCTGAAAATTGACGAGAACTTTACTCATGAAAATCCCTGGAGTCTACAAGTATTTATACTTTCTCGCAGAGAAATGCAGACTAAAGTTTCAAAACCCCTCCAGTACATTTAAATTTAAGGTTTTCGTTTTAAACTATGCCCCTTTCACAGCGTGACCTATCAGATTTACAATAATTCTCGCCTTTCTGGCACTAAACACTGCGTTATTTCAAACAACAAATGGCTACGATTGTGCTGTCTTCTACATTCAGTTCTAAGCAGAAGAGAACTTGAACCCCGTTCGGTAAGTTTAAACAAACTAAGCCCTTAATTAGTTGTATGCAACTAAGTGTGTTCTACCATAATTAATTATAACAAAGATCGACCTAAAATTCTGGGAGGAAATATTCAATATTGCTGTGTCATTGTTGTATAAAATTGTTCATGGCTGTCCAAAATTTGTATTGGCCATCATTGTTTTCAAACTTTTTCACAATCATCAGTTTAATAATCTCAGGTGGTATATTTTTTGCAGTGTTTTTCTATCCTCTTTAATAATCATGCCATACAGAATCATACAATTCAATAACGATATCAAACTTATCCCAAAGGATTTTAAATGTTTCCAAAAAGTGCTGTTGCACAAAAACATAATATGGGTTTTAACAGATTGCACAAAGATTAGCAAAAAATACTGCTCTGACATGCTTATTAAATTTAACTCCACACAATTTTGCAGACTATGATCATGGTCTCTGCGTTTTCCGTCCAGCATTGCAAAGAAAAGTATGACCAGCTGCATAACATTATCTAAAATCAAATTGAGGAGATTGATAAATTTCACGCGGGTCTAAGAAAATACTCTGATATCAAGGATCAAATTGGAGAATTAAAATTAAACCACTTGATATTCAGGCATACAATGATAAAATTGCCAAACATGAAGATATAAAAACAGACATGAGGTAAAAAAAAGAAACTCTACTCACTAACATCACAAAATAAAGACTCAATGAAGAAAAATGAATTCAGACTCAATGCACGGAAGTTATTGGAGAGATAAAACCTCAGCTTACTTCACAAAACTACAAACACATTTATCACTGGGCTACATAAATACATTATCAAGACCAATGTGTTATTGCAATCGGTCATGCAGATTTATTGCGATAAACCCACTCTGTTTTGCATTGCCAACTCTCACTTTTTCTCCAATGGAAACGAAAATTGTAAATAGTCACATTAAACTCGCATGAAGAATGTTTTGGCTTTTCTTTTGAAAAAGATTCCTTGCCTACGCTGATTTTAAGACCAGTACAATAGGAGAAACACCATTTATGGGTCTTGCTAATTGCTATGTCAAATATTTTTGTTTTCTAATGGTGCGTTAAGGTTTTATTTCTTGCACCACCCAAGTCTGCTTGTTCAAACAGAGATATCCTGATCAAATTAATATCTTTACTTTTAATATCTATTAAAAATCTTATTTAATCAACTTATCTTAACCGTTGGAGTTCTAAACAGATACAATTTTATTTGAAAAGTAATTATACAGCAATAATGATCTGATTTTACTCTTAAATTTTTCAATACATGATATATGTGTACCAATAACGTAAGATCGTTAAAATTTATGTTGAATGTAACACATACTACACTGCTATAACAGTTAACTGGCAGGCATATATGTCTGTAGTCAACAGTGTAACAGGTGTTCTATTTATAGTGCACTGCACGGTGTAACTTTGGTACATCTCTACTACCTGTTTAAAAAGCCATACATAAAAAAGAATGAAAAGCAGCAATTGTTTTGTGTCAGAGAGCGAAAGATTTGACCTTTAACGTAGCTTTAACGGTAGGGTACAGTTTACAGTTAAAGTTTAACAATATTGTATTCCAGATGTCGAGTATTGCCTAACATTTCTATCATAAATCCAAATGTATCAAATTCCAATTGAATTCCAGTGGTATTCCAAATAAATTTCAATACTGAATGTGTTGATGTGCCAAATCAGAAGTGTCTTGGATTATGGTTTGGAGTGTGGTGATGTGTTAATAATATTTTGATGTATCACGATAATATAATCCAAAATGTTCTTTTCTGAATTCACTACAATTCTAAATTAATTTTAAGTCCAAGAATATTATGGAGCATTAATCCAAGTTAATAATAATTTGAATAAACAAAACAAACAAAATTAAAAACTGAGCACAACAATAAGACTGATACTGCTTAAGATGTTATTGATAACACTCACAATGTTTTGAGTAAACGTCATTATTTAAAAGTTAGTACAATAATACAGAGTGGCTGTTGGCCATTTTCCTTTCACAAAAACATTTCAAGTTGTAAACACGTTAAGCAATTTCACAGAGGAATCCTAATGTCCTGGGCTGTGATTCTAAAAACAATTCTAAATCAATTAAATAATGATCTGAAGATTTGGTCCTAAGATAAATATTAGCTATGTTTTATCTTGTTTACAAATTGATGTCACTGCTTATTTACAACATTAACTTGGTTGTGGACAAGGTCAAGGAAATATTACGGACTTACAGTATTATATAATCATTACAAATAAAACAAATAATAAAAAACAATATTTGAAACACCCATGAACAAGGGACAGACTGGCATTCCGTCTGTTTTTGTCCATCCCAAGTACATTAAACTCAAATTTAGCGCCATGTTCAGGTTCTATGAACACTTCCCTAGCTAAAATAATCTGATATACTTCAAAAATTTAAAAATTACTGTCAGCGGCCAATTATTCCCAATGGATTCATCATCAGAAGGCGAGCAATGCCGTGAATTAGCCATTTGCTGTTTTCTGTGTAGGCTTTATTTAAACACGCATATGCAAAATTTCCTTTATGAACGCGAGGTCAAAGCTATGAGATATTGTTTGTTCCATGGCCCATCGTGCAATCAAAATTAGCTTAAGAACCATTTTTGTCAAGCCAAGTACCCAGACCTGTGAACAGTTTCATTCCTAAAAAAAGATTTTTGACATGATAAGAATCACAAGACTTCTGCTGGCAGCATGTTGTATATTGTGGCAAGCACCCCATATAATGTGCAAACTACAGCTAAACTACCGTATATACTTGTGTCTAGCAAAATATTTTTGAAAAAAATAAAAGCCTGGAAGGAAGTGGGTATTCGTCTCATCCATGGGCCAAGGAATAAATTTGAAAATGTTATGGGGTTATTTTTGTTGACTACTGTAATGGTTTCAAATCTTAGGACATGCCAAATATATTTTCTGCATTCCAATACTTACATGCATGTACAAAATAATTAATATTGTCAGTGTCTCGACTCTTGTAGATACAACAAAATGTCATGACAAAATTGCTATGGTCGAAACAGGTCTAACAGAAGTGATTGGATCTTTCCATAACCAAGTTAATTAATTGTTATTAAAAAAAAACTGATTGCTTTTGTTATTATATTTCATGTACACATTTTCTGATTTCCCCAAAACGAAATTAAATAAAGACTTCATACGTCTGAAGCTAGTTCGAGCTTACCAGAAGAGGAGGTTGTAGTTTAATGTATACAGAATTAACAAAGTGCAAATCGTGCTTAAACCACACTTAAATCCTTGCTTATTCACAAACATATTTTGCTTTATCGTTTCAACCAAACAACATTCTTCCAGATCACACTTCAGCTTGATGTATACAGCTGTTGCATTTACCTTGATTCACATGCTCATGATTTACATGTTATTGAAAAACTAATAATATTAAAGGCTGATATCTTGAATAAAGATTGACTAATCCCACCAACCTATATTAGTTTTGTGTTTTGGCTGAGAACAAAATCATAATATTCCATACGTTCACAAGCGAGTTGTTTCGGCGACTCTTTTGTTGATAACTTGCAGATATATCTTCTGTTTTTCGAACACAATACAGGCTAAATCATTGTTAAAACACTGATATTTGTTTGGGCTAAGAGGGAATTATGCAAGGAGGCTATGCCAGAACTTTGATCTCAAATTTTCTTTTACTACATCAAAATAATACCATGTCTGTGTAAATAGGGTTTAAGGTTGCTTCCGTCAATGCAAATTAAAACTCAGCGGTTATTGTAACAATTTTCAAAGCATTATTTCTGAAACGTCGTTATTTTATTTGGAAATGGAATTATTTTTGTTTAGTGCAGTGGTACATATGATTTATATCTAGGTTATGCATTTCATTCAGCGCAACTTCAAAAATCTTCAATGTAAATATGTTCACTAGCCTGACTACGAGCATTTAACCAATCACTATTGTTGTTTGTTGTTGGGATTATATTTTAATATGTTAGGTATTTACCTTTTCTTGACAAAATAACGATATAATTACTGGTACATTGATGCAACATTATAAGGAATCCATAAACAAACGTTTAAGTACAGTCATATTGGAGGTAATGCTGTTACACCAACATACAAATTCCCATCCCGTGTCATTGTCTGATAAAATGACACACAAACCTGAATTAGGCTGAAACAAAATGATCCCAGAAAAGTAAATAAAGTTACTGATATATCGAGCAACTTATACCAATTTATAATATTTATTTTATAATAACAAACGCCAAACATGAGAGAGTGAAATTGTTAATGTTGCTAATATAAATTTTCACCAACAAATGCATTTAGAACTTGTTGTGTGCATCTTGTGATGTCATCTTGGACTTGTGGGTCGGCTTATGCATGGGTCATTCACTTTTTATTGTTTAAATCTATTCAGTTCTGTGATTGTGGTGTCAGCTTATATTCGAACGAGCGTATTCACGAGTATATGCAGTATTTTTGTGTACAAGTTCTAGCAAATCACTGCTCTCTGAATGAAATGTATGAATCTGTACAAATTTGAATGATTTGCACTGGCAATATTTCTGAACATGGTTACAGGAAAGGGATAGCAGAAGTTTGAAAAATTCTGTCAGAAAATTTATAGCATTATATACAAGTGTTAACAGACTCAAGTGCCCACAGACCCACCATAAGGCCAAGATAAAACTTATAAACGTGCCGGGACAATCTACATGCGTGTCATGTTTCAATCTTTAACACTGAAGTAGGAGACATGAACATTACACAGATGTTTTTTTCATTAATATACTGAAAATTAATGAAGTATATGGACAAGAAGTATTAAATGTATTATCCATACTCAACAAGTGCCCTATATTATTCAAATGAAAGCAATATAAATATAACCGTATAATTTTCCTAAGGTTAGTGCATACCAAAAGTGGAAATATAATGTGCTAGTTAGATCAATATTTACTTATAATCTTGGCTCTGCAAAAGTTCTCATCAAACTTTCTATTAGCTGAAACAAATAATGTCAGTTTTTTATTAAGAATGTTTAATACTAGTATTACACTACACTCCTATTTGTACCGTCTTAAAATATTTACAAAGCGATGAATTAAGGAATTAAAAAATGCATAAAAGCCAACTTATTTATTTATTTATTTATTTATTTATTTATTTATTTATTTATTTATTTATTTATTTATTTATTGATAGTTTTTAACCTGATTGTTACCCGGTGGACCTTAATATTCTCATTTAGTTCTAGTTTAATGTCTTTGTATACGACTAGACAGACAGCTAAGAGTCCTTTATAGGTTTCAAGAACAACTGCAGTCCATTTTCTGGAAATACTTTTACCTTCATTCAATGCATACAAGTGTTTTATGGAATGTTCTCCCAAAATTATCTAAATTTAACTTATGAACTCCCGAGGTAAACAGCTGAGCAATTCCGTACATCATATACAGAGGGATCACATAGAGCAATGTTAATCTTGGCAATGCCGTTACCCAGAGTCTCGATGATTGCATTTTTACAAAGGGGGCAATTTACAATAAACCATCTATGTTCTGTTTTGTAATCGTTTATTAAGCTAACGTCTACACAAATATCATCATCAAAACTATGTATATAATGGTATCAATTTCAAGCAACATATGGGAATAAAACTCAAAAATACATATAGAAATAAATGAGTGTCTTACAATTTGAGTTTTTGGTCACTTATAATCCATAAAATCCATTATGAATTCACAGTGAATTCAACCCTTTTTGCACACGAAATTATGGTTCTTTAGTGGGACAGAAAGTCCACTTGTCATGTCTCTTGTAACCTTTCAACTTGTGTTAAACAGGATATTTTGTATTGCCCGTAACGTTCCTTTCTTCATCAGAAATCACCACTAAACGTTTCAAAAATAAAATACTTTTAACAAACTCAAAATAATGTGATCTCGTGCTAACTCTAATCATTTTCTTAAACAATTATTTACCGATTCTCCAAAAGATCAAGCAAATTCTCCACTAGATTCTATGAGGCACATTTTTAACTTCAGCATTTCCAATATCTACAAAAGTTGAAACATTTGATTGGTTCAACTGCCTGCATCATGAGAAAATGACACGAACACAACCAATGGTTTATGCTATTTTAACAACCTGTGCGGTTCTGCCACTCAAAAGCGTGCCCTGGATTTACACATAAAGCTATTGTACATCATTTTATGTGTATAATTACAACCATCCGTTTTTGTTCTATTCCCAAAACACTAACAGTGTTATAAATTAGTATCAAAACCGAGTTATCCATGGGCAAGTATATAAGAAAACTTATTTTTCTGTATAAAACACATTTGCTTGTGTCAGGTATTGATTCAAACAGGACAAATACAGCACAGTAAGTTTATTAATTACATATGAACTTGGGGAAGAGTGTCGCTATATGCTGACAAGTGTGTGAGATATTTCTAAAACATCGACTACTCGTTCTGATGTCAAGTGAAATCGGAATACGCTATACAAGGCCGTTATTTTGATAATAAGACATAGCACTAAAACATAAAATAATACATAATACGTCTTACGTTGTCTTTCTCCAGATTGGACACTGCTTCGGGGTTTCACTGTCTAAAAGACACTTATGCAAAATTTATTTTTGACTGGTCGTAGATTCCCTAAATTTTCTTACCGCCTACCAGTACCACTGGGGCTCGTTACAAAGAAAATTAGGAGTATCCTTCGATGAAGCGAGGTCTGTGGTTTACCCAGTAACAATATAACACTATTGTGGTACAGGTTAGATCCCCAATCCTCGATTCATTTAAGGATACTCCTAATATTATTTGCAACAAGTTCTATGCACGGTGCCCTAGCATGGTGCGGCAAAGAAAGGATGCGCATGCGCGCAGTTAGAATTACAAACGTATTGATCTCATCAGGGTATGCGTATTTTCGACGCGAGAAAATACAGAAGCAAAAGATGAAATTGGGGTCAGTTGGAATAAATATTTTCTTAAATAAAATAGGCATATTATATTTTACTTCCATGGTTTTCGGAAATGGGATCTTTGTAACTAGAGTATTTGCGAGATGATACATCAGTTAAGGAGGAGAGTGTTATTTAAAATCCACTATTTCTACAGAAAACACACACACACACACACACACACACACACACACACACACTGAAGCATTCACACATTTTGCCCAGAAAAAGTCTATAATAGATTAATTATGAACCTTGAGGTTTGAGGACCAAGGCTGAAATTCTCATGCATCTCTCTGCCAGAAAAAGATGTATTCTTGAATACTAATGATAAACTAAAATTATAGCAAAGAAGGGTGACAGAAAGATGGAAACTTGTAAACAATTTGCAACTTTGAGTGACTTGGAGGAAGTAAATAGTTTGATAAACAAGATAAATGCAATACATAGGAATAATAACAATTAAATCTAGATATCTTGTAACTACCTAGAGAATTATAACTATATCCCACAAACAACATCACTTGTTTTACACACACACACACACACACACACGTATGTATGTATGTATGTATGTATGTATGTATGTATGTATGTATGTATGTATGTATGTATGTATGTATGTATGTATGTATGTATGTATGTATGTATGTATGTATGTCTGAGACCAAAATCTTATCTGATATAACTTGGGAAATGTTTTTTTCTGTTGTTGTTATATTTCATCTTATATTCTCTTCAAGTTTGCATGTCATCATTGCCTTTTTTGTATTATAATTTTTAAACATTTATATATGACATGAAACAAATGCTTTCTGAAATATGTTCCAAAAATTGCCTTTGTTTATCAAACCCATTTCTGTAGCTATCTAGTGTCCCATACTCTTCCTTCAATAACAGAATAGGTTATAAAAAAAACCAACCAAAAAAACCAAATTAAATTTAAGACGGAAATGATGTCACACTTCCACTCTCGCAGATTGTTTACATCTAGGCCAGTATCGCCCATAAATTATGATACTTACACTTAAACTATGCATCTATTTCACCATCTCGTTTGTGCAACTCCTACAAATCCCGGGACTCAAGACAATAACAAAATTGTAATTATAACTAAACGCAATGGAACAATCTGCTTAATAAAATAATTATAAATATGCGTTTCGCTTTAATAGTTTAATCACTAATCTCGTTTTAACATGCAATACACGCTGTTAATATTAATTTCTTTAATTTTCAAAACTGTCGCCAAATGAGTAATTTCAAGCTTCTTGTTAATTTGATGAGGCATCACTTGCTGAAAAGATTGTACATATTAATTTATTATATAACTAATAATAAATTTCACCAATATTAATTATACATACACAAGCAATATAGGGAACTTCGGAGATTTCCTGTATGACGTCACAACTAAGCGTTGGCAGAGCTCTGGTTGGCAGAACCACCATGGCGAAGAAGGGAGATGATCTATATATTAGAATAGGCCATCGGATAGACAAATTGTATTTGCTAAAAGTATACTTGGTAATGTTTTGATGATGGGTATATAATTTAAGTCATATATATTGATGTTCCGATACAATAACTAATTATAATTTGGTTATCAAGAAATATAATATAACATTGGTATACTATTGACATATCAAATTATGACCCGTCCATGTGCACTAATACGCATATATAAATATTAGATTTGCATACTTTTAATAATAAGCCTATAAATAATTGATGCAATTATACTCATTAATCATTAGCCTCAAAGGCAAATGTGTGTTAGCATGTGGTATAAATAAAATATTTATACAGTATAAATGCTGTATGAATGCTGTATGAATGCTGTATCAATGATATGCTACTCGCATAAATTTTCATCAAACAGAAATTTGGCTAACCTCATTTCCTTAGTATATAATAACTATGGACAATTATCCATTTATCATTGTCATCAGCATCATAATCCCATGATGCAAAAAAAGGTGATGCACGTTGTTGTCAGGTTTATCATTGAACATTAAATTTTCTTTGTTGATAATAGATTATATGCATAAACAGCTGAAGAGAGAATTGTTTAAAGTTGCATTACTCATTATCAATGACAAAACGATACAATCTATCGTGGTTCCATCGTGGAAGCTTGTATTTAAAGTGAGTTGAAGTACTTTAATTGCATGTTTTGATATAAAAACCATCATTCTGCCAACCACACTGGGGGCCCTCTCCCCACGTGATTATGCTATATGAGGTCAAGGCGAAGTTCCTTATACACTATTGTATATGCCGTAAAAATGAAGTGCGTTTCGATGTTTTTCATTGCCCACCAGTATTTCGGTGCGTTTCGGCGTTTCAGTGGTTTTTTTTTTTATTTTTTATTTTTCTATGAACCCAGTCTAATATTACCCTTTACCCAACATTGGCCTAAGTTTTGGACCAACGCCGTTGGACCGTTGGCAACGGATTTAAAAGTGTAGTTTGTGATAAAAATGTTTGGTCATACAGAGTAGTAGTTTGAAGAGCGACTTGAGGATGAATACTGTAGTTAAGCCATTCAAATGTGAAGTTTGCGATAAAATATTCACACGAAATGGTAATTTAAAGTGCCACATGAGGGTACATACAGGGGATAAACCATTCAAATGTGAATTTTGTGATAAAATGTTTAGACATGTTAGTAATTTAAAGCTCCACATTAGAATACATACTGGAGATCAACCATTCAAATGTGAAGTGTGTGATAAAATGTTTGGACATATTAGTAATTTGAAGCTTCATATGAGGATACATACTGGGGATAAACCATTCAAATGTGAAGTTTGTGATAAAATGTTTGCAGATGGCAGCAGCTTGAGGAGGCATATGAAGATACATGCTGGAGTTAAATCATACAAATGTGAAGTTTGTGAAAAATTGTTTAGACACGATAGTAATTTGAAGCTCCACATGAGGATACATACAGGGGATAAACCATTCAAATGTGAAGTTTGTGATAAAATGTTTGGACATATGAGTAATTTGAAGATCCACATGAGGATACATACTGGAGATCAACCATTCAAATGTGAAGTTTGTAATAAAATGTTCAAACACAATTGCCATTTAAAGGTCCACAAGAGAATTCATACTGGGGGCAAACTATTTAAATGTGAAGTTTGTGACAAAATTTTTGGACAGAATAGTGATTGGAAGCGCCATATGAGTATACATACTGGGAATTAACCATTCAAATTTAAAGCTTGTAATATAATGTTTGTATGTATTAATTTGAATGGCCACATGATGATACACACGGAGTTAAATGATTCAGTTGTGATGTTTTTTATATAATGTTTAGACATAGTAGCCATTTGAAGAATTACATGAGAATTAATACTAGATATAAACCATTCAAATGTGACATTTGGTATAAAATTTTAAGAAAAGGTTATCTTTTAAAGAACCATACGAGAATTCATATTGAAGATATACAGACTCAACACAGAAAAGTGCATTAATAAAGGCTTAAACAGAGTGGTGTATAAATAGACACTTAATTGAAACCATTCACATGTGAAGTTGGTGATACCATTTGAAGGCAAAATATATCTTTGAAGAAGCATAGGAGGATGAATACTGGAAGCAAACCATCAAAATATTAAGTTTGTGATATAATGTTCAGTAGGGTTGACATGAGAATATACACTGGATATTAACCATTCAAATGTGTAGTTTATCATAAAATGTTTGGGACAGTTGTGCTACTCCTGGTGTATACAATTGATAAAGTAGTCAGAGGTTTTGGGAAGGTACATAGTCAACCATAAGATGATAATACATAAAAGAGAATAAACATTAAAGTGTGTAGTGTTTCATTTTTAGCTTAGTAGTGTTGCAAATGTAGGTCTTAAGCAGTAGTCTATCATATGAAGAAATACAGAAAATCAAACAGCTTCCGGGAATTCTAGTCTTTGAAAGACAAATTTAAGACCCATCAGTTATTTTTCAAAAGTTTAGGTATAAATAAATAATCAGAAAGTATTTTGGGTTTAATGGCAAATATCAAATATTTGAATGAAATAGTTGCTGCTATTATTGTTAGAGTTGATGATTCCATATAAACATTAGTGCAATGAAGACCCACATCACAGAAAAGGAATTGTGCTTTGGTGTAAACACAGTCTGTACAGATTGGATCTTTTTCATGAAGGAGATATAAAGAATAAATACCTGGAACTACAGCAGATACAATGCACACTTACAGCATATAGTACATGACCAGAATTAGTTTGATAAAAGAAAAAGAAGGGCGTTTCCAAACAGTTAAATACAGATGCTAGATTATTAAGGATCTAGTTGACAGAACAAGAACATGTTGATCTTTGAAGCAGATTTAAGTCATGGTTATAATTTTGAATAAGCTGATAATAGAGGAATCGATGTGTATTCGATATAATGGACAAAGGATATTTTAATGTGAGGAATGGACATGTATTCAATATAATAGAGAAAGGAAATTTGAAAGCAATGTTTGAAAGAAGTGTTCATATTAACATGGCTATCAATCATTCACATTTACTATAGAATCCACAACCATTTTGATCATTTGGACTCATTTTGAACTTGCTTTTGACTGATTTTGTTTGTCTATGATGGTGAAAGGATTCAATGAATGGTTTTAGTTGGGTTTTTTTTACAGACTATACGTAGGGAAATGTCCATCTTAAGTGGACTAAGTGGATGAAGCATCCACCTTAGATGCAGTAGGTCATGGGTTGGAACCCTAGCCAAGTCATACCAAAGTCTTATAAAAATGGTACAAACAGCTGCCTCACTTAACATTCATCATCAAGAGGTTAGTGCTAGGATAGGTTGGCCTGGTGTAAGGATAAATGGCTGGGTTGGACAGCATATTACATATCTGTGGAATGATACCCCTATTCATGACATCATTATAAACTGCCATGCTGCAGGCATTGTTTCGATATTACTGAGAAATAGTTAAAGCTATGTTTAAGATCCAAATAACACACACACACACACACTTAGGAAATGTATAGCTTGTATGAATGTTTATATGTAAAACTGTATTCCTATTTCCAGTCCTTGACATTGTTTTCCTAGTTTAGGTTACAAGACATAAATAGCTGTATAGAAAACAATGTTAAAACATGGTGTTACCAAACAATTTTTTGCCAGCTGTCTTGAAGCCTTGAGGCTCCAAAAAAGCATCCATATTTCCCAAAATTAAATCTTTTTTTTTTCCTCAGGTTGAGGGTATTGAATATTTTTCTTACTGTTTGTTTGGCAGCAATGATTCTTTAACAACAAATTCAGAAGGCACCAGGGATTATTTTAAACATAATTTATTGGAAACTGTGTTACAGTGAAATTGGGCACATGGTCGAATAAATTAATTTTTCCTCTCCCAATATTTTAACATCTTTTAACACAACAATAGAGTAGCAAACCTAATACTGAGCTATAGGGATAAACACAGAAAAAACAAAGAAATGACAGCAATCATAATTTATTTACATATTTGCATTTTAATAATAGGATTTATATATTTGCAGAATTGTTCTAAAATTTATATATTTAATTCGTATCATCTTTTCTAAAGCATTAAATTTAAGCTAGCAGTTAGGTATTGCACTAATCTTTGTAGTTTACTACCCTTTGGACAGAACATAGACAAATATAGGATGGTTTCTCTGCTACAGCAGATCATATTCCTCCACACTATGGTCCCTCTTCTTTGACTCGCATCAGTTGTGTTAAGGTCTCATCCTTTATTCTGGACCTTACCTTCATCTTGATTTTGTTCTACACACTGAAGCCTCTTTCACATGCCACAGAAGTCACTGGTGACATCAACACATTGCAGCTAGAACTGCAAAGTCTGGAAATACATCTCTGTACTCTTGAAATAACTTTGTATAGGCTTCTGTAATTGTGCAGTTCAATGATATTTTGACTACCTTCACTTGGTAGAAATCAGCTTGTACTCTTTCATCATCAATATCTCCACCCTCACCACCATAAATATTGATCAATTCCTGTAGCTTATTTTTGCCATCTTCATAAAGTCTGTTTGGATTTCTTGAGACTTTGGATGGTTTCAGCACATTGTCCAGAAGTTGAAGGTTCTTCATTGATTGTTCATAAAACCTATCATTTAAGTTTCAGAACTCTTTCTTGATAGAGCTTTCTTTGTGATTCATATCAGCAAAAGGAAAAATAGGAGAAAGGAGGATTCTGGGCAAATATGGCAAACAAGATATTGGTTCATGATGTTATTTCTATGTTATCTTTGTTAAAAAAGGAGACATCGTATATGTTAAGATATTCAACACATTGAATTGAACCTTCCAATTAGTGAATTGACCTATGCTTTTCAGTATGATTTTATCCATGGAAGAGACATTAATACTCATGTACTTGTTTTTTGAAGAGATGATTTGTGTAGTTTCAAAGTAAACATACCTGTATTCAACAGGCATTTTAAATGTTTATCCAGGCTTGCAGACATTTAGTCAAGGCTTGTGATTACTATATAATTACCAGCCCTGGGTTTTTATCTTTTTTTTTTTTCTTTTTGAGCACTTTTATACCTATCAGTCTTAGCACAAGCACTCATTTAAACAAAAAAAGTGTTAAAACTGGAGATTGGAGTCCCACTATTCCAAATACACAAAACTCAAACTGGTGTTCGATAAACACTTCTATAATTGGGGTCCCAACTGCATATAGTGTATACACAAGTGGTTTATTTTCCACGGATATAAAATATAAACTAAAATAATTTACTTACAATATTATAAATTTAATCCCAATTAGTGCTCAAAGTTTTATCACAAATCCAAAAGTATGAAAACAGTGTTTATACTGGAAATTGGGGTCCTATCACCCCAGACACAAAGTTAAAACAGGGTCAAAATAAACACTTTTAAAATTGAGATAGCAAATGCATAAAGTATATGTATATGTTTAAAACTGGGTTCTCCAGAATGCAGTGAATCCTGTAGTTTTATATGATATTGTGTTTAGCCACATATAAGATAAATTTAAATTTACACACCAACATAACTGGTCAGATATCTTTCTTCGAACCATCTTGATCCAGCAATGTTTCACAACAATACTGGCCCATATTTTGGGTGACAGGTTTCTTTTGCCAGCCTAAAACATAAAAGTCCAATAAAGAGTCAAACTAGACCTAAAATCTTATAATGGTCAGAAGCCAGAATTTTCTGTATAATAAACTAGTGTACATTTTAATGGTGGTTATATCCCTTATTGGGCTATAACCTTTTTTAAATCAGAGGGTTCCCCTACTTTAAATGCGTATTCCAAGAAATGTACGTGAATTTAAATTTTTACGCATCACAACTTGATATATGGAGAAAGAGTCTGGTCAATATGGGTATAATTACATATAAAGTTTTCTTTCCAAGTCCAACAATCATGTACCCATTGAGATGCTGACAGGACTTTAACAACTGCTGGAGCTCTTTCCTCACCAAAAGTAAAGGATTAGTAGTGAAACTGAGTAGGGGGAAGATGGAGAAATGTCAATAGTTCAAGATATACTTGACACTGAAATACCTGCCTCTCTATCTTCCTGCTCCATTTTTCAAAACCCTATTGAAATCAATATCTTCAAAAAACATCTCTATCTGGGTAAGCATTAATATGTTGATTGTTTCTAAGCTTAATCCATTCCAAAGCTGTATATGAATATTGCTCTGTGTTGAGAACCTTCTTTCCCAGTCTGCTGTCTGCTGGGGCAAATACATAACTAGCTGAGCCAGCTTGAACACGTTGGGAACCTGAACTTCGGTTTCACTAAATATCTTAATTGTGAGGATATTCTCAGCCTCAGATATGTAAGCATTTTGCTGATGAGAGTTTTCTTGGGTATGGTTTCACTATGCTTCCTCAAATCAACTCTTGAGGAAACTCAACTAAGGACGAAGTTTGCGATAGTTTATTAAAGTCATTAGCGACCACACCAGAAGGCTCATTACCATGGAAATTGAGCATATGATAGTCTCCATGGATTCTCGCGTGAACTCCCTCTAACTGTAAGTATTATTGTCATCTGGCAATACACTTTTGGAAAATTGAAATGTTGCGGTCACGGTGAGGTGGGTGGAATTACACACTCTGACAAGGACAGGGTCTGGTTTGAGGTTGCAGAATCTGTTAATGAGTAAGGACTATTCCAGTATCGTCAATACTCAGTATAAATTATCACTCATTGAAATGTACTGTCCTTACCTAATTAGATACCATATGTGTACTTAACTAAAATAAACAACATGACCATGATTTAATAGTTATGTGTCACCATTTATTTTCATTATTATGTTTGGAATGCTGGTAAACACACTTTTTTAAAATTGCACATTTCAGTAAAATGTTAGAAATGCTGGTAAATAAACTATTTTAAAAATGCACCCATGATTATAAATGTTACCAAACATGGTGGTAAGCCATGTTCACTAACAGAGACATTGTCTGCTTAAATGTGATTTTTCTATAACAATTATGTTAATCATTTTGGCATCTGATAATGTTGAATAATGTAAACAAGAGTCAGACCACATGGTTTTGTTTGCATAATCCTTTTAATTAGAACTTGGGCCCAGAATCTTGATGAATGTACTATCTATTGCCCTGAGAACATTTGGAAATCCTGTAATAAATGTAAATAATTTAGTTTAAATTTGGCATTATTGACAACATGTATGTGCAATTGTTTTGTTGTTTTTTTTTTTTGATTCTACACTAATAAATTCATTTTATTACATTACTCAATCTATAGAATACTAACAGTTATTTATCTTTAATTTGTCTCTGTTATTTGCGCCAGCTGTCTGCATTGAATAAAATGTGGTGTCAAAGCTAGACCAAAATGTTTATAAGTATAATAGGAAAGCAAGGAAAGAGATATGATTTAAAGGAAATTATATGCTTGCATATACTTTAATTTTTTTAATGGAAATCAAAATAATGTGATGTAATGTGTATTTTCTAAATAAACATTATGAGATTCAAATGTTTGTGTTGTGATTAAGTAAATGCTAAGCCTAGATTTCTTTTTCTATTGGTCAATGCTAGGACCGATTGCAAATCAAACTGGAGTTACCTTACTAACATGGTCGCTATATTTATATGCACGATTATGTTTTCAAGCAAGAAATGTGATTTAGTCCACCATTTTTGATAATTTCAACAACTACATAAATTTTAAATTAACATGTATTTAAACACATGCATACATGAGTTTTCTATTTATTCTGTTGCTTTTAAAAATACTAAAAATATTCATGCTGGACAATTTTTTAAAATAGACTAATAAAGAAAACAGAAAAGAACATGTACCCTGTATGTTTATTTCCGAAAGGTACTTCCATTAGGTGTAAGTGAAAGCAAATATTCATTGTCAGGGACCCTCTATCAACATTTTAGATTTAGTAAATTAATGTAACTATTAAATGTTAAGTAATTGTTTACATCGTTGATTTATTTCCCTTTTTTATTTTAGTTAGGATAAAGTTGAAATCTAAGGGACTTTATTTATTAGTGCTTAAAATAAAACTATCAGCCATATATGGAAAATAAAATAACAAAATGTAAGCAACTGTAAAGCCCCAGAGGCGCGGAAAATAAAAGTGGCAACAATACCATCACTACTCCATGTTTCAACTTGCTCTACGAGACATTAAATCAAAGTCTGTAGCACATATAAACTTCTTAACGTGAGCATATATTATTTTGTAATTTCACAGTCCTACCATCAGTCAATTCGTATGCTGTGTAACTGAATAACACATACTCCAGGCTTTGCTGTAAAAACTATCCATAAATGTTAACCATATCCCATATCATTAGCTTTTTTTACTTGGGGTTAGTGGCATATGACGCAAGAGGAGCGGCTGTTGCTAATGATGGACACGAATATCTTTTTTAAAATACCTGCAATGGGTAGAATAAAATAAATGGAAAATTTCTCACCTGAAATCCTGTAAAAGCTGATTGACAGCTGAAGTTGCTGCCACAGAATACGGCTATAAATAACTTGGTTTTGCCTTGAATTTAGTTTCCACCTTTATTCGTTGTACAGGCGTACACTTTTACCTGGGTGAATCACTTTCTTTCAAGTAAAGTAATTTTGAAAGTACATGCAGGAGGAATGTCACGGAAAATCTTGGTATACATGAACATTTGACCACAACTATTATTCACTCACTGATTTTAGCTTGATGCACTGTTAACTGAGACACAAGTCATTTGGATTTTGTCAGCGGTGGACACACTTTGCACCATCGTCTCAGGCCATAGTAGAAGTGTCAAAGTTTTATTTGACTTGTGAACCTTTATTTTATGTCGGTGGTAAAGTTTTGTTACACTGCTTGCTTTGTTATTACAATGTTAGTAATAAAATGTTTTGTTTTGTTTTAGCCTATTGTAGCCTGTTGGACACTATTAGGCATTGGTGGATACTATGGTTGTTCAGAAGACACTATTGTAGCCTATTGGATACTAACGGATACTATTTGCGTAATAGTTGGACATTATTGGACACTAGGAGCTTAATGGATATTAAGAGAGCTTTTTGGATATTACTGGGTTGACGGAGTCATATTGAAGCTGACGATATCTTATGGGAGATTCAGAGTCCGATAAGAGCGAGCAATAGATATCCATGGTTGGATGTAGCTATCTGTATTGCTGCATGCCGTCTACGTCTATGTGCATAAATACATGTATGTATGTAAATGAATACATATAAGGGATTCGTGATGTATATGAACGTCGATCAATAAGAAAGTGATCCAGTGAAACTGCAGAGTCCCAGTTCTTATATTGAGTAAACTGCAGAGTGACAGTTTATCAAGTGAATGACCTTTCCAATTTACAGTGATGCGTGTTCATGTATTTATGTATTTAGTTAAACGCAGTATTGTTTAGTCGATGAAATAGTCATAACATTGAGTATTGCTCATTTTCCTTTGTTTTGTCTGTTTTATCTCAAGAGATTTCGTGAATCTCAATGCTTAAAGTGTACAAGAGGTGAATCTCATTTTACATGACATATTTTTGTGCCTCTTATTTTAGTCTAAAGGCGAATGAATAATATTTTTGTATTTCTCTTCTTTATCATTTCATGAGTGTATGTAGGATAAATTGCATCAATTTTATGATAGGAGTGTGGGATTCGATGAATCTGTTTTATATTCACACACACATTTCACTTTATAAATTCCAATCATTCATCGTTTTGTGTTTGTTGCTATTCATTTAGTCCAGAGAAATCCCACTGGTTTTCAATTCTGCTACAATTGCCTCTTGTCAAACTCATTGTCTCACTAAAGCTCTTGCCAATTCAAATAAGTATCTGCTTACATTGGCTAAGCTCACACACATGTACTTCGATGAGGCCAAAGTGATCGTCAGTAACGAAAAAGCTAAGTTCACAAGCACCTTTTGGAAGGGACGCAAAGCCACGCTAGGCTTTGTAGAAACCGAATCAATTGTTTTAGTATCAGTATTTACAAAGAATATAATAATAAGTCTGGTAAATTTATTATTACATGACAAGAGCTCATACTTAGTAACAAAAGAAAAAAGTGAAAGCCAACAAGCATTGTAGATTTTAACAAAACAATTTAGTTTCCTAGACAACAATGTATAGATTGGTAAACAGGACTTATAATCTGTGAATATAATCCAAATTGTGATCTTAAAAAAGGAAAACAAGTCCTGTCTCTAATATTCCTATAAAAATTCCAGGTTCAAGTCCCGACGACGTACAAATATGGAAGGCGATGATGTCAGATGTGGTCCAATGTATGAATAACAATAATTCTTCACTGGAACCACAGTCTGTTTTCGAATAATCCAGAAAACTTCCAAAACTATATTTAAAGACGTTTTCATAGAAAAGTCAACTTGATGAATTTCCAGGGGAATAAATTATTAAATCTAAAAATCAGAAGAGAAACAATCTTTGGAACAAATTAAAAATAATATACCTTGTAGCTTTAAGGTATTGAATGACTCTAAGAACAAATATATGGAATGCGTATTTAAAACCCCAGACTTCATTTCAAGTCTCGCGATATTGGTCATGTGGTCTCTTACTACAATAATTGTGACACGTCCGCCAGAGTCACCCCAATTAAGAAACAATAGTAAAGAATGTTGTTTTCAAACAGTGATCACGCAAAAAAGTATGCTCAAGATTCTCAACAATCATTTTAAATTCCGCTTGATATTATTACCAGTGTAAGACGGATTCGATGATAATTCTCACGTAATACATCTTCCTCTTGAATAAACTAATTTTGTGAAAATAATCTCACTACCAAAATAGAATCCCAAATCGGAGAAAATATATTCATTGCAATTAAATACAATGAAACAAAAATGAAATAAAAATAATTTTGAAACTTGCACACAGCCAAATCAATCACATGTCCGTAATACTTAACCTCGTAAAGAAAAATATAATAAAGCTTTCTTTTTACCATCTGTAAAATATACAAGCTGTAAAGAATATTACATAAGAAATTTCATATGAATTATATAATTTGTATATGGAATAATATTTCTATACACGGGAAAGTGCGTCTACAATCAAATTTTTTTCCTTTGGGGTGTCTGATTTTCAGATTATACTATTTCAAAAACAAACTCCACCTTAATAATCTTTGCCTTTTATTTTTCATCTTGTATATGAAAGTAAAGGGGTTGTGATCACTATACACAACAACCAGAGAAGGGGCCGAGCTAATGTAATCATCAAAATGTTGTATTGCCAATATTAAAACTAAACATTCCTTCTGGATTGTTGAGTTATTTCTTTGGTGCCTATTTAATATTTTGGAGCAATAGCAGACAGGGTGATCAATGTCATTATTGTCTTCTTGAATTAACACTGCTCCAACCCCAACATAACCTGCATCCTCAGGCAATATCAATACATGAACTTGACCTTAACCTATTAGAAACAAAAGCTTTTGCGATAGGTCTGTCTTGATTCTAATGCTTATATTTCAATTTAAAGCACTAAGGAATGACGTGTCATTTTTCTTACAATAGGTACACGTAGGTAGAGACAAGTATTTTGATTCAAGTCTCTCAGAGGCTTGATTTTTAAAACTTGTACCAGATTGATTTTGTACTGAGAGTCGTATTTGCTTGAGACACCTTCCTATCAGTAGACTGATGAGTGAAAGATTTGTTTACAGCAGGAACTTTTTGAGCTAATGTATACTTAGCAGCAGCCAGGGCAGCATTTTACAAAGTTTTGACTTTATGATCTTCAAGGTGATTTTTGATATCACTAGGAATGCAGTTTTTAAACTCTTCGAGTAATACCAGTTGTTCAAGTCTTTCATATTTATGTTCAATTTCCTCAGACAGACACCATCTCTTGAACAACTGTTCTTTTTCAAAAGCAAATTCAACATAAGTTTGTCTAATATTCTTTTTGTAACTTCTGAAATTTTGACGAACTTTTAACTTGTAACCTTTCAAGATGCATTCCTTAACCAAATCTTAATCAGACCTTTGTTGTATATATATATATATATATATATATATATATATATATATATATATATATATATATATATATATATATATATATATATATATATATCCATTTCTTTCATTTTAAGTTCCATCTCTCTCTCTCTCTCACTTCTAAGTTCATTTGTTTCTTTTGTAATATTATTTGCCTATCTTCTTCCTTTTCTTCTAAATATATTCTCATTTCTTCTTTTTGTAATTCATTTTGCCTATCTCTCTCTCTTTCTTTCATTTGCCTTTGTTTTTACCTTTCTTAATTTTGTATTTTTCTTTCTTTTTCCATTATATTTGTATTAGTTTTTCTTTTTCGCTTTCTTCTATTTGTCTTTCTTTTTTTTGTTCTTCATTTTGTAATGTCATTTGTTTTTGTCTGAAACTCAAACTTATATTTCAATTTTAATTCAACCTTTTTAATATCAGCATCAGTTAAAGTCTTTTTGACAGATTCAAAAACACTCTTGTCAAAGATATTTTTTTCTACCAAATGATGAACTAAATATATTATTTTTTGTTTTGTTTAAGGAAGTATTTGCTTCAGATAGTTCATACTTTCCGGCAAGTTCAAGCAATTCATCCTTCTTAAAACTTTACAAATGCTCCTGAGTTGGAGTAGAAAAAAACTCCACTTTTGATATTTTTAAGAAACTTGTTGTTTGTATTAAAATTTCAAATAAAATGAGCTAGGGGAATTTAAATTTCATTTGTTTAGCCAATTTTAAATACCCCAACGGACGAGCGACCAATTTCTTTAAGTTACGTATCGGTAAGTTCAAAGTAACACAATAAAGAGTGGAGATTACAAGCTTTGTAAAGTTTAACAAAAATTATATATTTGACTAGCAAACAAGAAATAATGTAAACACGAAAAGCAAGACTTGCTATTTACTTAATTGATCGAAATTATTTGTTCTAAAGATAAGCATAAGTCCTGTTAAAAAAGTTTTAAACAAACAGTCTGGAGTTCAGTTCAATTCAAACATGGCGGATAATGACGTCAGACGAAAACTAACAGAATATTCCAGAATTTACACAATAAAACACAGTTTGTATTGTTCCGTTCCAAGTTAGAATATTTTCGGAAAATGTATTTCTCCAAACCAGTAATGTTGTATACAGGAAAAAAAATCTAGATAAAATTAGCTCCTCTAACAAGACACATGTTTTACGTAGACATACGAACAGACAGCACAGTTTGTTGGCTTCCGTTAGTCTCGATAAACGATGGAAATGCGCCCATGAGAGGTGTCCCAGTTTGTAGTTGTGCAGCGTCTTCTGTGGCTATGGAGCCCCACACAGGAGTGTCAATCCTTGCTGCAGTTGCTGCACTTGAAGGTTGAGTCAAGTCTTGGTTGGAACTGCATCTTGTTCCTCTGCAATCTTTTCTTATCAGAGAGCTGTTTTAACTTTTCCTCTCTGGATTTCAGACCTGTGAACAGAGCATGTCGCCAGCTGGACTTGTCGAGGGCAATCTCTTCACAGGTGTTGACATCGATTACAAGAGCTTTTATGTCGGGCTTGCAGACATCCTTGAAGCGAAGTTGTGGCCGTCCGATTGATCTTCTGCAAGAGGCAAACTTAGAGTTGAGAAGGTCTTTCGGGGATCCGTCCGTCATCCATTTGACGCACATGGCCCAGCCATCTGATGCGACATTGGCGGAGGAGTGTGACCATGCTGAGAATTTTGGCATGTTGAAGCACTTCATTGCTTGTCACACGATCGCTCCAGGTGATCACGAGGATGCGAAGGAGGCAACACATGTGAAAGGCACTCAGTCTTTTCTCATGAGAGGCATAGAGGGTCCAAGTTTCGCTAGCGTACAGGAGAGTGCTAAGCACGCATGCACGGTACATGGAGATCTTAGTGTTCAGTGTCAGCATGCTGATGTTCCACACTCTCTGTGACAATCTAGAGAGAGAGCTGTTGACGCCTTTCCAATCCGCTTGTTGAGCTCGGCGTCGAGTGAAAGGTTGTTGGTGATGGTAGAGCCAAGGTAAGTAAACTCACTGACTACTTCTAGTTTGTAGTTGCTGATGATGATGCTGGGAGGGTCTGCGTCCTGAGTCATCAGGTTGCTTTTCTTTAGGCTGATGGTCAACCCGAATTTATCGCATGCTTTAACAAAGCCGTTCATCAGACGTTGTAGTTCAGCTTCTGTGTGAGTGACTATAGCAGCATCATCTGCAAAGAGCATGTCCCTAATGGTTGCTTTCCTTACTTTGCTAATTGCCTTTAGTCGTGCCAGGATGAACAGTCTGCCGTTTGAACGCGTGTGCAGGTAGATCTCTTCTGTGGACGTCCCAAAGGCGTATTTAAGCAGGACAGCGAAGATGTCAAAGAGCGTGGGGACAAGGACACAGCCTTGTTTCACTCCGTTGTGGATGTTGAATGGTTTAAACAATGAGCCATCATACTGCACTGTGCATTTCATGTCGTCATGGAAGGACTGGACCATGCTTAAGGGCTTTGGAGGGCATCCAATCTTCGTCAGGATTTTGAAGAATCCGTCTCTTCTGACCAGATCGAATGCTTTGGTGAGGTCTATTAAAGCCAGGAAGAGGTGTGTGTGTGTGTGTGTGTGTGTTGTTCTCTGCACTTCTTCTGCAGTTGCCTGATGGAGAAGATCATGTCGATTGTGGACCTATCTGCGCGGAAACCGCACTGAAACTCTGGATACGCTTTCTTAGCAAGCGTCTGCAGTCTGTTCAGTAAGACTCTAGCGAAGACTTTACCCTACCCACGATGCTGAGAACTGATATGCCCCTGTAGCTTTTGCAGTCACTTCTGTCGCCCTTGATCTTATAAAGAGTTTTGATGTAGGCGTCTCTCATGCCCTGAGGCACTACACCTTCATCCCAGCACTGACAGAGAAGTTCATAAAGGTGTGTGAACAGCACACTGCCATCCTTCCCTGGGGCTTTACCTATGGTCAGTTTCAGCAAAATCCCTAAGGAGGTATGTTTCTCTATGCCACCAGTATCAAAAAACTTTGTTAAGAAATGTTTCAGTGAACTTGATACTATGAAAGCTACAGGACTTGATCAGATTGATCCACGACTCATTAAATCTTCTGTCTCTGCTATTGTAGATAGCATATCATTCATAATCAATTTAAGTATTGCATCTTCATCTGTCCCCAAAATATGGAAAACTGCAAAAGTAACTCCTATTCACAAATCTGGTCCTAAGGATGATGCTGATAATTACAGACCAATATCAATACTATCAAACTTGTCAAAATTGATTGAAAAGCATGTCCATGATTCATTCATATCATATTTAACCAAACACTATCTATTACACCCTAATCAATCAGGCTTTAGACAGAAATATTTATGTGAGACTGCATTGATCTCCGTAACTGAAAAATGGCTTAAAGCATTTGATCAACGTAGAATAATAGGTTCTGTATTTGTAGATTTCAGGAAAGTTTTGACATGGTGGATCATGAAATCTATTTGAAGAAACTGAAAATCTACCAATGTGATACAAGCAGTTAGATGGTTTACTTCATACCTAAGTGAGAGAACACAACATGTTAGTATAAATAATATTCTGTCTGAACCTGGAACAATTAGATGTGGAGTATCACAAGGTTGAAGTCTGGGTCCGTTACTGTTTATTTTATTTATTAATGACCTACCAGTATCATCTACAGATCTCTATGCAGATGACACAACATTGTCAGACATCCAAAAAAGCATGAACTCGAAATTTCTCTGCAGAATGCCATAAACAAACTGGACAACTGGTGCTCATGCAATGGCATGGTGGTTAATAATGGTAAAACTAAAATATTACTTATCTCAACACGCAAAAATGAACAAAACTTGATAGTGGTGAACTGTGTCTGACATGGAAGGATAAAAGGTTGCAAATGGTCTTTCACGATAGTTTGCTTGGCGTTTTAGTAGATAATAGCGTATCATGGACAGGACATATAAAAAATATCAGTAAAAAAGTCAAGTTTATAGCTTCTCAGTAAGATAAGACACTTTCTCATGGAAAAGCACAGTAAACTATTTTATAACAGTTACATACAACCCTATTTAGACTACTGTAATACAGTATGGGGCAATTCAAATGATAAAAACTTAGCAATATTGGGACATCTCCAAACAAGAGCTTTTGAGTTTATATCAATCCATAAAGAAAGCAAGGAAAATTTAGCAAGTAAGTTAAAAATATTGTCTTTTAAATACCCAATCTGTTTGAGAGAAGCCAAATTAATGTACAGGATAGCCAATAATAGTGATCCTGAATATTTACAATCACTATTCAAGTATAGGCTACCTCGAAATACACCTCACCTGCGATCAATGTCTACCAAACATTGCAAAATTCCAGAAGCTTATAAGGAATGATTTAATAAAAGTTTCCAATACTCTAGAACTTTGCTCTGGAATATTATTCCAGTTGAGATTAGAAATGCCCACTCTATTTCCTTTTTCCAAACCCAGTATATACAGTGGCTTCAGAGATGCAGCAAAAATAAGTAAATTCCCTTGAATGAGGGCTTCCTAACTAATTGAGTTACCCTCTTTAAATAAAATAAAATAAAATAAAATAAAATAATAATAATAATAATAATAATAATAATAATAATAATAATAATAATAATAATAATAATTTACGCGCAGATATCTTTGCTTCATGATACACATCCTGCGGTACCAAACATATCGATGCTCATATGAACTTGATGGACTTTCCATCTTTGGAAGGTAGGTAGTGCCCCTCTATGTATGTTAACATACTGATTGTATATTCATCTTATGTGTTTTTTGAGTTGGCATGTCAGATTTGACTTAATTCTATAATAATTTTTAAACATTAATCTATTATAGGAAACAATCGCATTCTGAAATACATTCCAAAAATTATATTTTGTATTAAACCCATTTCTTCATCTATCTAGTCTCCTATACGTTTCCTCCAATAGAAAAATAAGGTTACAAAAACACTTAATGAAATACGGATATGTTTTGACACTCCTACTTTCGCACGTTGTTTACATTTAGACCAGTATCGCACACAATTCATGATAGTTAACCGTAAACGACACATCTATTTCACCTGCTGGTTTGCGCAAATCTTACACATTACGGAATTTAAGCTAATAAGAAAATTGTAATTATAAATAAACACAATAAAATAATCAACTTAATAAATGATTATTGATACGTTTTTATTATTAACAGCTTAAGCATTCAACACAACTAAAATACACTATTGTATATGCGATACAAATGAAATGCTTTCCGGTGCTTTTTCATTGCTGTTTAGGTGCATTTCGACGTTTGTGTTTAGGTTTTTCTATAAACCCCGTGAAAAATAGCTATTTATCCAACATTGATTTAAGATTTGGACAAACGGATATAAAAGTGAAGTTTGTGATAAAATGTTTGAAGAGCCACATAAGGATGCACACTGGAGTTAAATCATTCAAATGTGAAGTATGCGATAAAATATGCAAGCGAAATGGTAATTTAAAAACCCACATGAGGATGCATACTAGGGATAAACCATTCAAATGTGAAGTTTGTGACAAACTGTTTGGACAGAGTGGTGATTTAAAGGTCCACATGAGGATACATACTGGAGACAAACCATTCAATTGTGAAGTTTGTGACAGAATGTTTAGACAGAGTGGTGATTTGAAAATCCACATGAGGATACATACTGGAGATAAACCATTCAAATGCGAAGTTTGTGATAGAATGTTTGCTGTTCGAAGTAGTTTGCAGAGGCACGTAAAGATACATGCTGGAGTTCAACCATTCAAATGTGAAGTTTGTGAAAAATTGTTTAGACACAATAGTGATTTAAAGTGCCACACGAGGACACATACTGGGGAAAAACCATTTAAATGTGAAGTTTGCAATAAAATGTTTGGAGTTATTGGTAACTTGAAGCTCCACATGAGGATACATACTGGAGATCAACCATTCAAATGTGAAGTTTGTTATAAAATGTTCAGACATAATTGTCATTTAAAGTGTCACATGAGGATACATACTGGGGATAAACCATTCAAATGTGAAGTTTGTGATAAAATGTTTGTGCAGAGTAGTCATTTGAAGAAACATATGAGTATACATACTGGGAATTAACCATTCAAATGTGATGTTTTTGATGGACCACGTGAAGATACCTGCTGTTAAACAATTAAATTGTGAAGTATGTTGACATAAAATGTAGACTCAGGAGTCATTTGAAGAACCACATGGTAGTCTGGATATAAATCATACAAATATGACCTTTGTTATTAAGGAAATGTTCTCATTTGAAATGAGTTTTTATACTGGAGATATAGAGACTCAATTCAGAGAATTGCATGATTAAAGGCTTAGACAGAGTGGTATTTAAAGAGGCACTTGAGAAAACCCAATCACATGTAATTTGGTGATAGAACTTTTAAGCAAACTACTGCTTTGGAGAAGCACATGAGGATGAGTACTGAAGCAAACCATAAAATATTAAGTTTATGATATAATAATGTTTAGTAGGGTTGACATGAGAATGCATACTGGACATTAACCATTCAAATGTGTAGTTTTTCAAAAAATGTTTTGGGACAGTAGTGCTGTGAAGTGCTGCAGAATGGTGTATAGTGTTGATAATGTAGTCAGAGGTTTTCATCGAGTACATACTCAACAATAACTTGATAATACATAATGAAGACAAAACGTTAAAGGGTGAAGTGTTTCAGTTTTAGCTTAATAGTGTTGTGAATGTACTTCTTAAGCAGTACTGTATCATATGAAGAAATACTGAATTTCAAACACCTTCAGGGAATTGAAATCCTTGAAAAACAAATTTAAGACACATCAATTATTTTTTTAAATTTTATTTTTAGGTATAAATAAACAAAACATTAAGATTTTTAAAAGCATAAAGCATTGTTTTTGAGTTTATACATAGCTCACATGAATAAGGTATATATATTGAAAAAAAGCCTCAGAAATGCTTAATTACATGTGTTTGGATGCAAATTTTTCATCTGGGATACAAAAAAATCAGCAGTGCAGGAGTCCTCAGTATGCATGCAAATAGTTGGATGGCAAACTCAGAGACTTGCCAGCCATTTTGGGTGGCAGAATTTGCTGATTAAATTGATCATTTTATCTGTGACAATTTCTACAATGACAGAATTCAGTGGTATAAAGATCCAGAACATGTCAGACAAACACAATACAATTGCTGGGTGGCAAGTGCAAAGAGTTCAGCACTCTCTCACTTTGTTTACATGCATACAACCAGTATCATGCATAATTTATGATAGTTACACTTAAGTGATAGTTATTGCACCTGCTGGTTTGTGCAAATCTTACACATGACAAAACTTTATTTCACCTGCTAATTTGTGCAAATCTTACACATCACTGAGCTTAAGATAATAAGAAGATTGTAATTATAAATAAGCACAATAAATCATTATTAATACGTGTTTTTATTAATAACTTAAGCATTAAACTTGTGTATAAATTGCAATACACGCTCTTAATTTCTTTTAATTTTAAAAACTGTCACCAAAATGAGTAATTTCCTGCTACTTGTTAATTTGATCTTGAATGACTTGCTGAAAAGAAAGTGCATATTAATTTATTACATAAAGAAAATTAAATGTCACAAATATTAATTATACATACACAACCAATATACCAATATACACTGTGTTATATGTGATGCAAATGAAGTACGTTGTTTTTCATAACTCAGAGTTTCAGTGCATTTTGGTATTTCAGTGTGTTTCTGTTTTTCTATGAACCTCATGTAATATTGCCCATTACCCAACACTGACCTAAGTTTTGGATGGGCGGATTTAAAAGCTGATTTAAAAGTGAATGATATAGTATGAAGATCCACATGAGGATGAATATTGTAGTTAAGCCATTAAAATGTGAAGTTTGCGATAAAACATTCACACAAAATGGTAATTTGAAGTGCCAAATGAGGATATATACTGGGGACAAACCATTCAAATGTGAAGGTTGTGATAAATGTTTGCTACCAGAGTAGTTTTAAGAGCCACATGGAGATACATGATGGAGTTAAGCCAAGCTAATGTGATGTTTGTGGTAAATTATTTAGACAGTAAGGAATTTAAACTGCCACACAAGTACATATATTGGAATAAACTATTCAGATGTGAATTTGTAATAAAATGTTTGGACATCTTAGTAATTTGAAGACCACACGAGGATACATACTGGAGATCAACCATACAAATGTGAAGTTTTTAAGGGTATATGTGGATACATATTGGAGTTAATCTATTCATTTGTGATGTTTGTGATATAATCTTTAGATTTGGTAATCGTTTGAAGAACCAGATGAGAATCCATACTGGTTATAAACCATTCAAATGTGATGTTTATTATAAAGTGTGAAGAGAAGTTTCTCATATGAAGATCCCCATGAGTATTCATACTGGAGATATAGAGACTCAATTGGGAGAAGTGTATAATTAAAATTTTAGACAAAGTGGTGTTTAAAGAGGCACTTGAGACATTAACCATTCAAATGTTTTGTTTATCATAAAATGTTTGGGATAGTAGTGCAGTGAATTGCTACAGTCAAAGGACTACATATTCATCCATACCATGATTCACGTAATGGAGAATAAACATTAAAGTGTCGTGTTTCTTTTCGTTCCTACTAAATACTGCTTATCCTGACAAATCCCGACAAAGCCTGATAAAGCCCAAGAAAGCCACACAAAAGCATGAATAAGTCACACCAACCCTGATTTAAATTAGTGTATATTGTTAATTGGGGCCCTGAGTGGTCTAAAGCGCTGTCTGTTACGGATCACTGCCATCTCATCTCTGTCTGCGTTGGTTCGAGTCTAGGATTCGGCGAATGTGGATATGTGAGAAAGCTTGCTAGTAGCTTCTCGTGGGTCGGTGATTCTTTCCGGTGATTTCCCGGTTTCTTCCTCCACCATTAATACTGGCCGCCATGAATAGCTTATCGTGTGCTGAAAAATGGCAATAAGCCCAACAACAACAACAACAGTATATTGTTAATTATAATAATGAATAAGTTAATTTAGCCAAAAGACATTTATGTAGATTTTAATGACCAAAAATTGGGCGACAAATTTTGAAATTGAATAATGACAAAGTAATAAAAAAGTCTGACTGAATCATATGTAAAATGTTTATTATTTTATAATTTGTTCTTTTTACTTATTATCAAAAGAAAATGCAATTTTTCAGTATATCCTAATCACGCAAAGCCAGACAAAGTCATACAAAGCCTGACAAATCCTCACAAAGTCTGATTGAGTTATAAAAATCATTATAGCCAATTATATTTATATTGTAAATTATATTGACGAAGAAAGTAACCAAATTTAAAAATTAGTTTTCAACATCATTGTGCTGAATGAAATAACCAAATACAAATTTGGCATACAAGTTCGAATTTGAATAATGACAAAATTGTATGTATAATATTTATAATATGATAAATTGTCCAGGAGCATGTTTATGAAAAGAAAATGCAATATTTCAATATGTCCTAATTAAATAAAACCTCACTAAGTCTTACAAAGCCAGACAAAGCCACACAAAACCCGACAAAGTTGTGCAAAGTCCAATTATACAAATGTATATTGTAAATTATATTGACGAATAAAATAATAAAAGGGAATGGCTAGCTTCAATATCAATATAAATAATAAGTACTAATAGATTCTGAACAAAAGGATATTGAAATGTTTGTTATTTTATAAACTGCTCACTTGACTGATTATCGAAATAGATTGACAAACTCAACAAATCTTTCGATGTTTCATAAAAAAGTCATACAAATCCTGACAAAGTCATACCAAGTGATAACAAAAATGTTTACTATTGTTGTATGGTGCTTTTGTCGCATAAATTGCAAAAGAAAAATGTTGGACTTACTATGCATACCATAATGAATTACTGGTAACTGAAGGACAAATTCAAAATTCACTGCAACTCAATATTTTAAAATGTCAAAATCAGAAAATTTCAACCTCCATTTGGGAAGATATTTGTACAACCTTACATTACACTAACTGTAATTAAATATTTTTTGAATGTAATAATAATGTTCAAATAATGATAAGAAGAAAATATTTGAGAAAATACATGATTTAATATTTAATATAATTCGTAATAGTGATACTGTATATGTCTTTGCACTGTTTGGTAGGACTGATATGTCTTGGGGACGAAACATTTGGAAGACAACACTTTCCCAAGTCAAAGAAACAATGTGATAAGAATTTTAACTTTTGCATATATGAGTTTTGGTATTAAAAGCATTTTACCGATATTTTCATTTATTACTTGATGATAGGTGAGTTTTACACTAACAGCCATTTGAAATAAACAAAGATTTAAAAATGAAAATTGCTTATAACTGCTATTTTGATATGCTGTAATTTGCGGAGGTCTATCACATGACTAATTGTAATCCATACCCCGGTCTTAAGCAAATTATGTAGAATGAATTTGCCCACAAGATTCAAATTTCATCACTATATTTCAAGAGATGGAGACATGCTCTGTTTTTGAAAACTTAAAGTTTACATTAATCTGTTAAGAAAGAGCAAATATATGTTGTGAAATACTGTTTAATAACCCCTCCTTCCTTTTAGTTGAAAATAGTTGTCATCCAAGCCGTTTTTGAGATATTCGTTCCCCAAACCCATGTGTTTACTGCTATGGGAGGCTAGCTCTTCTTCCTAGCAAACTATTGGTATTTCACTATCAACATACTTCAGAGTAATTATGGAAGGTGTACATGCCTGACATCAATTTCAAGAACAGCACAAGCCCTAAACACCTAAGTCAGAAATATATACATATATTTAATCAAAAAACAATAATAACTGGAAAAGTCACGCCATTGCCTTCAGTTAAGAAATTTGCCAAGAGCCAGTTTACGAAACTGTACCCTGCCACATTAATAGTGTTGCGAATGTAGGTTTTAAACAATACTGTATCAAATGAAGAAGTACAGAATTTCAAAACACCTTCAGAGAATTGTAGTCATTTTAAAACAAATTTAAGACTCATCAATTATTATTTTATGGAGAGCACGGTATTATGATAAACTTTCTTATTGGGGGCATTATGTTGATATGTCTTAGAAATAGTTAAAGCTACGTTTATAATCCAACTAAAACACACACACACACACATGGGAAATTTATAGTATGTATGAATGTTTGTATGCAAATAACAGCACGCATTGATTCCTATTTCCATGACCTTGTTTTTCTAATGTAGGTCATATGACATAAAAGATGGATAGAAAAAGTTATGGAACAGTGTTACGAAACTATTTGTTTCGCCAGCCGTCTCTAAACCATTATACTCTAGAAAATCATCAAAATTTCGTAAAACTGAATCCTATTTTTTCTCAGGTTGAGGGTATTGAATATTTTTCGTACTGATTGTTTGCCAGCAATGATTCTTCAACAGCAAATTCAGCAAGCACCAAGGAGTAGTTGAAACATAATTTATTGGAAACCATTTGTTACACTGGGATTGGGTACAATTTCCCAAATTTTTTTTTTATTTCCACTCTCCCAATATTTGAACATGTTAACAGAATGGCAAACATAATACCGAGATACATGAATAGACAGAGAGAAAGACAGAGAAATGACAGCATTTATGATTTATTTACGTATTTGCATTCTTCCAATATCATTTATATATTTGCAGTATTGTTCTAATATTTATATATTTAATTTGTATCACCTTTCTCTAAAGCAACAAATCTAAGCTATTAGATGGATATCGCACTAAGCTTCATAGTTGACTACACTTATGACAGAACATAGACAAATATAGGATGGTTTATGTGCTATAGCAGCGACAGAAACCAAAAGAAATGTCAACGAGATAAACTTTGAAAATTCCATATTTCCACATGAAAATATTCCGAATGCAACATAAGTCATTCTAGATTGCATATCCTGTTCAATATTGTGTTGCTTTCATAAACTATGGTTTCGTAGAATGGAGCCTGAAATTGCAAAATATTATATTACTTTAATATGGAAAGGTGTAATCCGTTTGTATATCCTGTTCAATATTGTTTTGAGTGCATAAACTAGGGTTTAGTAAAATGGTGCCTGAAATTGACAAAGATTATATTAGTTTAATACAGAAGGGTGCAATTCATTTGTTCGGACACACGATGGGGTATGGGAATGGATTGAAATAATACAACAGCATAGGAGATTGCATCCTCGTCTTTATCAGGGGTGTAGAACGTTTGCTTTCTTTGTCTAGATTGCATTATTTCACACCCATTTTTGATTTGCTTGTTTGTGTTTATATTGGAACTCAACTGCCAATTCTTACATCCACTAACAGTATTTTTTTTCCCCGAGAAGACATGCATATTTGGAAACGGGCAGAAGTGGCATTAAGCTTAGTTAAAATTTGCCTTCTGTGTTTATGGCTGAAATATAGTAATAAAGTTATACATTTTCTTTACAGAAATATTCCTTTATCATTTAAGAAATTTTAAGGATATAATCAGATCTGATGAATTCCTCACCTGTGTTTGTAAAGCGCAAAACGGATTAATTGTGTTTTTTAATATATATATATATATATATATATATATATATATATATATATATATATATATATATATATATATATATATATATATATATATATATATATATGAGTTGCGAGATACTAAGGTTGGACAAATTCTTATAAAAAGTGAGATCAAACAATACAAGTGTAACTACTGTACATAGTGCATAATCTAGATAGACAACCTCTGTGCTTTCGAGACTTACGAGTCATTTTGTCAGCAGAGTTACCCTTAGCTACCAAACCCTTTTTTAAGCCTGTCAAGTTGTTGCATTATATTTGTAATATTTACTTGAAAGTAATGTTACAACTATGTAGTTTAATTGCTTGTGATATAATTTGAATTCTTTTTATTTCGCTTTTGTATCATTATATTTTATTATTATGATTATATTCACGGCATCTAATGATTTTGAAAGAAACAAGGTGTTTATTTAGAAGGTAAATATAACTTGAAAGGCAATTTTTTTGCATGACCTAGTTTGTCGATTTAAGTGCATCTACCGTCTAAATAATAATAACGTTTCCCTGGAGATCTACACATGTGGTTTTGGAAGCAGTCACACGCCACCTGATCGGCTAAGCGTTTGCAACCAGTCAGATGCCCAATGACAGACTCCAATTGTGTGAACAATCCACACAGACTATAACTATCTGTCAGCCATTACCGATTTTGTGAGGACTTACACAATAACACGTAGTTCAGTTCATCTAATATAATCAATCTGAACCATTTCGAGGAGTCGTGTGTAAATCATTACAATGTCGTAACGTCTTCGAGTTCTTCGTGTGTATTTAAACTCAGGTTTTCGCAAGTATAGCAAACTACACCCCCACCCCAACACGAATCTACATTCCCATATATATATATATATATATATATATATATATATATATATATATATATATATATATATATATATATATATATATATATATATATATATATATACTCTTAAGGGTGTAAAACCAGAAAGAAGAAGCAAAACGATGAATAAACAAAATATTATAAATTTTCGTTAAAGAATACAGAATTATGCAAATTATAAATCTTAACTTTTTAAAAATCTTAAGTTTGGATATTTAATGTTTTGAGAAATAAGATTTGATAAATTACAAAGCCAGTCGAATGACATCTTCACCAGTAATGAAATTTTAGTTGATGCAATAGAATAAAAAATAGAGTTACTAGGCATTCCTCCATGTGTATTCCAGTATATCAGTTAACTGAAGGTAACTGCTATATTTGGTTTGTGAAATATGCATATTTGTTACATTATCTAGTAAAGAATTTGCAAGAGGTAAAAAATAGTTGTTTATGTTTTTGAGGAAGTTAAGTTTAAAAGTCGTGTTCGACCAGCACAATGTATCTTTTCATTCATCAAATAAATTATTAGACTTATGCGATGTGCTTGGGACACAGAGGACATGTGTCACTCCTATTATTTAGAGTATATGGTATATAATAACCTAAATACGAATAGATGAGTTTGCCTTTGGAGGCGTTAATGTTCCTTGAGAAGTTACTCAATTGCTATTTGGTGATGCCGCTTATTGGAACACAATACCTTTTGTAGTGTCATTTAGACTTGACTACTGACACATGCAATTCTTCGGTCATAACTGATATTTATACAAAGTAGATAGAAGAACAAACTTAGAACACTTGTTCTTTTCTCGAAACTACGTTTTGCAGACCGGTGTGTGTAGACTTTCAAAACTTTTATAGCAATAAATTTGTTGAAATACCCATACTAACAGTCTGGACCCACATAATGTGGCTCTATCTAGCCATAAAGGGACTATTGAATGTCCCTTGTGTAACAAGCAAGGAATAAAATCGTTATTTATTTTATTTTACCACTGTGTGTATACTTTCAAAACATTTATAAGGAAATATTTCCTGATGTACTTACAATGAAGCTCAACCTAGCCATAGAGAGATAATCGAATTTGTTTTCTATATAAAGTAAGAAATATAAAATATTCTATCGTCTGGCAAAAAACAATGTTGATAAAAACGAAACTGTTATAATTTTTTAGGAGTTAGGTTTGTTTCAAGTTAAAGAAGATTGAACATATATCTACTAGTTCTGCTACACATGAATAATTTAAATCGAATCCACCTGCATAACTTTGTTCGTGTATAGTGCAATTTTTGTAATATATTTTTATACCATTAGCTTCATCAATTTAAGGTTTAATATGGACAAAAATATTAAGATTATGTGTAAGCAAATGGGCTAAATATAGCCGTCGCATTGCCTTGTTATAATGTTTAAGTCCTAATGCAGCAAATACTGAAAGAGCGCAAGTGTAAGTTACATGCAAACCACTAATACAACTGAATGATATCCAAATGTTATTAAAAGGCCTAAACACATCTTGCTTAGAGATGAATGCTTTTTATTTAATAAATGAATGAATCATTTTACATAATTAAGTTCTGTTTTAATTAACGCTGATTAGATATACATGTCCCAAAATAAACAATCGTTAAAGTAGGCGTTATGACATATCTAAATGTCACTTGGTTTATCGTGATCGTCACTGTTGGAGTTGTGAGACATTAAAAGCTACAATATAGATTGATCGAATTTATTACGGCACACAATAACTGATTTATCAGATAAACAAAGTTCATTTTTCAAATGAAGCTTTGTGTTTCTCATATATTGTTCTCCATCCTTAACTTCCTGAGTCCAAAGGATAGTAGTAATCTAATACTCTGTCCATTATCTCATTCGTTATTAATAATCTGATATCTATTTTATCAAGCTTGTTTTGACTTTATAGGACGTACATTAATCCGGTTCATGCATTCGGTTTGAATCTTATCTCTACACGCAATATTCATACTGCTTGTTATCATTGTTTTAGTTCAAACAGATAAGGTCATTGTTTGATAAGTTTGTTCACATACTAAGCTATGTCCGCACTATATGAACTGTTGACTCTTTTAATTTCTTCCTCCACATTAGCTGTCAAATGCAGTATAAACACGAAAATTGCGTGTACCTTAAAGGTTGAAATTTGGATCAAGTTTTGGAAAAATGCAAACTGACTGCATCTGTCTGAAAGATTACTACTTGAACACTTGATGATAATGTGATCAAAACTATTCAACAATAAAAATATGCAAGGATAGCTCAATACCAAGGTACACAAGGCCAGTCACTTCAAACGGTCAGCTTCGAATTCTGAAATTACGATCATGAAACACCATGCTATTACATATGCTATTATTTCCACGACTATCAAGTCTAAATTAAACTATATTAATAAATCTGATACAATCATCACCATCAACAACACTGCTATATCTACAATCGGCACTGCATGTAATTATCTGGTTTCATTATCACTGCATTGGACATCACTGCTATATCTACAATCGGCACTGCATGTAATTATTTGGCTTCATTATCACTGCACTGGACATCACTGCTATATCTACAATCGGCACTGCATGTAATTATTTGGTTTCATTATCACTGCATTGGACATCACTGCTATATCTACAATCGGCACTGCATGTAATTATTTGGCTTCATTATCACTGCATTGGACATCACTGCTATATCTACAATTGGCACTGCATGTAATTATTTGCTTTCATTATCACTGCATTGGACATCACTGCTATATCTACAATCGGCACTGCATGTAATTATTTGGCTTCATTATCACTGCATTGGACATCACTGCTATATCTACAATCGGCACTGCATGTAATTATTTGGCTTCATTATCACTGCATTGGACATCACTGCTGTATCTACAATCGGCACTGCATGTAATTATTTGGCTTCATTATCACTGCATTGGACATCACTGCTATATCTACAATCGGCACTGCATGTAATTATTTGGCTTCATTATCACTGCATTGGACATCACTGCTATATCTACAATTGGCACTGCATGTAATTATTTGCTTTCATTATCACTGCATTGGACATCACTGCTATATCTACAATCGGCACTGCATGTAATTATTTGGCTTCATTATCACTGCATTGGACATTCATTCTGCTAATAATCATGCATCTGACTTTCGTCTTTTTCTTGCTAACTGGAAATAAGAATTAGGTGAAGTTTTATCTCATGTGATCTTCACTACCCGTCTACCCTACGAATAATCATTGCTTACCAAGACCATTGACACACACACACACATACGCACTCACACACGCGCGCGCGCGTGTTCTGCCTACTTATTAATTGTTTCTCTGCACGGTAAGTTAGCAAAACTCACTAAAGTGAAGCCCATTGTTACAGATACTAAATAATTGCCCAAACCAAACTCTGTATTGCTAATATAACATGCAATCAAGAGGTTTTGTATTGATAACCGCAAGTAGAGAAAATAAAAATCACCGTATTGCATGTAATTAAACCTTTGATACCGCTAAAACTTCCAGATATATATCGTATAGTGTTCATTTTCAAGTAAACTATATCTTTTGGCAGCTGTAGGGGATATAGCTGTAGAATGCATATACCGAAGAATTGATACGAAAAGGACCTGGTTAGGCTGATTGATAGACGAAGGACCACCTCGACAAAGAATATATCATAGAGCATTCTTAACTTGAAATCAGAGAAGTTAACATTAAATGTATCAGGTTTGGTCTTTATGTTGTAAGGATATATAATCTGAAGCGTAATGTTAAATGTCCACAGTGGTGCAATTAGGGATCTATGACATCAAACGTGAAATGAGATGAAAAAGATGTCATATCGTCCATATGTAAAACGGTACACAAACCCATAAAAAAACAATGATTATTGTTTCTAGTTTCTGGATATCTAATTTGTGTTGTTCTGAAAATGGGTTGATTTTCCCTGTCACTGTTTTGTTCATTTTCTGCGTCGAGAAAGTTGTATTCTGTTCTTTCCATTCTTCATCAAGAAATTTTGGCTCTATCCAGTGTTCCTTCTCCCACAGTTTGCGACATGACTGTTGAACATCTGGATTTACATGTTTCATTGAATTAATTGAAGGAAAGCATTCCTAGTTATAACACAGAATGCCGGTCAGGAGGAATATGGTATAACAAACATGTATCATACTTATTTTTTAATACAAACCCCAATTATCATGGACGTATGATACACAACGGTAGTAATGTTCCTAGAAATACTGTATGGACAACGACACCATCATAGTCATAGTGTTGAAATGAGCTTATTTAGTTTGGTGGATGACCTAAGCATAGAGAAAGTCATGTACAAAGCTTAAACAGGTTATTGAGTAGTGTCTACCTAAATGAGAAGTGGATTGCACTGTCAATGAACAAAAAGACTGAATTTATTGACGATAGCAGCACTGGTATTTTCTCTATACAGATGCTTTAGGCCTGTAAAACTCCTACTTTTTGATTTGTAATATCGCTTGATCCTGTCATTTTATAATAGTAAAGTGGCTCGTGTGGCATTAAAAATACTGGTTACAATTCCGTGGGATGTCATACAGATCGATGTTTGATCTGAAAGATTCGCAAGAATTTCGATCCATCAATTTTAATTTTCGAGTTCTTGATTAGAAAAACTAATATCTTTTACCACTTTTCGTTTTCGTTCTAAACATAATTTTGAACAAAAAATGGGTTTGAACGTCCCACTCAGATGTTTCCTTGCTTTAGGCGTAGACGCAAAAGTCATAACATTGATACACGCTTTATTGGTTTTATGAAATCTTCGCCACTTTGAAGTAGTGCATGTATGTATGTATGTATGTATGTATGTATGTATGTATGTATGTATGTATGTATGTATGTATGTATGTATGTATGTATGTATGTATGTATGTATGTATGTATGTCTGTCTGTCTGTATGTATGTATGTATGTATGTATGTATGTATGTATGTATGTATGTATGTATGTATGTATGTATGTCTGTATGTCTGTCTGTCTGTCTGTCTGTCTGTCTGTCTGTCTGTATGTATGTATGTATGTATGTATGTATGTATGTATACATGTATGTATGTATGTATGTATGTATGTATGTATGTATGTATGTATGTATGTATGTATGTATGTATGTATGTATGTATGTATGTATGTATGTATGTATGTATGTATGTATGTATGTATGTTCGCACGTACGCATGCACGTACAAACATACATACATACAAACACACACACACACACATATATATATATATATATATATATATATATATATATATATATATAAATATATATATATATATATATATATATATATATATATATATATATGGATTTGAACGGTTATATCATCGTCGTTTAATATTCGTAAGCATGTTAGATATCATATCCAACAATGATGGTTAAGATAGTGTAGCAAAAGTTGTAGATGCTGGACAGGTTTAATGTATGTCCATTTCTCTATCTAACTATCGATTATTCCACATAGATACTGGCTACAATGCATGTCATACAATTTCCTGCACGTACATATTCAGTCATCTAATATCAGTCCTATGAACGATTAGGACGACATGCCATATATCTCATCTATTGTAAATCTATGATGTAATGTTCAATACTGTGAAACCCGCACGTGTTAATGTGTGTTCTATTATTATATCTTTCAAAGGCGTTGCATTCTTCCGACCTATTTGATCTGTTATAATTGGTCATTGATTATCAGTGAGATAATGAAGATCGCGTTAAAAGTTGATGAGTATTTAAAATAATACTTACAGTAAGAGGAGAAAATAAGAGAAGAAACAAAGAATTGTGATTATATACATTGGACGTTATTTATTGCTTTCTGTATTTTTTCTCTTGATCATAGAAACTTAAGAAGAAGAAGGATCGGTATGATGAGACGTTCTAAACATTGTTCGGGAGTACTTGTTCTCCTGCTAGTCGTATGCTGCAAGGTTAAGGTAGGTTGAACCAAATCCAAAAACACTTGATGAACTTTTCGGTTTAGGGAAACGTCATTATTTCGGTATTATATATCTATGTTACTAATTTATACTCTTCTGCTAAGATATAAGATTTTGTTTAGTGTTATATTTTTTATTATATCTGCTTAAAAGGCCATAAAACATACACGTTCAAGTCAACACATAGGTGCAGTTTGACAGATGATAGTTGTGTGACTTTAGAACGATGTAACAATTACTGACTAAAACCGGTTCAAAACGTTAATATTTTGTTAAACTTTATGTGCTAATTGTGGTCAGATCAAGAAGAGGCTTTAGAGAGATTGAAGAAACAGATGCGTAAAAGTTCCAAATTTAAATTCGGTTTAGTCCAAATTGTATCCTTCAGCCCTTTGACTCAAGGTAGGGGACAGAAGTTAGATTTACTTATGCAAACAATATTAGGATACGGGTCACAATTCTTGAACTTTTGATTAAAAACAGACAACCACATTGAACGTTATTCCAATGTATCCTGCTACTATAAAAGTAATTTCACGATGTAATTTGATATGGGCATTTTGGAGTCTACGTAGATTGACACTTATCCATCATATTAAACAGGAGCTCTGGTATTTGTGATATCTTGTAACATTAGTTAAAGATAATTGCATTCGTGTTTCAAGAAAAGACGCAATCTTTACATAATGCAATTAATTTTATTTACTGTTGACTGTGGAACGTGACATCCATTTTTGTTTCAAATTAAATATATATCAATAAATACGTTTTGTCACATGGATTATCCCCCCTCCACGACACCAAGCCTAGATTAATTTAGTTCAGTACCGGTCAACATTGTATTGACAAGTCTTCAGAAATGTGGATACAAGTAAATTTATATTCAATTTATTTCACTTTCACATTGATTGCTTTGTAACAAAGAATACTCCAATTGTATGTTTTTTCTATTATATTTCCTTATTTACCTTATGCAAACCATATGACAAATCACACTTGAAATACTTATGACTTTCATTCTTCGTTTAGATATAAGAAATATGTCAATAGCTTAAAACATATCTGTGATACCGTGAAGAGCAACTGGGAAGTCCTTTTTCTCAAATATGTTTCGGCCCTAATTGTATTATTTATAATCTCTTTTCAGTGATTTTTTTAAACACTGGAATCAATATGCAGCGTGAAACTGGCTATCTGTATATCTAACTCTCATACCATCACTCTCTCTCTCTCTCTCTCTCTGTATTATCAATAACACGGTAAGAAAATCAGATGCATATTTTCAACTATGCAATGATGTCTCAAGTCTTAATCTTTTTGTTACAATAGCACATTCACTTGCCTGGCTATATATAATGTTGCAATAGCACAGTCACAGGCCAGACTGCATATAAGGCGACCAGTTGATTTCACCTATTACTGTGCACGCAGCATACTGCATAATGGCAACTCAAAATAAAATTTGGGCATCGGATTCTTGTTTCAATTTAACAAGATTGGATGAGTCTACTTGTAAATATTCCAAAGATTCCTTTATTAAAAAACTCATATTTTAAAATATCTAAGTTACCAATGAAAAAGCGATTTCTTCGCTAAATATGCATAGCTCGATCGTTTCTGCATTGACATGAATCAGTCAATAATCTAGAGAAAGGCCAACATATATGTTCTTGTCTAGTATATGTGACAGTTGCTAAGACCTTTCGTTTCAACCAATATGTTCAGTGAATAAACGTTTTCCATTCTTACACATATGATTCTATTGAATTGCCCATATCTTGGCAAATGTCCATTATTTACACATTCCTATACAATTTCAGTATATTGGCAAGGTAATGTTTATTCTTTATTCATTTTATATACTTTGCACATTGTGTTCCAAATAAATGGAGATATTATGGACTAAAATTCGAAAATCTCAACCAAACCTATTTATTAATTCTCACTAACGCAGTTTATATAATCGTACCACATGTGTTCGTTGATGTCGGTGAAAGGAAACTGTTTACAATACCATTGCCTCTTTCACCAATTAACACCATGAGTTTATTTCACTTTAACAATGTTGTTGATGCATTGTCATTAGTAGTTTACGACTATGTACAAAATAACAAAAATCCACCTTTTCATGCAGGAGAGGATCTAAGTACCTTACTGGTCGTTCAATGTCACGTTTAACTGAACTGATATTGGCACGTAAGGTACTTTAATTTTCAACACATTTGGAACATAAACATTTTCAGACAAATTCGCAGTAAAGCAGTAAAGAGGTTATATTCAGTTGTGTTTATCTGTACACCACTACTATCAACTTGTCCAAAAATATGTTAGAGATAAATGCAACCTATTCAATTGGCAGAAGACTGGAAGTATAAAATATCCATCTGTGTTCATATAAACAAGATGTGAAGCAACGTATTAGATGTTGGAAAGTTATGTTGAAGCTGCAAATCCCACCACATATCCAAATAAAATGTTGGATATGATCTAAAACGTTTAATACTGCCTTACATTGAGCCCCTCAGTCGTGTAATTAAAATGAAAATCAACCCTGGCACATCGACCTCTCATAAGAAGCGACTCTAAAAATAATATGGTTTATAAAAGAACACGACGTTGTATCTATATATTTTACATTTATGGTACAAAACCGTCTTAGAGATACCTTACCAAGAATGACCGTGAATTCAACATTGTAGTAATATTTGGGGCCCCGAGTGGCCAAGTGGTCTAAAGCGCTGTCCGCTACGGATCATTGCCATCTCACCTCTGTCTGCGTGGGTTTGAGTCTAGGATTCGGCGAATGTGGATATGTGAAAAAGCTTGTCAGTAGCTTCTCGTGGGTAGATGGTTCTTTCCGATGATTTTCCGGTTTCTTCCTCCACCATGAATACTGGCTGTCATGTATAGCCTATCGTGCGCTGAAAAATGGCATTAAGCCTCATAAAAAACATTAATAATATTTCGCCGAAATAAATACACTCCGTAGAAATATGATTTTTATCAAGGATAACATTCAGAACAGTTTGGCTTATTTAATAAGTCAAAATTCGAGACCAATATACAACGTTTATAAACTTGACTTAGCACTTATCCTTCCGCAAACTCTCACTGCCTACATTGTCCTTGACAGTGTATATCAAACAATGAAATCGATGCAAACATTGCACATGTAAAAATAATTTTGTTGCATTCGATTTCGCAGGATTCAAAATTTGTTAGTCATGAAACTATGTAATGTTATCGCGAAATATTGCCTGTTTAATACTGAATATTCTGAGTGAGTAATTGCTTTTTAAAGTAACAAATTATGCTCTAATTGTTGTCAAAGACTATAAATATTTTACAAATAGATTTCATGCAGGTAGTGTTAGATATAAGGTAACTTTATTTTGAAAGCTCTAGCGTGCTAAGACAATCACATCTGCCACTATTTCATAGTTTCTACAAATTCAGCAAGAACATAAAGTTATATCCTACTTGGTGAAATGGGTGAAAGGAAACTGAACAATTCAAATTGAGGTGTAAGTTATCTCTCCGTATGTATTATTTAACATTTTCATATATGCATTCAATATAGTTCAGAATTAATATTTAAACCGTTCCTTGTTCGCAACTTTAGTGTAAAGCGTAGCGTCTTAGACACCTAATGCAGTTTGTCAGGAACCATTTATGTCATGTATGTAGTAAAGAATGTTAAAGGGTCATAAGATGTGCTACTAGAGCATCTATTTGGTCAAGAAGCTTATCTTTGTAAACATGCGTGAATTAACAATGTAAACATATGTCGGATTTAAGGCCTTCTCTCATTGACGTGTACGTATTCACAATTCCATGAACGTTGGTACAATTTGGAAAACAAACAAATAAATGCACAAATCAGAGCCAAATTATTTCGAAATATCGCATTGTCTTATCAAAAGCAGTAATATGCCATATCAAGAATTGATTTTGGTAATATTTTATTTCAATTAATGCCTGGTTTCCATTGCTTATTTATAGTACGGCGAATCATACCATTAATGGTAATTGCAGGAAAATCTATGTCGGGCAGGAGGATAAGGTTTATATAATGCCACAATGTATGCTGGTAATAATTGTTTAGGATGAATGTATTATTATCAGTATCAGGATTTTAACGTATTTCATTTTTAGCATGTAACGTTTCAGCATCACTTGCATTGTTATTTGTACCGATGTGTGTTGATTTACATTCACACGCACAAAGGGCTTGAAACTAGCCTATAGTATTTAATAGTAACATGCGAGGAAGAGCAAGCGAATTTTTAATATGCTTTCCTGATAGGACAATTACAATTCTAAGTCGTTTGCGTTATGATGTCGCTGTTTAAATATACCACACTTTACACTGTGTTGGTAACTCATTATGCACGCAGCACCCAATTGAGGAGAGATTGGATGCATCTGATGTGTCAACCGGTCAACCGGGATGCATCGACCGGTCAATCGCGATCTATTCATTGCTGACTCTACTTAACCGTTGCATTTACATTAATGTTGTGGGTCGCGATGCATTTGTCCATACACACACAAAATCCCCACCCATACCACAACCAATATTGGTTTCCCTATATGATACTCTAACACCACTATCAAAAATAGTATCAATAAGATTACAGGAAATATAATGTATGTAAGTATGGAAGGTGTGTTGTGTAATGCAAGTAATCTATAATGCAAATATACTTTTGACCATGTTTTTATTTTCAATTATTGGAGTGAACAATATTCATGTTCATAGTTAGACTGGATACTAAAGGTCGCATAGAGCCAAATGTTTATACTAAAAATTCTACAAATGAATTGGGACGAAATGAGCAAAACATTTAAACTCATTCTTGCCCGGGTCACACACAATAAAACAAACTGCTACATTCTCATCCTCTCGTACATTTGCTTGTATATATTGGATGCTACTTTAAGAAACTGTGGAGTGGTTAGCTATTCTCCACTTTTTACTATAACAGGGGTGCACACACCTTTTCAACATGCGCGCTATGTATAAAATGACAAAGTCAAAATGATCTACCTTCCATAAAAATGAAAAACACATATAGGCTGACGTCTACATTTTTAATGCTACGCGATCTACTCACACTACCTTGGCGATCGACCGGTCAATCGCGATCGACGTATTGTGCACCCCTGCTTTATAACAATTCTGTCAATAGAGAATATATTCACCGAATTAACCAAAGCTCTAAGTAAGTGATTTATTTTTACAAAACTGCGTACCTTTGTTCTTGAGATTATCTATTGTTTCGTTATTTAATCCAGGTGTATTACATATTGTCCATTACATATTGTTTTGTTGCAGAATCAGATGACAAAATCCAGAGTGTTTTATTCCAATGTGCCCAGAACAAAAGTTAATGATGCGTCTGTCGATGATAATGACTTTGCTAATACGATACGACTCATACGGGATAATTATGTTACAACAGGTTACAATACAACACCTAGTGTGGTTGAAAAGAATGACGTCTCTCAGAGATTGGATAGTGGCAAAGGTATGCATTCATACTCCAAAGTGGCCTGTTGTCAACAGAAAACAAATTATTATCTGTTAAAATCTATTCAAAGCCAGTTTGTTTAAATAAATACTTATTTTATTTCAAATTTATTCATACATAAAGCTTGACCGGTATCATGTTCAAATTGTCTACATGACAGGCAGATTATACATTTTTATAGCCATGTCTGCTGAACGAAATGTTGTATAAGTAATTAGTTTCCACCCGAACAAACCTTATGATCTCGAGATGGTCGTATATGTTTGGTTGTGAAACGGCCATCCTGAAAATATGTTGTACGGTTTTTCAAGGGAAATCATATATAGTATCTACCTATGAAAGTAGCTAACTTTGTTAGTCTGGAATTGTTCATAATTCATCTTGTAAATTTATTGAATTGGTCATCTGTTATTCGAATGTAATTTATTACTCTGCAAACTAATGGTTTAAATCGCACTTAAATTGATTTGAACATAAATGGACGTGCTTACTGTCTCGATTGACAGTGTTTTCTTAATAATGTCGTTCGTAAATAGGACAAATGCACTTGCCTCGTATAGCTCAATTGAATAAATTGGAAATATGATGGAAACAAATCATCATTAACAAACACACCACATGTTTGTGCCATCTGAAAGCTTTCTCCATTAGACCATCTCATTATTGGCTTTTCTATCAATTAGAAGAAATAGGAATAGTTTGCTATAATGCGTCTTTGTTGACAACATACGAATCTATGGCTAGCCATTATGATTCGAAGCGAAATGCATAGTCTGTCTTTGGTGGCTCTGGGGTACTGCAACATTACATAAGTTTGGTACACCGAAGATGATATATGGCGTAAATGATATAATGCAATATACTTGACTGACATATATCAGAACATCCTTAAATGCTTGACTGAACTTACATTAGTTTTTAAAAGCCAGTGACGAAAGCAATAGTGCTAATTAGTGCATGTCATATCATCTTGTATTTGCAGATCACACTGCTTTTAAGGTAACGATCAACGGCTCCAACGAGAACAATCAGACTTCAGTTCTAATCTGTGATTTTTCTGGTGTATCTGCTAGAATTACCTTTTCATCCTGGATCCACGTGTGGAAGGGATGGATTATCAGAGATGGTCTACAGGGCAAGATGCATGACCTTATCAACGAACTTATCATAGATAAATTGACTTTGGAAGACATGGGAACCTATATATGTTATGGCGCAAGTAGCTTCAATGGAACTCGTGGAAAAAATACTCATATTGGATATGAAAATATTAAAGTCACGGGTATGAATCAGATCTAAACAAATCAAATTCATTATTTAATATGTCGTCACAATATTCAAGAATAATTTTCTTCTGATGAGAGTTCACATCGCTGTTCATTTGTCTTGCTTGGTCCGGTCACGCTATTGTCAATGTTTATTAACATAAGTATCATTTGCAAACATTTTGTTCATAACAAAATTTACGGTGGCTTGTAAATAAAGCAATCATTTTCCTTGTATTATGTTTATCTACGATAATTCATCTGATACAATGTCGAAATAATTAACCAAGTTGCAGAAAACAGTAAATTTAAGATAGTTTTTGATTTGAAGACAATAATAACAATGCTGATTTTTCTTTAAATGAAACATTTTTACAATGAGTAGTGTGTAATTCATACAGCGTACATATTGCAGTGGGTAAGTCCTCCAGACTTGCATGGAAAGGTAGACGCTCCCGCCTCCGCGAGTCTTCCAGTTATGGATAAATAGTGTGATGCTAACATGCCATCTCTTGGCGGAAGAACTTCCTAAATAAAGTCAACACCTAAGCGGAAGGGCTGCCAACAGCTCAATGGTTACATGTTCATGACCCAGACAAGGCACTTAGTTGGAGGAAATTGTCTTCGGTCAGACCCGGAGAGTTTTGGGCTCCACCAGGCTTCAGCTGCCCTAGACACACCACATGAAAAATGACAATCATTACCCATCCCATACCGGATGGGTCGTCGCCAAGGTCAAGAAAGGCGCGGCTTCATTTACGTGTCAAGTCGAAGGTGGAAAGTATCCAACTCGTGCTCAGAGCAGCAAGATTCGTGTCAGGAAAAACACCGCCATTGGCACCTTGAATGTAGAACTCTGAAAGCAGAACGAAAGCTAGCAAAGTTTACATATGAAATGAACAGATTGCGCTGGACCATCCTAGGAGTGTGTGAGATAATATTGGAGAATCAAAATACTTTGGAAAACCACAAACTGTACTTAAGTGGCAGAGAGAACAATCATAAGCAGGGAGATGGGTTCCTTGTCCACAAGGACATCGTGAGTACTATCAAGAACTGTAGGCATGTCTACAGCCGGATCATCACCATCTGCCTCATGGAAATTCCATTCAACATCACCATCACACTGGCATATGCCCCAAAATCAAACAATGATGACGAGATGTGGAATACTTCTATGACTAGCTACAATATTCTGTAGTTAAAATACCAAAGGCATTCTGGTTGTGCAAGGGAATTTGGAATGCCAAGATAGGCGAGGACGCTTGCATAAACTGGAAAGGAACATGTGATCATTGCTGTAATGCACAACCCAACAAGAGAGGCCTGAGACTCCTTAAATTCATTAGTTATAACGACCTTTTGCTGGCAAAAACCTTTGGCCAGCAAAAAGTATCCAGGAAATGAAAATGCACAGTAAAAGCGGAGACCATCACAGTTAGATCGATTACCACATGGTAAAGAGGAAAAGAGAGTCAAGTGTAAACATCATCAAGACTAAGCTTTCCCAGAGCGGACATTGAAAGTGACCAGAATATGGTGACGATGACCTTCAGGCTACATTTAAAGAAGTTCATGAAAGATTGCCAAACAATAATAAGTTCAATCTCAAGAAACTGGACGAACCGAAAGTATCTGAAGCCTTCCATGCAAATATTGGTGGGGAATTTGCACCGATCACCATCTTCGACGCCGCTTATGATACAGACACTGATATGTTGATTATCACATTTAATACAGTAACGACTAAAACAGCCAGCGAGATTCTTGATAGACATCCTCCAGTCAAGAAGCCATGGGTCACAGCTGAGATCCTGAGCCTGTGTCACAAGGGGAAGGAGTTAAAGAAGAAGAATGATAAAGAAGGCGCATATCATTATACGGCAGTATACCGGGAAGTCAGGAAAGGCATGAAAAAAGGAAAAGAGAACCGCCTTTAAGAACAGTCCAAAGACATTGAGGGAAACTTGAAGAGGAACAACAGCAAGAAAGCATACCAGCCGGTCAAAGACCTACCAAGCACAAAATAACGGATTGTTACCTCCTTACATGACTAACCTGGAAACTGCCTGACATAAGAAAAAGATATTGTAAAAAGATGGACACAATGCTGCGCAAAACTCTACAACAACCAAATCACAATAGATCCAGAGGTAATGAATTTCCCTCCAGCAACTAACAACAACATTCATGCTATTCTACGAGATGAAGTAGAAGCGGCAGTGAGAGCATTGAAAAAGATGAAGTCGACAAGCGTGGACAACATCCCAGAAGAAATGGTAAAAACAGGGGAGAAGCAATGATTAACGCCCTCCCAAATACATGCAATACGATCTGGCTAACAGGAGAATGACTATCACTATGGACACAATCACTGACTACCACCCTTTCAAGAAATGCTATTTACAGCAATAGCTAAACCTACGTATAGTCTTATCAAAGCAAAGTCATGTTGAGGATACAGCTAAATAAACTATAAACACAGGCGGAACAGATTATTGCCGATGAGTTTCAGAGGAGGTCGCAGCACAACAGAGTAGATCTTCAACCTCAGGATATTGTGTGAGAAGTACCTCCAATACCAGCAAGATTATGTACCAAATCTTTGTAGACTGCAAGAAGGCATTTGACAGGGTATGGAATGGATTCTTGTGGGCGACCATGAGACTATACAACATCAATGTCAACCTCATTACAATAATAAAGCAGCTATATGACAACGCCTGCATTGTATAATATTTCAACGGCAGCATAGGTGACTGGTTCAGAATTACAGTCGGAGTCAGATAAGGCTGCCTGGTTCGTCTTGTGCTATCAAGAGCGTAAACAGGCAGTTATAATGATTAGTCAGTATCAGGACCATACTTTCCTAGCGTGAACAAAGTATGAACAAACCTATTTAATTATTGATTCTTAAGTGGGAATACGCTAGTGTACGTGCTGGAAATGTTGTTTTAACATACCAGATGACTACATGGCCAATATCGCGAGACTTGAGATTATGTTTTTTGGTGTTTAAATACACATTCCTAATATTTTTCTGCCAGAGGGATTTTCACATCATATATGAACAATGTGCTATTTTTATTTGTTGTCAGATTGATTCTAACAGTAATAGGACTTGTATTTTCATTATTAGGATCAAAGTTTGGATTATATTCATAAACTGTAAGTCTTATTTACCAATTTGTACATTGCTTTCTAGGGAAATAAATTATTTTGTTAAAATACACAAAGCTTGTTAAGTTCACTCTTTTCTTTCTGTTACACATTTATAATCAATTTACAGTTGATCCAAGTCATTATTCTGTCTAGTAATAATATGCTCTCTGTCTCTCTCACACACACATACATCTTTTGGTTGGTTTGACTTAGCTTTGTATATCAGACGTAAGTCCAGAGATTTCGTGGGATGACACAAATGAAGAAATTGTTGAGAATGATAATGTGTACTATACTATTTACAAATAGGTGAATATTTGTCAAGGCATTAGTGGTTAAAATTAGACTGTTTTTGTTAAGAATTCAAACATATGAAACAACAAAGCAATCAATGACTCAGTACCCGGTGAGATAGTGCGGGATTATGATCAACCGTCATCTGAAACAGAAACAGCAAAATATTATGTAAACTAAAGAAAATCTGCTTAACCGGATAGTAGTTATATAGGGAGCTACATTTAACACCGTGCATACGTTCGACATAAGCACATGTAAGGCAAAATACATAAATTGTTCTTTTTTTCCAGGGGTGCCCAATATTTTGCGTGAAAACACTATATTTTTAGGAGAGATTGGTCGCCCTGTTAACATAACAATACCATTCTATAGTGATCCTGCTGTAGAAAGCTTCTTCATCCAGACAAATAGCGCAGTTATTCCAAACACAAGCTGCATCAACTTGTATATCGTTCCTGAACCTATCGACTACCTCATGTATGGCAAAACTATACAGATTGATGCTCAGATGTTACATTATGATATACTTAATGCATCGGAAAGTGATTTTTGCAACTATACACTTGTACTGACGAATCCTATCGGACTGAAAGAATTCACATTTCAGCTGGCTTTGTTTGGTAAGATATGTGCGTTATCTCTGAGAAATTCGCATTGTATTGTAGCTATTGACGAGAGGTTTAATTTGTTATTGGTACAAATAAAAGTGCGCGACGCTCCATGTAACCTACGATGTCTGACAGGTAAACCACATATTGTTAGTGCAGTTGGAGAGCCTTCCAAATCAGGCCATCATATTCATGGCACTTTTATAAATTAGAAGAAATGATAATAGTTTTCTATAATGCTTAGTCCTTGAGGACATACCCACCTGTGACAATACAAGTTGTTTCGATGCAAAATGAAGTTTTCCTGCTATAAGCTTAGTGCTAAGAGATACGCAGAATAAAACAATTGTTGAATATTGAATGTTTTATGCATATGATAACGTATAGTTGAGGTGTCCTTGGTGGCTGTAGTGTACAACATTACATAAGTTTGCTATACCGTAGATGATATACGGCATTTGCTGATATAATCCAATATACTTGACTCGTATTTATATAATACAGAAAATACTTAATTGGTTAAATGATTTTATAATATTTTTAATAGCCTGTGACAAAAGTAGTATGTGCTCATTCGCATCTGTGATATCATCTTCTATTTACAGATGCCTCTGCTAATAACGGAAAGATCAACGGCTCCAACGAGAACAATCAGAGGACAGTGCTATCCTGCGATTTTTCTGGTGTATCTGCTAGAATAACGTTTTCATCCTGGATCCACGTGTGGGAAGGCAGGGTTATCAGAGATGGTCTACAGGGCAGAATTCATGACAATATCAACGAACTGATTATAGACAAGTTGTCATTGGGAGACATGGGAACCTATATATGTTTTGGCTCAATTAGCATCAATGGAACTCGTGAGAAAAAAACACACATTCGATATAAAAATATTAAAATCACGGGTATGAATCAGATTTAAACAACTCCCAATTACTTGTAATTAAATATGTCATCAATACAATTCAATGATAATATTCTGTTGATTATCATTTACTTGTCTGTTCATTGAACTTGCTAGGGCCTGACACATTGTTTTCAATGTATATTCACTGAATCGTCAGTGCAAGCCTTTGGTGTAGTGATAACAAAATTAGAGCGATTTAGACAAAAACAACAATCAGTTTCCTTGTAGTATATTTATCTTCTTAAATTTATTTGAAGTAGTAGCTTTTGATACTTTACAGAGTGTATTAACCTGCTTGCAGGGACATAAAATTTAAGATTGTTTTTGTTTGGTTTCATTGTTTTTCAAACGTGGAAGAACAAACACACACACACGCATACACACACACTCACACACACACACATACACACACACACACACACACACACATATATATATATATATATATATATATATATATATATATATATATATATATATATATATATATATATATATATATATATATATATAATATTGATGAAAACGTTTCCTAACAAACAAAATGGTTTGCTTTAAGGAGGAACAAGCTAAGATAGAGCAGTTAAGGATTTTGAAGAAATTATTGAGGATGACAGTGTGTACTATATTCTTTACAAATAGGTGGAAATTGGTCTAGGTTGAGTTAGACTGTTTCGTTTAAGTATTCACACATAGCTGTTATAACACAGTAATGAGAGATAGTGATGGATTATGGTCAACCGAAATTTGAATCAGTAACGGCATTCCGGTTTTTTAAATAAAGTAACTCTGCATAAGCTATCTTTGAAATATGTTGTCAATCACTTTGGCAGAATATGCATATATATCAATAAAGAAATTGACAGCTATTGTGCAGAGTATAAAACGTCATCTAAACGGATATTAATTTTATTTTGAGTTACATTTATTCACGTGCAAACATTCGGCATACATACACGGAAGGCAAAGTACACACATTGTTCTTTTTTTCCAGGAGTACCCAATATTTTGCGTGAAATCTCTACATATTTGGGAGAGATTGGTCACCCCGTTAACATAGCAATACCATTCTATAGTGATCCTGCTGTAGAAAGCTTTTTGATAAGGAAAAATGGCACAGTTCTTCCAAACACAAGCTGCATCAACTCGTATATAGTTCCTGAACCTATCGACTATCTCATGTATGACAAATCCATGAAGATTGAAGCTCAGATGTTACACTTTATCATCCTGAATGCATCGGAAAGTGATTTTTGTAACTATACGCTTATACTGAAGAATCCTATGGGACAGAAAGAATTCAGATTTCAGCTGGTTTTGTTTGGTAAGATATATGCTTTATCTCTGAGAAAGTCGCTGTTCAACAGAAGCTAGAGGTTTTTGATTTGTTTCTGGGACAAAGAAGAGAACATGATGCTCAATCTGACCTTGTCACACATACAACTTTCGAAAGCTATTAAGGTTTAAGTTCAAAACAGCTTATGTACTTGCCCATTTTTACCATGCTGGACATGGATGTACTAAATAATTCACACTGATATGTTAACTGTCAGACTTGATGTAATTCTAACATAATATCGAAACAACATTCTGTACTTGTTGTAGTAGAATACATTAATACAAACTATCCATTGTACATTTGAATAAATATGTAAACATTCGTGTGCATGTGCGAGCTATGGAACCAGAAACATTACTTTAAAGTTTATGTAAAATGGCCTCTTTTAATAAGGTTGTCATTTACGACGAGGTCCTCCCAGGT